>OY787674.1:15431330-16024144 GCA_963678985.1 Spisula subtruncata
ATTATACGACACGCGCGGAGCTGGACATTCGCACATGACAGTAATTATACCGGACCCAAGAAGAATTCCTGTATTTTTGATGAAATACGACATGACCAACTCGTCTGTTGGACCAGTGTTACAAAATGTTCACCACATATAACAAACCTAAAAAAGCTATTTACTGGACAGCCGTTCATTCGGACGCCTTCGGTGAGTATATTTATCACCTAACTTCCTCGCATAACATACTAATCCAAAGTATCTACAATTAAACGTTCAAGAATATCTTTCTTTTTCGGACAGGGTGGACTGTTCACGTGTCCATTTGGAGGCGATTTTCCACAATGTATGATCATGCCGGCGAATAAATATTTCATCTACTGGAATTAGTGTTCTGTATCTAATTGTTATCTTATTTAAAACTCGAACATTGGTGTACATTTTTCTGTTCGTACGTAAACGTCGATCGGATCGTGATACATGGACAAGCATTAAATGTCGTCCCCGGATTTCCTTTTGGCAGTCAGCAGGCCCAAATCTATACCAAAGTACCAAAAATTGATATGTACGTACAATGTACTTCAAAATACAGTAAAACTGTTATCGCGAAATGTAATTGGGACAGGTAAAATGCTCGAGATAAACCGGGTGCTCGAAATAACTAAGGGCATGTATTGATGATACAAACGGTAACTTTTTAAAAAACTTCCTCGAGATAGGCCGGGTGATCGTGATATCGATGCTCGTCATAACGAAGTTTTACTGTAGTAAACAGGACTAAAAATACAACTAACTCAAAACCTATCGTAAATTTCCTTCACGCGCTATTTAATTTTCTAGACTGAAGTTCGAAAAGAAAGATTTTAAAATGCACACATTATTCGAGAAATTAAAAACGGATTATAACCCTTTGTGGTTCTATGCTGGATTTGTTTGAGTGGGGGATGGTAGACTTACTGCTGGTTAGATCTATGATGTATATGCTCAAAATGTCTACGTCCGGGGACTCAGAGGTTGTGCAAATGTCGCTGGCTTAGAATGAGAAGGTCGTACGTACAAAATCGATATTTGAGAAAACAAGAAAAAAAACTACTCTTTACTTATGGGAAAAGCAACTTTATGGACTTCAGTTTGGTCAACATGACAAGTTCCGATTTTCATGAAATAGACTCATAAGAAGTACAATGTAATAAAGATTTCAAATATTATGTATGAGTCTTATCAGGACGTAAAGTTATTCTAGACCAGCGATGTTTCCTATTATACAAATCATTCACAGTATACATGTATTATATACATGTATGTAAATTCAGGATCATGATAAAACAGACTGTTGCAAAAACAACAACAATCAAGTCGACGGTTGAAGAAAATACAGTTCAAGGGAAGATAACTCTTAAACAGGTACAATACCAATCGTGAAAGCTCGACAATGGCTAATATACAAGTATATTTCATGTTTATCGGTGGTTTACGGTGGAATAACGGTGGATTATTCCCCGATAATTTCACAGTCCATAATTTCACTGTTCATAATTTCACGGAAACGGACTACTTTCTTTAAAACAAATTTCCCCGCCACCAAAAATAAAATAACAAGCATTTTCACTTGTTCTCTTAATCTTTAGCAAATAATAGAACATAATATGTACATAAATGTTAAACAAATAGACGAGATTGAAGGCAATGCAGGAGAACTACTTGCTTGAATCACGACGCGTGCATGGCGTAGGGAAAACGACGTCACGCAAAACATTTGATGTATATAGTGGAGTAATCCCATCATTTAAGCTATTTGAAGCATGAAATAAATAGAATATTAATATTTTACCGTGTATGATTGTTTGATAATTATCACACGATCATACACGGAAAAATACAAATATCCTCTATATATTTGCCATGAAAAAGGCCGAGGTGATCAGAATGGAACAATGCGATGATCAATGAATGATTGGTTTTGTAATGTTATGTTGAAAATGGCAGGATAAAAGTTCTACACTCTGTTTAATACTGACAGTTTTTGCACGCTGTTATTTTTTAACTCTCTTGTCGATAGAGTGTCGTTCACTTCCACCTACCTAGTGACGAGGACACCATGTGAATAATATTTTGTTCTACAAAGCCCTTCTCCCTCAACTGATAGTCAGGTTCCCAAACCATATAGTATTGACCTTTATTGGTAATGTATATAGAACCAGTCTAAAATATCTCGTCTGAAACCAGACTGAGTCTGAGACTGCTATGTATGTACAGCAGGATTTCAACTATCGCTTGTAATTTAATTAAAATCTTAATAGAAACAAATTGTCCTATGTAAGTTCAGGCAGATTTCTTGGTAGAAAATGTATACATCATCCGCCTGTGTTCCTCTCATTAACGGGCTAAATAAGTAACTAATTTCTTTACTTCACCAAAGTAGACTGGGATACCATCAATTATGTGTCTAGTTTAAGTAAATGACAGGATTTTGCCTCAGCCTGGCAATATTTAAATTTCATCTTCAATATTTTAAACTCTTTACCCGCAGGGGTCCATAGACTTTATGGCATAAATTCCTTATGTAACGTCGGCTTAATACGATGGAAATATACACGGCCGATTATTTGTAAATGACATACGGTATTTTAATACAACAGACTGGGTCTGAACTATCAACTTGAAATATTTATTAAGATTAATGTAATTCTAGTGGTTTTATGTGGTTAAAGGGTCAGAGGTGAGTTCGAGCTACGAGAGGCGGTGCTAATGAGTTAAGTCGTCTGCACGTAGCAGCCGCCATCTTTCAATCCCAGAATTCCCACAACCGGAAGTCACGCGTGTCGTTCAGTTCGAAGAACATCGAACAAACAACTCATAGAAAAACACACATATACCGATTCACCCTGATATCTTCTGACAGGACACAGCAACGAAAAACGAACAAAAAACTCGGGTAATAAAAATGGTGATCTCCATTTGGGATCTCCAGACGCTTTAATCTCTGAAGTTGCAATGATAAAGCAATGTTTCAAGCGCCCTTCTAACACTGATCACTCAATGTCGAATAATATTTCAGGCGAAATTAGTTCGTTTTCATTCAATTCATTTGCCAGCCGGTTGGAAAAAGCCATTTTCACACGGTATTAAAAGAGTACATGGTGTTTGTTAACCAGAGCGAACACGAGCGACGTTTGGACAGTGCCAATACCAAGATGGCGCCCACTGTAACCGGAACCATTGTAAATATGTACGCAGTAGTATTTGATAAAACTACGCACGCACAAACACACACACACGCCGGAAAGTTCACATTAGTTGATAAACTCGAAGTTTGCTCTTTAGTATTTAATGAATATCACCATGATCAAGTTCTAAGTGATAATAGTCATGTACTGAGGTACTTCCCCCTAAATAAAACGTCTCCATGTGTGTAGCATGCTGTGTATTCAAATTATTTCGCCAATCTTCGACATTATACGAAAATTATCTCCTTACAGAAAGTTCAAAGACGTTTTACAGACTATTTTTATTCTCAGAGTAACTTATTCATTATATCGTCATTTTAAGACGATTTTAGTTTGACATGACACAGGTCCTCTTCAGTAATAATTTATTTCAATGTGGATGGGTATAAAATTTCATTCGGAATAGTTCTGACCATATAAGTATTTATACTATAAATACTTATATGGTCAGAACTATTCCGAATGAATATTGTTTTTATTTAAAACCAATTCCAGAACAGGCACTTTGGGAATGGTTGGGATGGATATGAATATGAATATCCGAATTCGTTCGAATAAATCTAATTCTGATGTTTTTGGAATTATAAACGCACGGGTTTCTGCAGTATTTTTGCACAGATTCTCGACATACGGCGCTAATCTTTTCTGTCGTCTGCGACTCTAGCAAAAAGCACCAAAATACGCTTTTATTTTGGCTTACATCGTGGGAACTCTGGCACTCGACATTAATTGGTCGTAGACAACGTTTTAATCAAATCCATTTAGTGTCAGGAGAAATTGGTGGTTATATGCAACCTATGGACGTCCACATTGTACATCCGGGGCACATTGTCTGCTCGTATTTTACAGAGAATCATAACACATTGATAAGGACTTCAAGAACATAACGTTTTACCAGGTTTAAAAAGGCAAAAAAATGAATTAAAAATGTATTGTTATTTTCAAATGCCAAGAAAAATTTGAATAAAAATATCCGGTACGTATATAATAACGATGAACACCGATGACATATCTATTTTGACTCTTTAATAATTTGTGTGGCCAGTATGATGTCAGTATTCCAGTTCGGCTGTTCGGCTGTTCGGCTGCCCTCTCTTGACTCTTCAATAGTTTATATTGCCTGCACGGTGGCGTCCACTTCGGCTTCCAAAATTTGATAGCACTTGTGGGGAGCGGTGACCTAGAGGTAGGGCGCGCGCTTCGGGATCGAGAGGTCCCGGGTTCGATCCACCTCTGGACCACTGGTTAATTTCTCTGAGCAAGACCCACAGCTCCACTCCACCATGGTGTAAAATGTTACCTGTGAGGACAGTGTCTTTTCCTGGGCACCGCAGATCGATGTTGGCTGCCACATCACAGGAGAGAAATAGTCTCCCCAGGGAGACACGAGTATAGGTTTCCATAGGTAGCCCAATGACCAGGGGAAGTTGAAATGTCAAAGGGTGCTTGGGTCGGCCTAACAGCTGAAAAGAGCTCTAGAAAATTGGTAACTTAACTATAACTTGTCGGTTGGCAATGGTATGCATGCATTCTCTGGTGCGTTAAGTTTGTTCGGGATGAAAATCCCAGCACCTCTATCTGATACCAGAATAGCAGTATTAGCTGAACCGTCGGTGTTCATATGGGCCCTTATGTCTCGGATGTGTACAGCACAGTCGTCTGAGGTCATGATTTGTGAAAAAAGCTTTCAAATCTGCCGCCCATCCTCCACACCCACCACAGTGCTCCACACCCATCACAGTGCTCCAACCCCAACACAGTGCTCCACACCCACCACAGTCCACCACACCCACCACTGTCCTCCACACCCACCACTGTCCCCCACACCCACCACAGTGCTCCACACCCACCACTGTCCTCCACACCCACCACAGTGCTTCACACCCACCACTGTCCTCCACACCCACCACAGTGCTCCACACCCACCACAGTGCTCCACACCCACCACTGTCCTCCACACCCACCACAGTGCTTCACACCCACCACTGTCCTCCACACCCACCACTGTCCTCCACACCCACCACAGTGCTTCACACCCACCACTGTCCTCCACATCCACCACTGTCCTCCACACCCACCACAGTGCTCCACACCCACCACTGTCCTCCACACCCACCACAGTGATTCACACCCACCACTGTCCTCCACACCCACCACAGTGCTCCACACCCACCACAGTCCTCCACACCCACCACAGTGCTTCACACCCACCACTGTCCTCCATACCCACCACAGTGTTCCACACCCACCACTGTCCTCCACACCCACCACAGTGCTTCACACCCACCACTGTCCTCCACACCCACCACAGTGCTCCACACCCACCACAGTCCTCCACACCCACCACAGTGCTCCACACCCACCACAGTGTTCTATACCCACCACAGTGCTCCACACCCACCACAGTGCTCCACACCCACCACAGTGTTCCATACCCACCACAGTGCTCCACACCCACCACAGTGCTCCACACCCACCACAGTGCTCCACACCCACCACAGTGTTCCATACCCACCACAGTGCTCCACATCCACCACAGTGCTCCACACCCACCACAGTGCTTCACATCCATCACAGTGCTCCACACCCACCACAGTGCTCCATACCCACCACAGTGCTCCACACCCACCACAGTGCTCAACACCAACCACAGTGATCCACACCCACCACAGTCCTCCACACCCACCACTGTCCTCCATACCCACCACAGTCCTCCACACCCACCACAGTGCTACACACCCACCACAGTGCTCCACACCCACCACTGTCCTCCACACAAACCACAGTCCTCCACACCCACCACAGTGTTCCACACCCACCACAGTGCTCCACACCCACCACAGTCCTCCACACCCACCACTGTCCTCCACACCCACCACAGTGCTTCACACCCACCACTGTCCTCCACACCCACCACAGTCCTCCACACCCACCACAGTCCTCCACACCCACCACAGTGCTACACACCCACCACTGTCCTCCACACCCACCACAGTGCTCCACGCCCACCACAGTTCTCAACACCCACCACAGTGCTCCACACCCACCACTGTCCTCCACACCCACCACTGTCCTCCACACACACCACAGTGCTTCACACCCACCACTGTCCTCCACACCCACCACAGTGCTCCACACCCACCACAGTGTTCCACACCCACCACTGTCCTCCACACCCACCACTGTCCTCCACACCCACCACTGTCCTCCACACCCACCACAGTGCTCCACACCCACCACTGTCCTCCACACCCACCACAGTGCTTCACACCCACCACTGTCCTCCACACCCACCACAGTGCTCCACACCCACCACAATGCTCCGCACCCACCACTGTCCTCCACACCCACCACAGTGCTTCACACCCACCACTGTCCTCCACACCCACCACTGTCCTCCACACCCACCACAGTGCTTCACACCCACCACTGTCCTCCACACCCACCACTGTCCTCCACACCCACCACAGTGCTCCACACCCACCACTGTCCTCCACACCCACCACAGTGCTTCACACCCACCACTGTCCTCCACACCCACCACAGTGCTCCACACCCACTACAGTCCTCCACACCCACCACAGTGCTTCACACCCACCACTGTCCTCCATACCCACCACAGTGTTCCACACCCACCACTGTCCTCCACACCCACCACAGTGCTTCACACCCACCACTGTCCTCCACACAAACCACAGTCCTCCACACCCACCACTGTCCTCCACACCCACCACAGTGCTTCACACCCACCACTGTCCTCCACATCGACCACAGTCCTCCACACCCACCACAGTCCTCCACATCCACCACAGTGCTACACACCCACCACTGTCCTCCACACCCACCACAGTGCTCCACACCCACCACAGTTCTCAACACACACCACAGTGCTCCACACCCACCACTGTCCTCCACACCCACCACTGTCCTCCACACCCACCACAGTGCTTCACACCCACCACTGTCCTCCACACCCACCACAGTGCTCCACACCCACCACTGTCCTCCATACCCACCACAGTGTTCCACACCCACCACAGTTCTCAACACCCACCACAGTGCTCCACACCCACCACTGTCCTCCACACCCACCACAGTGCTCCACACCCACCACTGTCTTCCATACCCACCACAGTGTTCCACACCCACCACAGTTCTCAACACCCACCACTGTCCTCCACACCCACCACTGTCCTCCATACCCATCACAGTGTTCCACACCCACCACAGTCCTCCACACCCACCACAGTGCTCCACACCCACACAACAGTGCTCAACACCCACCACAGTGCTCCACACCCACACAACAGTGCTCCACACCCACCACAGTGCTCCACACCCACCACAGTGTTCCACACCCACACAACAGTGCTCAACACCAACCACAGTGCTCCACACCCACCACTGTCCTCCACACCCACCACTGTCCTCCACACCCACCACAGTGCTTCACACCCACCACTGTCCTCCACACCCACCACAGTGCTCCACACCCACCACTGTCCTCCATACCCACCACAGTGTTCCACACCCACCACTGTCCTCCACACCCACCACAGTGCTCCACACCCACCACTGTCCTCCACACCCACCACAGTGCTCCACACCCACCACTGTCCTCCATACCCACCACAGTGTTCCACACCCACCACAGTTCTCAACACCCACCACTGTCCTCCACACCCACCACTGTCCTCCATACCCATCACAGTGTTCCACACCCACCACAGTCCTCCACACCCACCACAGTGCTCCACACCCACACAACAGTGCTCAACACCCACCACAGTGCTCCACACCCACACAACAGTGCTCCACACCCACCACAGTGCTCCACACCCACCACAGTGTTCCACACCCACACAACAGTGCTCAACACCAACCACAGTGCTCCACACCCACCACAGTGCTCCACACCCACCACAGTGCTCCACACCCACCACAGTGTTCCATACCCACCACAGTGTTCCACACCCACCACAGTGCTCCACACCCACCACAGTGCTCCACATCCACCACAGTGTTCCATACCCACCACAGTGTTCCACACCAACCACAGTGCTCCACACCATCCACTGTCCTCCACACCCACCACAGTGTTCCACACCCACCACTGTCCTCCACACCCACCACAGTCCTCCACATCCACCACAGTGCTCCACATCCACCACAGTCCTCCACACCCACCACAGTGTTCCACACCCACCACAGTGTTCCATACCCACCACAGTCCTCCACACCCACCACAGTCCTCCACACCCACCACAGTGTTCCATACCCACCACAGTCCTCCACACCCACCACAGTGCTCCACACCCACCACAGTCCTCCACACCCACCACAGTGCTCCACACCCACCACTGTCCTCCACACACACCACAGTGCTCCATACCCACCACAGTGTTCCACATCCACCACAGTGATCCACACCCACCACAGTCCTCCACACCCACCACAGTGCTCCACACACACCACAGTGCTCCACACCCACCATTGTGTTCCACATCCATCACAGTGCTCCACACCCACCACAGTGCTCCACACCCATCACAGTGTTCCACACCCACCACAGTTCTCCACACCCACCACAGTTCTCCACACCCACCGCAGTCCTCCACACCCACCACAGTGCTCCACACCCACCACAGTCCTCCACACCCACCACAGTGCTCCACACCCACCACTGTCCTCCACACACACCACAGTGCTCCATACCCACCACAGTGTTCCACATCCAACACAGTGATCCACACCCACCACAGTCCTCCACACCCACCACAGTGCTCCACACACACCACAGTGCTCCACACCCACCACAGTGTTCCACATCCATCACAGTGCTCCACACCCACCACAGTGCTCCACACCCATCACAGTGTTCCACACCCACCACAGTTCTCCACACCCACCACAGTTCTCCACACCCACCACAGTTCTCAACACCCACCACAGTGCTCCACACCCACCACAGTGTTCCACACCCACCACAGTCCTCCACACCCACCACAGTGTTCCATACCCACCACTGTCCTCCACACCCACCACAGTCCTCCACACCCACCACAGTCCTCCACACCCACCACAGTGCTCCACACACACCACAGTGCTCCACACCCACCACAGTGTTCCACATCCACCACAGTGATCCACACCCACAACAGTGTTCAATACCAACCACAGTGCTCCATACCAACCACAGTCCTCCACACCCACCACAGTGATCCACACCCACCACAGTGCTCCAAACCCACCACAGTGTTCCACACCCACCACAGTGCTCCAAACCCGCCACAGTGTTCCACACCCACCACAGTGCTCCAAACCCGCCACAGTGTTCCACACCCACCACAGTGCTCCACACCCACCACAGTGCTACACGCACCACAGTGCTCCACACCCACAACAGTGTTCCACACCCACCACAGTGCTTTATACCAACCACAGTCCTCCACACCCACCACAGTTATCCATACCCACCACAGTCCTCCACACTCACCACAGTGCTCCACACCCACCACAGTCCTCCACATCCACCACTGTCCTCCACACCACCACAGTGTTCCATACCCACCACAGTGTTCCACACCCACCACAGTCCTCCACACCACCACAGTCCTCCACACCCACCACAGTGCTCCACACCCACCACAGTGTTCCATACCCACCACAGTGTTCCACACCCACCACAGTCTTCCACATCCACCACTGTCCTCCACACCCACCACTGTCCTCCACACCCACCACAGTGCTCCACACCCACCACTGTCGTCCACACCCACCACAGTGCTTCACACCCACCACTGTCCTCCACACCCACCACAGTGTTCCACACCCACCACAGTCCTCCACACCCACCACAGTGCTTCACACCCACCACTGTCCTTCATACCCACCACTGTCCTCCACACCCACCACAGTGCTCCTCACCCACCATAGTGCTCCACACCCACCACTGTCCTCCACACCCACCAAAGTGTTCCACACCCACCACAGTGCTCCACACCCACCACAGTGCTCCATACCCACCACTGTCCTCCATACCCACCACTGTCCTCCATACCCACCACAGTCCTCCACACCCACCACAGTGTTCCACACCCACCACAGTCTTCCACATCCACCACTGTCCTCCACACCCACCACTGTCCTCCACACCCACCACAGTGCTCCACACCCACCACTGTCCTCCACACCCACCACAGTGCTTCACACCCACCACTGTCCTCCATACCCACCACAGTGCTCCACACCCACCACAGTGTTCCACATCCACCACAGTGTTCCACATCCACCACAGTCCTCCACATCCACCACAGTCCTCCACATCCACCACAGTGTTCCATACCCACCACAGTGCTCCACACCCACCACAGTCCTCCACATCCACCACAGTGTTCCACATCCACCACAGTCCTCCACATCCACCACAGTCTTCCACATCCACCACAGTGTTCCATACCCACCACAGTGTTCCACACCCACCACAGTCCTCCATACCCACCACAGTCCTCCATACCCACCACAGTGCTACACATCCACCACAGTGCTCCACACCAACAACAGTGTTCCACACCCACCACAGTCCTCCACACCCTCCACAGTGCTCCACACCAACCACAGTGCTCCACATCCACCACAGTGATCCACACCCACCACAGTGCTCCACATCCACCACAGTCCACCACACCCACCACAGTGCTCCATACCCACCACAGTGCTCCACACCCACCACAGTGCTCCACACCAACCACAGTGTTCCACACCCACCACAGCGATCCACACTCACCACAGTGATCCACACTCACCACAGTGTTCCACACCCACCACAGTGCTCCACACCCACCACAGTGATCCACACTCACCACAGTGATCCACACTCACCACAGTGATCCACACACACCACAGTGATCCACACTCACCACAGTGATCCACACTCACCACAGTGATCCACACACACCACAGTTTTCCACACTCACCACAGTGTTCCACACCCACCACAGTGCTCCACACCCACCACAGTGATCCACACTCACCACAGTGATCCACACTCACCACAGTGATCCACACACACCACAGTGATCCACACACACCACAGTGATCCACACTCACCACAGTGATCCACACTCACCACAGTGATCCACACTCACCACAGTGTTCCACACCCACCACAGTGATCCACACTCACCACAGTGATCCACACTCACCACAGTGCTCCACACCCACCACACCCACCACAGTCCTCCACACCCACCACAGTGTTCCATACCCACCACAGTCCTCCATACCCACCACAGTCCTCCATACCCACCACAGTGCTCCACACCCACCACAGTGCTCCACACCCACCACAGTACTCCACACCAACCACAGTGCTCCATACCCACCACAGTGCTCCACACCCACCACAGTGTTCCATACCAACCACAGTGCTCCACACCCACCACAGTGCTCCACACCCACCACAGTCCTCCACACCCACCACAGTGTTCCATACCCACCACAGTGCTCCATACCCACCACAGTGCTCCACACCCACCACAGTGCTCCACACCCACCACAGTGTTCCACACCCACCACAGTCCTCCACACCCACCACAGTGTTCCACACTCACCACAGTGCTCCACACCCACCACAGTGCTCCACACCAACCACAGTGATCCACACCCACCACAGTCCTCCACGCCCACCACTGTCCTCCACACCCACCACTGTCCTCCACACCCACCACAGTGCTCCACACCCACCACAGTGCTCCACACCAACCACAGTGATCCACACCCACCACAGTGCTCATGTTTAGCCTATGTGACAGTTCATATTTCCTCGGTTCGAAGATTACTGACCAATCCAGGAGAGCAGATGGAGATCTAAGATATGCAACAAACAAGAAAAAACTGTCTGAAATTTACTCTTTACTTATGGTAAAACAAGTAATCATTTTGGTCAACATGTAAAGTTCCGAATTTCATGAAAAAGAAGCGCCTTATGATGCAGATGTCAAATATGTATCCGTCTTATAAGGTCGTAAGTAATAGTTACGACCTTCTCATTCTTAGTCAGCGACTTGTTCTCGACCTATAAGTTCCTGTAACTAGGAATTGGCTGACTTCACCACTCAGCTTGCTCGTGATGGACATAGGTGTTTAATCAAGAGTTACAAGTAGGAACAGTAATATTGCTATATTTGTGAAAGGTAAGATTACGCCTTAGTATAGCTTGGCTATTTTGACCTGATCCTGACCTTTATGCAAGAATATATTACAAGGCTTGCTTTGAATATATCAATTTCCGCAAGCAAATCGTGCAATATCGGTATTTCAGATTTGTGTTTGTATTACGCCTCGAGCGTCTTCTTGATACTCCCCGATTATGAAAACATACACTCAGTGTTGTAAACGTAGACAATATATCGACTGTTAAATTATGCTAATCAATAGGTCAGGCTCATGTCAATATGGCCAAGCTATACGAATATACGTGTTAAACAGTGAGATACCGCTGCTTGCCGCTCCTATTGTACTTGAATAGTGATGTGTAAGTAATCTTGTATTAGAATGTTCAGAAGTTTTAGGTACTTTATTCATCTCGGGTATGTTGGTGTTCAGTGATATTTTTGGGATACTGTAAAATCATTTAATTTCGTCGGGACGAAATTTCCAGGTTTTGGTATAAATGACAATTTCGTTGGGACTTGAATTCGTGGAATTTACATTTCAGGTAATAAAACAAGGGTCAAAATTAATGTCCGTTGGGATTAAAGTTCGTGGTTGAGGTGAACCACGAAATCCACGAAATTTAATCCCCCACGAAAATTAATGATTTTACAGTACTACAAATGCACAGGTTATATCCATGTATATAATATTACTGTTTATTAGCAAACTTTTCCCGGTATTAATTTAAAAAAAAATGTTTGTAGGTTTGCACCCGACAGAAACATTCGTATTGCGGCCTTCCGTTTCCCCTGTCAATTAAAGACCTCCTACTTTGAGGAAAAAGACGTGTGGCACAGTGTTTACTGGTACGATACACTAACTTTATCCCGAATACAAAAATGTAAATGTTTTGGTACCTTAACTTACTGACACGTTAGATTGGAGGTGACCATGTGTGCCAGCTGAGAAATGAACCAAGGAATTTTCATTTAGTCAAGAGTGTTAAATACCCCCTCGACTTCTCCTTGCCACCAAACCCTAACGTGTTTAGTATTAACACGGGGACATGGGCCATGGATATTTGAGTAGCAGGTTGACACATTGGGTTTATTGACTCTGCAGGAACACAAAAGGACCATGGTTTTGCTTTATCAAAGTTCTCAGTGAGATGTTCTATCTTACGAAACTCGAATAGTGAGGTCAACAGTTAAATGCTTTACTAACTGTTATTTCGGTTTTGTCGTGTAGATCTAGCCCATTTATTATTCCCCGTCATAGGTGGAACCATCACTCGCACAGGCTTTTCTTAATAATACAGTAAAACTTCGTTATCTCTAGGAGTGATTGTGACAAGTTAAATACTCGAGATGAACCAGGTGTTCGAATTAACCAAAATGCATGTATTGATGATACAAACGGATATTGGCTTAAAACTTGATCGAGATACGTGGGGTGCTCGTGATATCGATGTTCGCCATAACGAAGTTTTACTGTAATAATTTGTTAACAACTGCAGGGGGCATATATATACATAAAAACATTCGTTATTTCTCTGCCACAATTTGCAGTTGTTAAAGAAGTACCAAAAGACATATTTTTGCTTACGTTTAAGATTTCCGAAATAATCGATATTGTGACGCCCAGGGCCCGTAGTCATAAAGCTCCTAAGGGGAAAATATTCCTTAGGTTGATATATTTACCTAAGGTTTTATAGGAATTCCCTTAAGTTTTATATGATTTCACCTTAGATATCTGAGTAATACTTAATGATGTTTCAGATATCTAAGGTGAAGTCATCAAAACTTAAGGGAATTCCTATAAAACCTTTGTTAAATATATTAACCTAAGGAATATTTCCCCTTAAGAGCTTTATGAATACGGGTCCAGGTGTGCATCTACACAATTATGTTAATAAACATTCCTGAAACATGGCACATAACCTTTGACAGACATTCGACATAAAACAATATTGACACATACCAACATAATAATTATGGTTTGCGATTTTTTTCAATTTAATAAATGTTTCAGTTGGAAAACAGTAGTTGGTAAACTCGTTCAAATATATTTCCAGTAATGCGCAAGTGTTTGTGGTATCTGACATTATATAACCAACTGTGTTATCACTGCCATTGTTCCCAAAGATATCCTGTGTGCTGTTTTGTCAAAGTACGTTGGCTGTCATTGTTCCCAAAGATATCATGTGTGCTGTTTTGTCAAAGTACGTTGGCTGTCATTGTTATTACCAAACGTATCCCGGGCGCTGTTTTGTCAAAGTACGTTGGCTGTCATTGTTCCCAAAGATATCCTGTGTGCTGTTTTGTCAAAGTACGTTGGCTGTCATTGTTATTACCAAACGTATCCCGGGCGCTGTTTTGTCAAAGTACGTTGGCTGTCATTGTTATTACCAAAGGTATCCCGGGCGCTGTTTTGTCAAAGTACGTTGGCTGTCATTGTTACCAAAGGTATCCCGGGTGCTGTTTTGACAAAGTACGTTGGCTGTCATTGTTACCAAAGGTATCCCGGGTGCTGTTTTGTCAAAGTACGTTGGCTGTCATTGTTACCAAAGGTATCCCGGGTGCTGTTTTGACAAAGTACGTTGGCTGTCATTGTTACCAAAGGGATCCCGGGTGCTGTTTTGTCAAAGTACGTACGGATATTGTAAAGTTATGTTCAAATTTGAATTCTTTAACCACTGCAAATCGGGGACAGGTATGGCGGATATTTAAAGTTTTAGCTGTAAAAGATTTATAACTAGTTTAAGTTTGAACTTCTTTTTTTTAAGATGTCGTCAGTTCTTTGAAAGAACTAAGAATAGGTCTCGTCTTTGCTTGCTAGTGACTGAGAGAGCCGTTAGAGCGTGGTCAGTCATGTTTCTGTGTGCAAAAGTGGCCAATGGCCTTCGACTTCGAGGGAAGATACAGTTGAATGACACCACGAGTTCAGATGCCCTACCATGGCTTCCACTTAAGGCTAGAGTAATGTTCAAAGTTCTGGTTATCTTATTCCGTGTCATCATGGGTACAGCTCCATCATATCTAAAGACAATGTTTGATCTATTCGGCAAGGGTACAGACTACGATCACAAAATGACACTAACTTTCACATTCCTAGACGGCGAACAAAATTAGCAGACAGATCTATGGCCGTTACTGGTCCAAAATGGTGGAACGATCTACCAAACTATTTCAAAAACATCCAATGTAAAACCAAGTTCAGAGCATATTTGAAAACTCATTTGTACAGGCAGTTTCATCGGCAATGAGTGTGCCCTTGATCGTATGACAAAATCTAAATGCTAGAATCCTGTTTTAAATTATGAATGTATATTATTGTGAAGCGCAATAGAATATGATTTCATAATGTTTGCGCTATATAAATGACATGTATTTGTATTTATTTGTATAGACCTTTCCGGAACACGAGGTAGTCCAACAATATTAACAGATCTGATCATTAGAGATCAGTTTCAAGCCTGAAATTTCACGTTTCCAATGAAAGACAAAGAATGAAATTTCAGGATTCAAAAGCAAAACCTGAAATCAGACCTGACACTGACCTTTATGCAAGAATACAAGATACAAGGTATCAATTTCCGCAAGCAAATCGTGCGATGTCGGTATTTCAAATTTGTGCTAGTATTATTACTTCTCGAGCGTCTTCGTGGTACTCCCTGATTATGAAAACATACAATCGGTGTTATAAACGTAGGTAATATATCAACTGTTAAATTATGCTTATGAAAAGGTCAGGCTCATGTCAAATTGGCCATGCTATACCAGGACTGGTTAATAAGCTAGTCTTTGGACATGGCCGACGGACTAGTCAACTTTTGCGACAAGATAATCCTGTAGTGTCAGTAATCTTGGATAAACACAGGTCTTGTGTCAGTGTCTGTCCCAGTAAGTTTTGATGCTGTGTGACGTATTATCTAGTGGTTTTGCTGTTCAATGTGGATTGCCATCTACCACCAACTTCAAACACCTTACCAACCCAACCAGAGACGACCTTCATAAGCATCTGCTTTTAGTTGTCATTAATTTTCAACAAGGTTAAGTTTGGTTTGTATATTTGGTATGAATTGTGTGTTTGTAAAGTTGCTATTGTTGGAAATAAAAGCATGGACAACTACAATGTGCCCCATACTTCATGGAATCTTTTAACCTTGGATCAGGTATAGCTTGGCTATTTTGACCCGACTCTGACCTTTATGCAAGAATGTATTACAAGGTTCTTGCTTTGAATATATCAAGTTCCGCAAGCAAATCGTGCGATATCAGTATTTCAAATTTGTGTTTGTATTACATCTCAAGCGTCTTCTTGATACTCCTCGATATATGAAAACATACACTCGGTGTTGTAAACGTAGGCAATATATCGACTGTTAAATTATGCTAATCAAAAGGTCAGGCTCATGTCAAATTGGCAAAGCTATTTATGCGAGTCCCAAGTTTGTCAATGTTGTGATGTTATAGTGTAGACATAGATCCTTATCCGTACACACAATACATGTACTCCCTTCACAAGAGTATGGAAGGTTTCCACTTCAAGAGCTGAAGGTCAAAGGTCCTTATCCATATCGATGGCTTAGAATTAGAAGGTCGTAACTACCAAATCGATATTTTGAGAAAACACGGAAAAACTGTCTGACATTTAGTCTGTACTTATGGTAAAACAAACTTTTACAACTTCATTTTGGTCAACATGACAAGTTCAGATTTTTATGAATATGGGCTTATAAGAAGCGACTTGTGATGCTTATTCTAAATATGTATGAATCTTAAAAGGTCGTATGTGGCACTTCATCCTTCTAATTCTAAGCGATCGATATAGCCCGTTCAAGAGCCACCAGTTAGTTAAACATGGAACCATTATATGTACCTCCATGTAAAGTTTGAAGATCCTAGGGAAGTGTCTTGAACGGAAACCATTTTGGTCTACCGACAGACAGACCGATCAACATGTGCAAAGCAATACACTCCCTCATCAAAGATGGGGGTATAATAATTGTGAGAAGAGCTGTCGCCATTTGTCAAACTAATATACGATATATGAGCAAAGCCATTATTTGCCAGTCAGCTTTCTGCTGAATATTGCAGGCATCTATGCGCCTCCACCCAGATTTAAAGCTGTGACGCCAGATTAGACTACAAGCACACTAAACACAGAGCTTTGCCCGGATATGAACCAGGGACACCATATTAGGCGACAAGCACACTTAACACAGAGCTTTGCCCGGATATGAACCAGGGACACCAGATTAGGCGACAAGCACACTTAACACAGAGCTTTGCCCGGATATGAACCAGGGACACCATATTAGGCGACAAGCGTGCTAACCACTGGGCTACGAAGAACACAAGATATTTTGTCATATCAAGATATGTTATTGTTCACATGGCAGGCATATGAATGCCTCCTCCCAGGTCACCAGAATAAGACTACAAGAGCGCAAAACACATAAGTCAGGAAAAACACAAGAAATTTCATCATATCAAGATATTTTATTGTACACATACATGTAAACTAAGATCAATGTAAATGGAGGTTTAGACGATAAACAATACAATCGTGAACATCATCAATGTAATAATACACAAAATACTTATAAAACGTTTCAGATTTTTTTTGTTTGAAAAAGAAACAAACTGAAAAACCACAAAATTTTATCATTCAATGATACCGGAGTAAAAATGAAAATTGGTAGTTGGTACAAAATATACAATTTCTTGATTTTGTCGTTAAAAAAAACATGTTGACAACTTCAGTAGGTATAATGTGACCTAGCATTTGAGATTAGTTGTTAATTTCCACACACGAAATAAAAAAATTGGAAAAAAATCTAACGAAAAAAAGGCATTTTTTTTCATGAAAAAGTTCAGAAAATTAAAAAAATACATTGCATATTTCTACCTTTATTCTACCACAACAAGAAACAAGCTTCATTATTTCCATATATGGAATGAACATAGAAAATATCGACCCATGTAAAATAATGTACATGGAATGAAATGTACATGACCATGCATGGTAAAGTTAAGTACATAATTATGGAATGAATGACTCATTTTTTTCCCAGAAAAATACAAAGTCACGTTTTATAACAAGCTCTGGTACCGTTATCAACACGGTACACGGTACAATGATAAAGTTTTGTATCATTAACATAATAACATGTGTATGAAGCAAGGAGCGTGTTTCATTCATAGTCACAAAATCGTCGATTTTTTAAAATTTAATCTTCAGTTTTGTCACATGTTTCAAAAACAAGAGCCGATATTATTTCCTTATGGAGAAAGCAGGAAGTTACATTTCTAATTTTAGTTTTAAGCCTTTTTTGTAAGAAAGATACATTTAGGTTCAATAAAAATGTTCTGTTTTTAAAACTTGACATAAACTAATGAATGAATTTTAGTTTTTAATATTTTTTTTATAATAGTAATAGATTTAAGCCAAATCAAAATGTCCTAAGTAAAGTCACAAATATTGTTTTCTTATTCAATGAATAACTAATGAAGAAATTGAAACTGTTAACAAGAGGGCTTTTTGTTTAATTCAACCACGGATACTGGGTTTAAAAAGTTATTGCTAATTAATTTTTTATGATTATACTTGTACCACAGGTTTTTGTGTAACAATTGCAAGAATACACATGTATTATTTCCCCTGATTATCAATGAAACACGCTCCTTGATCATACATTTCATAAATCAGTGCAAAATACCAGTATCAAACAATCTTACAAAATTCCACCAATCTCAAAAATTGAGATTATTTAAATCCCTAAACTGGGATTTCTTTAAATCCTGGGATTGCTTAGATCCCAAAACTGGGATTGCTTTTAATCTTGGGATTGCTTCAATCCAAAAACTGGGATTTGCTTTTAATCCATGGATTGCTGAAATCCTGAAACTGGGATCACTTTTAATCTTGGGATTGCTTAAATCCCAAAACTGGGATTTCTTAGTGAGGAATCAATCACGAACTACACTGTTCAACTATGTATGTTAAAACTTTATTTCTAGACAAAATATGCATGAATATTAATTAATGCAGTATCTTACCCTTGTATGATAATATTACAAAAGAAAAATCTTCGTACACGAAGACGAGCGATCGATGTAACAGCAGCCTAGGGAAACCCCAAATGATACACTGCTGTGACTGTATCTACAAAAGTCATGTTCCGAGAATAAAACAAACATTGCAAAAATACATTTCACCCGACAGTCTGTATGTTAATCAATAGTGAACATAGTGTTAATTGTTAATTATCAGCACACTAATTATAATAATAATAATAATACATGAAAAAAATAGTGTACGATACAAAAAACAAATACAACCCACAACAAAATACATCACTGGACTGAGTGTTGCCTAGCAACCATTTCATTTACCTGTTACACCACGTTTCCATGGAAACGACAAAACATTGTTTAATGAATATTGTAACCATGGTGAAGAAACAATAAAATTGTTCAATATGGTCGCTAAGAAAAGTACATACAAATGCACTCAACTCAAATCCAAAGTTTTGACTACTTATAAAGTGAGCCAAGAGAAATTCATACACAAAAAATCATATACACATATAAATAAAATATTGCACTAAAGTGGACAGTCTCTTAAATTATATGATTTGAAAAGGGTACAAAAATCGCCATACGTTGGGTTTTGTTCTACACGCTATATGACCTTGACATTTGTATTGGGACTTTATCGGGACAGACTGTGGGCAAATAGAAGCACAGGAAGCTTCCACTCAAGGCACACATACCACATGTTCTGTCATAATTTGTAATC
This sequence comes from Spisula subtruncata, assembly GCA_963678985.1. Lineage (NCBI taxonomy): Eukaryota > Metazoa > Mollusca > Bivalvia > Venerida > Mactridae > Spisula > Spisula subtruncata. Next base: position 15,451,502 of record OY787674.1, read on the forward strand.
TTGTCTTTATCATTAACCCTTTACTCCATTCAGACACATTTATTCATTTGATACAATCTGGCCAATCTCCATACAATATTTTGGATTTTTCAACTTATTGGGAGTTTCCTGTAGAACAGACAGTGAATTATTTTCGAATAACCAGTATGGACATGGTGTACATGATAAAATTGGTTTCTTTAAGTGTCTATACAGTAAAGGGTTAAAGCTGAAATAGAGTTAAATTTTTCTTTTTATCAATATATAATCGATTTTCAATCAATTGTTTATTAAACACATGGATAATTATGAAAATAAATATCTTCATTTGATTAGTGGCAAAATCGAATTGAAGGAGTAGGAAGCGAGAAAACTGTATGGCGATTTTTGTACCATTTTACTGAGCCCATTTCAACACTGGAATACACAATATGCTTCACAGCGAAAATAGATGATGACTAGGTTTACACGCCAAACTGTAAGTATCATAGGTGATCACAATATGTTTGTTTAAATATCTAAGAATGTCCAAGTATTGGTCCCTTAATACCTTATGGCCCCTAAATGGCCCTTTAATGGCCCCTAACAGTTTGTAGAGATGTGAGAACACAAGTTTTTGTAATGTTATGCATTGGTTACGACAATGTTTATAAAGTGGTCAATTATGGTCAATAATCGCTAGATAAGACAATTTTTATGTTATGATTAAAATCAGGTAAAATCATGAAAATGTAAAAAGAACAAACGTTTTTAATGTTTAATACTCTAGGTACATTCAAATGAACTGAACATAGTGAGAGTAATTGAAATTAATCAATTATTTCAAAATTAAATTTCGAAATTTATTTTTTCTAACTTTCACAACTAAGCATAAACAGAATCATTTTAAATCAGAAACAATTAATAACCATTTCTTGGTATATTAAAACATAAGAAGTATTGCATGTGATTTTTTCATCTGCCTTAGAACTTTATAAACAAATAATACCAAATACTGTTCCTTACACAACCATAAGGGGTATAATATAATAATGATGTCAATGAATTAAAATGTTAACTACTGAAACACCGTGTTACTGACTCTTGCCAGGTCGTTTTGAAATAAATATACAATGTAAATAAATATGTTAATAATAATAATAATAAATAGTGAGACCAAATATTAACACCTTAATGTCCTTGCGCTAGACTACCGTCCAGTTTCGTACAATGACTGCATACCTGCCAAGTACTCCTAAAAAAGTGGAGTTACTCCTATTTTCTGATAGATTTCTCGTTTTCCAAGTTCACCTAACCATGAACAAAGGTATATTTGATTCATTTTATGATCTTCTATCCCATATTTATAACCACTAGAATTAAAACATTTCTTGTTTATGCATCTAATTCCCTTTTAAATCACATTTAAGTGGATCTTGTGACATGTTTCACTTTATCACTCCTATTCTGGATTTAACTAGCTTAGCAGGGATGTACAATGCATCAGGTAAAATCAACATACACAATATTTCATTCAATTTCATGATTTTCTGATTTTTTAAACATTCAAATCAAGTTGTTCATTACAAGGATTTCCATTAAAAAGGGTCAATTAGCCCCAAATTGACAAATAATGTTTGTCCCTTATCAGTCAAATCAGCACTGGTCCCTAAAAAGGTCCCATAAAAAGATTTTCGACAATATAAACTAAAGTATCCCTGCATTGTCCAATATCTAAAATCATAAGTCATTAATTAAACATCAATTAAAACAGCTAATCATATTTTATTACAAAGTCAAAAGCATAATTACGATAGGCCAAATTGATTACCCGAAAACATTTCTCAATGTTAATTAACATAATTGATAGAAAGGAATTGAAGTCTAAACATCAGCATTAATATTTACATCAGTATCATTCAACATAAACAGAAATCGCTGGCTTAGAATGAGAAGGTCGTAAGTATAAAACAATCAATATTTTCAAGAAAACAAAAAACAAGAAAAACTGTCCAAAAATTGCTCTTTATTTATTTATGTAAATGGTAAAACAAGCCGTTTCAACTTCACTTTGGTCAAAATGACAAGTTCCGATTTTCATGAAAATAGGCTGCTAAGAAGTGCCTTGTGATGCTGATTTTAAATATATATCAGTCTTATAAGGCCGTAAGTACTACTTAAGACATTCTCATTCTAAGCCGGTAAATCATGTCTTATATATAACATTCCTTAACACATGTATTCATTAACACATCATTTTGATAAAAAAAATGTCAAAAACAGAGAAAAAACGAAATAAACAAAAACAAAAAAGAGCAAAAAATAACATAACTAATAAAAAAGAATAGGGCGGATTTTCGACTCAGATCTTCACAAAAATAATACATTGTTCAAAAGTTCAGTAATACATAATTAACAAAGTGTTTACTCCTTAAAACGATAAAGTTTGTCCAACGCTAATACAATCCTCGTAAAACGTTTGTCATGCACTGAACTAAATACCGTTCTAACGAGTAAATACTACATATTCACAGGGTCCAACTTAACGACATTGTGACAATAATACTTTATTGTATTCAACGGACACCTCCGAAACTAGATTTATATACTGTTTGTAAAAAAACATTATGACCATGGATAAATTATGTCAGTTAATTGCTATGCATAAAACCCATGCATACAAAAGATCACAAAATATTGACTAAAATTGACGTTAAATGCACCCAATATGCAGATAACTTGCCAATATATAACATAAACATTGCAACCAAATGTTTGCAGCAATTTTTGCTTATGTTCAAGATCACGAAAGAACAAGCCTGTGTCCAATAAACGCTCATAAAAGCCCCAGTGAAAGCCTAGTCCATTAATAAGCTAAGTCAATCATGGGCCATAATTCTGTTAAAATATTAGATAGTGTTACATGGATTTGCCAATTTAAGGTGTTTATGATGGTAAACAAGTATGCAAAGTTTAAAAGTATTGCCACAATGGACTTCAACAAAAAAATTCACGCTTCAACAGCTTGAAAGATTTTTTTAACATTTTTGGATGGACGAACAAACGAACGGGCGGACAGGACAATCACTATATGCCAACTGCATTAGTAGATGCAGGAGCATCAAAATGCAGGGGCATAAAAAAGGTAAAAGGAATATTTATGCTGAAGAAAAAAATTATGACACAATTGCAATCATGGATTTCTGTAAGACTATCAGATATGAAAAACATGAGGGGATTTTATTCAGAAAATGAAACTCGATATTATGCAGATATACTAGGATTAGCATGTATTATATGATAGTAAATTATCTTATTGCAGATTCAACAGAACATTTGCACATTTTGAGAACAAAAGTGTAACACGGAATATGTAACATAATTAATAAAATGCACATTTTTTCAGAACATGATCGAGGTGTATGAAACTATTGCAGAATATGAAAAACAGTCTGACAAACTGACGAATATGAACGAACACGAATAACAGAGAAAATGTTAGGGTATAATTTGATCAAATGGAAATTGGAATTAGCACAAACGCGTCTCAAACATTTTTTTGCTGAGATTCGGGAAATAAAAAGGGGTCAAAAATGGTATGTTCAACAGATGATCTGATATGCATTTTTCAGTGATATTGTTATAAATGAATTAAAATTCACAATCAAATGATAAATATAAAAGTACAACACAACTCGACTGATTAAGACTTAAGTAAATTAGACTATTTTTTGAAGTAAGCCCCGGAATAAGGATGCATTCAATTCATTGGTTACCAAGGGAAGAATAATACTCATGAACTATCTTTAATTTGCACGAACCTTTTTATTTGTCACAACACAATTTTTAAATAAATTTAAAAACAACATGAACAAAGAAATTTCAACCTGTAAAATTAGCTATTATCTTAATATTCAAATAAACAAAGAGAATGATTAATGAAAATGGACCCAAAATGTCATGTGGTGTTTTTTAAAATTAGATGTCTTGGTATTGCACATGTAGGGATTTCCCATAAATTTCATGAAAAAGCTAAATTTTGTTTCACAAAATTTTGAAATCATTACTTTATGAAATTTGATATGTGATCTAGTCTGTGGAACTATACAGCATGTGGTTGAGACATGGTAGTAAAGTTATGGATGCACCTTTTGTTGAAATAATTTATAAATAATAGCACAAAATGAGAAAAAGACGAAATTTGCAAATCATTGAATAACACTAAAATTTATTTAACCAGAGTTTTTATTTCTTTATATAATTATGAGAGAACTAAAGTAGGGGGCAGAGAGCAGTCCTTAAATTTTGTGTAATATGGTACACATCTATTTAAATAATGTGAATTGACAACTATGACAACATTAAGGGGACAAATGAAGGTCGAATATGTGAAACACAAAGAATGGTCACTGTCAGTCGACAGATGCGGTAAACACAAACATTGCAAAATTTCATAATTTTTTGAGGTGGTGGTCGAAATGATGATGAAGTTGATGATGCTGATAATAACTGATAATTAAATGATAGTTTTGTTTATTATGATGATTAATGATTGATAATGAACATGTATGTAGCGGGTACTCATGATGATTAATCAAGTTATTATAATAATTATGTTAATTAATTGCTTCAACATCTTAATGGAATGATATCAGGATTTGTCATGGAATGCTTTGCCTTGCTGATAACTGATGATTTTAATAACTTTGTATGAAAAATAAATAGATGAGTAAAAATAAATGTATGAATAAAGATCATTATTTCCATTTGATTGCTCAACGGCTGAATTAAACAATTTCATACAATTTCATAATTCTGTAAAATGGAGAAAAAAGTATTTAATATGGATTTACAAGGATAAACTGGAGATTTTTTACCTAGGGTCGACATTTTTGTGGAATCAGGCGGATTTTATTGGGGTCAGATCTTAAAATGTAAACAGTTTGGAGGATTTCCTGCAGAATTTTGTACAAAGTGTGTAATAAGGATGTATATTATGTAGGAATTGCTAAACCCTTAAAAGCTGGTCCTTATGTTACACATACATATTTCAATACTTTTTGTAAGAATTAATTAAACTGGTATTTAAACCAGGGTGGACAAGTTTGTCAAAGACGCGCCATAAAACACAGCTATGAAGTCTTATTCCAATTATACCAATGTTGCACTCTTGGCCCTTTTAAGGGGTATATAGGGGCTGATCACCTTACAGAGGCCTTACTTAGTTATGACTTAATTTAGCACAATTCAGGGTTCTGGGATTTCTTCAAATAAATATAAGCACAGGCGGGATTATTACATAATTTATGCATCAATATTATAATCTTAGTTCAAATAAGAGCACATTTGTATTTTGTTCGTAGAGGGCAAAATCTTAAACAGAACATATTAAACACATATACAAATGTATATATGTGTCAATTGGATCTCCATAAAAACTTAAATCATTCTTAAAAGATACACTGTGTGAACAAAAAATACACAAAAAACACATTTAATACGAACATAAAATACATGAACAGAAGTCTCTTCTGAGAAATAAATATGTTGACTACTTTGCTACCAGTTGAGCCGAGACAAAGAATCGTCCGTTCACACACATCTCTTTGTAATACAAGTCTCTAAAAAAACGATACCTTTGCCGATAAAATAAAATTTTTACACACTATAACATCAGAAAACAAGGAATGTGATTTTTTATATAAATAAATGGCCATATATACACACAATAGAATTAAATAAATACAAATACCGTCGTATCTTTGTACAAAATAAAGTCTACTCAATAGATCATTACATCATAAGACAGTTATCCTTCCGACCTTCGTCTAAACGGAACGGTACTAAAACACATTTTGGTTACAAGTACAAGAACTTTATCAAACGATTCCACAACAATATGCCTACAGTAAAACATTTGTACTTATAATCAGTTTCCTTGTAAAGTTTTGTCCAACAATGTGAACAAACATGAAGTCAGTCATATGCAGTATCGAGTACCGAGTACCGAGTACCGAGTACCAAGTACAGATATTAGTAAGTTTTTCTATACACAATTATGAAATTTTCGCTAAACACTACTAGTTTGAAAAATCCCAATCTTTGCACACGTTAAAAAGTCTATTTATAGTACACAATAAGTAACAAACCGCGGGACACATTCAGCACGCGACGACTACTTCAAACCCTGATTTCTATGCAACATTCAACATTTTTGTAGTTTCAGTATTTTTATCGGAATCTTTAGACCTGCTGCTCACATATGATACATGTACTAGTGTATGTTTAAATTCCACGAACACACACACACACGGGTGTCACATGATTTCCTGTCGTAACCTTTTCATGATAAAGATAAAACAACACTAGAGGTTGTTTCTTAGTTATATGACATGATTTCATGATTTCAACTTTTCGGCATACCGGTCGGCGCCGACTCCCGATTATCGTTACCATTATCATCTCGCCACTTATCCACCGATCTCCGTCGTGCATTCATGAAAAAGTTCGCAACAGTTGTGACTTCCAGACCAAGTTGCTGGGCTATCGTAGCTTGCATTTCCTTTGATGGTCGTTTTGTCTCCTTGAATATTGCATGAAGGGTTCGACGCTGAATGTCAGTAAACACAAGTCTTGGCTTTTTTGGCCCGCGGTTTTCCTGAGGTGTAGTCATTTCCGACTCTTTTCTTTTCACTGCTGAAATGATAAAAGAATACACGTCTTAATCATGGAACAGAAAATTATGCAATATTCGATGTCTATTTTCGTAACCATACAGCACATTTAGAGGTGTTTGACCTATACAACCACATTTAGAGGTGTTTTACCTACATGATTTATATCCCTTACGCCTCAACCAATCTCACAAAGAAGATGAGCACAACATAATTATCTCTACAGCTATTCATAAACTACCCTAAAACGTTAAATATTCGCAATATCAAATAAATATTGCATGAATGCAAAAAAAACATCAAAAATACATCAAACAATTTAAAATCAGACAGACTAATTTGCATAGAAATTCGACAGCATCGTGTTCAACATAAAGATGTCTTTGACTGGAGGGAATATATAACATACTTCTGAATACACAAAGTTCCCAAGTTTCCCAAACACAAAGACATCTTTACAGTGTTACACGAGGGATTGAATGGAATACCATAGTTAGGTTAATCAATCTCGTTCAATACAAATTACAAGCGATTGTACGCCCTGATAATCAATTCATCAATCTTCTATCGAATTATTGAATATGGACTAAATGCTTTTCCCAATAAGTAAACAAAAGAATGAGAGCAAGAGATTCAATAAAATCGTTTTATAAACTAGCGCCAAACCGATGGCTTAGAATTAGAAGGTTGTAACTACCAAATGGATATTTACTGTAATTCTCACTATTATTTCGAAAGGGATAGTTCCCTCATTAGTATTACTAATTGTATCAACATTATTTTACTATAAAGAATCATCTTTGATTTTTCTGAGAAATGCAAAATAATGACGATCCAGAATCAAGACTGTAGGAAAGGCCAAACACTTAGCATGCATACCAATACAGGATACCGGAGCATACAAAGCAACAATATTGCAACTTTCGTTTAAAATTATCAAAAAATAATTTATGATATTTCAGTAACCATGACAACCAAATTAAATATAAATACAATCATAAAATCACAACTTATCAATATCAAAAGTCTATATATAATTCTAAAGCATACATGGATGTCATAGTAAATTTAAATCAATTTCTGTTAGAAGTCAAAATCCCTAACCCAGACATTACTATTTATAATATGATGTTATTTTTTACATTTTTTTTGTCGTTCCTGAATTTACGCTCAATGTTTATAAATAGTAAATGTCTATACCAGATTTTTCCTCAAGCTTTAATGCCTTGGTCCCACTGAGCATATATTTGCCTTAGCAATGTACTCGCGATTAAGATAAACTGGCTTCGGGAGTCATTGGGAACGGGGATATCCCAAATATCTAACGACTACCCCGAGGCTTCCCATAGATCATAAGGACCCTTTTTGATGCACATTTATTAAATCGGGAATACATCCCGAAGCAAAAAAGTCTCAGTGGGACATAGTGGGTGGGACTCATCGGTTTTTTAAGTTCAGTTGGAAACGACTCCTATACTAGTTTTCGAAACTAAAACGAAACACTGATTAAACATGGTAAGAAGTCATCATACAAAGTCGGGCCTAAGACAATAAGACACAGGTATACTGGTATGAACAAACGAAACCACGGCTTACCGCCTTATGGTACTGAATTATTAAAACAAAGACAAGGTAGAGAGCTAATCTCGTCGTAATCTCCGACCAAAGATCCGACGTATTCTGACAAATCCCCGTCATATCACCGTGTCAACTTTGGACTAATTAATTTTCTCCCGTCAAACACCTGGGAAAATAGTTTCTGCCATATTTTGTGGTTAAGAAAGTCGGAGATTTCTGTATCACATTTGTGTTACCATGGATATGCGACCATGATACAACTTTGATAAGCTGCCGATTCTAAATTGAACAGAAGTCAAACATGACTTATACAAACACGGGTACCATATAACGTACATAACATTATGGAATGCCAGTGGTGACTACTAGTATTTATGAAATAATGTCGAAGGTTCAGTTAGGTACATCTTGGAATTCTAAAAAAGTCAAGTAAAACCGCCGAGACTCGATAATAGCAAAACTTAAGTCTTGTTATATGTGCAAGTAAACTTAGGACAAACATCAGAATATTGTCAAAGTCTTGACTCAGCAGGAACTTTAAGATGTTATAAACTTTGAATAACTTTTCCCATACAACCCCCCCCCCCCCCCCAGTTAATTATCTGTGATGAGCAAAATTTCTTAATAATGCACCAAAAAAAACAAAGTTTCTCATTGCACTGACTAGAAACAAGTTGGATTTAGACGCATGTGTCATAAATAGTGTCACGATAAAGCATTTAAAATATTTTGATTTTCTTAGAGCATGCCAAAGATTTTTACTGTTACAATACTAGGAACATTTTCCGTATTTTATCAATAATAACAAATATAGCCATGATTGGTAATGAGGCTTCGTATCATTTCCCAAAAATTGCATATTTGTCTATGATATGATGATGAAAAATAGCCATAAAGTACACTTTTAAGTCAACAGAAAATATATTATAATATAATCAAAACATGAGTCACGGTATCATAAATAACTGAATAAGTTCTAAAATCCCATTGTCAACACAAATTGGACTTAATGAAAATTCTCATACACACATCATGAGAATTTTAATAGATTTGGAATCGAACTATTTCCCCCCATATTGGCTTAATGTCTCAAGGGAGCATTTCATTATATAGACAAGATAGGGGGAGCTGACATTCTTGTTGTATCTAACATATAGTAATATACACCATGCCCTGATCTCCAGTCTACCTAAGATGAGGAAAATAAACTAGAATTTTTTTCATTTTACAGATTCGGAAACTGGGCCCTTTTTGGTAACCGGGCCCTATTTAGACACAATGTTTTACAAATTTTGTCAAGACAAAGCATTTAAATTGCAATAAACTTTTTTTTCAGCTCTCCGAAAAATACTGAAACATGAAAAAAATATTCAAGTGAATTATATGTCTCATGTGTGTCATTCAATGATTAAACTAGATCAGTTTTAGAAGTGGCCTAAAACACCAGAAATTGTCTCAGAAAAAATTAGTTCTCCCTACAAATTTGTAAGATTAAATTTCAGCTCCAAGGGAAGCAACCAGAGTCAGGATCATGAGTAAATTAATTGTATGAAGTCAACACAAAAAAGAAACGGAATGTTACCCCAGTCGGGGATTATGTTTTTATAATCAGATCTCCGCATGCCTCACAACAGCTGTTACTGTGACAACTAATTATGCAGAATAATACCAAGTCACCATGGTTACGAGATGCACAACAACTGACCAGCTCCTTGTTCTCGAATTTCCCATTCATACCAAATATAGAGGCAGCTTGACAATAAACATCACATTACATGGTTACCTACTAGAATAATGAAATATGAGAAGATTCATTTGATAACTAAATTAATTATACTATTGAAGCTTTTAAATAAATTAAAATGCCAGATTTATATAGTTTGAAATTGTCGATTTTATAGATTTTGAAATAGTTTGAAGTTGTTGATTTTATAGATTTTGACAAATTTCTGACTTTTTACTGTCTGAAAATCGGAATTTTTACCATCTATCAATTTCAAGGTTTTCTCTAACAATAACCAATTTTGAGCTGAGAACTAAGCCTTTGTTTCTGATGTCCATGCCCTAGTACAAAGTATTATTATAAATCCCTAAAGTGGTAAATATTAAATTAAACAATTATTTCAACAGATGTATAAAAGATGAACAATACACATTGTTGTAGAACATACAAACATACAGAACAATGAGAAATATACATGACTCGATGAATAGACATCAATGAAAATATGGTGCCAAGAAAAATATCGCACAAAGTAGCACTATTACCAAAAATGGCGAAATATTCAGAATTTTGGCAAGACAATTTAGCAAGAACTACCCTCACAGTTTAATCTAATATTCGTAGCTAACATAAGGATGGATTCACAGCCTGGTAATATGTTCCTTACGGCATTTTGGACGCAGACAATTCAATTTATTAACATGTATATATAACATAACAGCCCTGAACGAGTCAAACTATTTGTGAAGATTGTTTTGGTTTTGTATAACACGATATTCAGCAAAGAACATCGGAAAGGTTAACTTCTTTTACAGTCTGTATTCAAAGTTAAATGACAATGGTTATAAACAAAGCCTTGTCCATCAGGTAAACAATGTTTATCTAGGTTTAACATGTGTAACTGATTTAACTGTTATCTATCACATACTAATCCGCATCGACTAACATTTCCGCAGAAGTTTATTGACAACTTCTCCACATGTGGAGGAGGGCAGGTATCGTGGATCTGAGGGGTCACATGACAGCAACTTAATTGTCACGTAAGATCATAAACTGCTTGACTTTTATATTTGTAGCGGATTGAGGATATCAAGTGACACATGTTACGACTAGCAACAAACCGATAATAACAAGAGCGGATCACTAAAATATTCCTGATTGTAATTCCATCAAAGAAATCAACTCGATGTCATTTTTCACATTTAACTAGGAAAAAAATCAATACTATTATTATTTCAAAGACGAAAAAAAAACCTTGTCTGTTTGTTTTATTCACAAATAAAAGTTGTATTGCTCTTTCATATGACAAAATCTCCTTAAACAACTCATAAATTTACGTCACCATGGTAACGGCGGAAAAAGATAGCAATCTTCAAAATATTCCAGCACTCTCAACTCACGATGTTCAGACCGACAGGAAGCCGTGAGACAAACTTAGCGTGCGTATTTGGAAACTACATTAAGGTTACGTATAATATGTACATATAAGAAGTATGATATGTACTTATAAAATAGCATGCAGTTTTGTACCAAAATGGAAACTGATGTCAAACAGTCATTGAAAATCTACTCCCATTGTCATTTGTTTATGATTTAAAACGAGAAAATCCCGGCAATGTTACATAATTGTGAAATACTGAAACGATTCTTACAAATTATTGTACTTTACATTAAAACACCTATAAATTAAATATATAATATTAAGTTGATTATTAGATTGAACACTGTCTTGTGACCTCATACTGTTTTCCATAGTTTCAATGACATTTGACAGTCTTGATTTGTATTTTTATATATTTGTTTCTAGTGACGATGACAGCAAGGCAGCAAGTACATAGGTTATGTGACTGAAATGTGGATGCTCTGAACAGGTGGTTGCTAAACACAGGGTTACCTTAAAAGGTTGATTGATATTTTACTATTTTGATAACGATAAATATTTTGGCTGTAAAAGACAGGTGGCGGCTCAATCAAGGTGACTGCTATACCTAACACACAGGTTTGCCTGCATATGTACACGGTGGTACATCGTCAAATTCTGTCACATGTACGGAAGTTTAACAAGAATCACCCATCAATCCTTGGTGTTATTTTTATTCCTTAACGGGCAATTTATTTCAGTCGGTTTATAATCATAGCAGCAATATCAGAATTCAACATACTCTGCCAATTCCACGGAAACAATGAAACAATTCACCAACCAGACTGCTTGACAAAGCATTTCAAGACTTGTTTTAGATGGGCGACCATTTACAGCAGGATAAAGTTACCAGCCTGATTATTATACTTGTTATACTTGTCCAAGGAACTGACTGAATGCTTCTCCTTGTTTAGACAGCCACACATGGATCAAGACGCGTGGTGACATGTCTTGTTTTAATCAGCTTCCGTATTCCTTAGCAACCAGAGACTGGCCTATGTCAAGAGCTTGACTCATAGCAACATGGAATGTGGAAGCGGGAGATTGTATCCTGTAACGCTGCAGTCTGCATGCACACTTGAAACATTGAATAATATTATCTCTTCTACAGTTGCTACGCTTGCTGACGACGCTACAGTCCTTTCAAAGTTAAATGAGAATGGTTATAAATAAAAGCTTGTCCGTCAGGTAAACTATGTTTATCTAGGTTTACTGGGTGTAACTGAGTAAACCGTAGTCCCAGCTATTCATTCGAATGGGATAGTTCCTTCATTAGTATTACTTATTGAATCGACAGTAGCTGATGAATTATATTATTTATTATAGTTAACAGCCAATAGCAAGCTTATCCAATTCATAAGATGGCAGTAAAAAAACAAATTAATTAAAAGTATTTATAAAGATTTTAACTTTAACACATTAAGTTACAAAGAGTTGGGCCATACAAAATTGCTATAAGAAACTGTTAAAAAACTTTCAGTAAAAATATCAAAATTTAAAGCAACTCATGCACTTAGTGATAAATATTTGGAATTTGCATGTTGAGACCCTATGACTGCCAGTGAAGCCATTTCAAGTATTAACTAATTTCTCATCAATAAGTATTAATGTCTTCATTCTATCTGTGATATTATACCCCACTTGAGGCCCCCGGAACCATGTTTACCTAATAATGGTACCGCGGAAGGGAATCATTCCACATGCTCGCTCGGATACTTTGCAAATTTTGCAAATTTTACGAGTGAATGGAATAACAAGGAATTTCAATATTCCTACACAATTGCTAGCTTCAGGAGTGAAGCTAAAAGTTCTCTGAGAACGAGTTCATGAATAGATCACGACAAACTCGACTCGTAATATTTAAGAATAAATTGGTTTTATACACTACGGGAGATCCTTGTAGCTATATAAACATCAGCCACTGTATAATTCACCATCTTAATGCCAACAGAGGGCAATACGTCTATAAAGACATATAAAAATATCTTTTTGAGATATATCTTCAAAATGAATGGTGAAAAACCTAGCACTTTGACATTGCTATAAAGATGCTCAGCTCATTGACCGACTTGTTTCGCTTCAACATTGAAAAATGATAATGGTTACAAAGCTAATTTATGCATGCATTTCCAAGAATTTTTTTTTATCGGATATGCACTACAAAATTTAATACGGACATACAATACCATGTCGGAAGCCTATTAATAATGAGATGAATTTCATCCTAAACAATAATACGACTACGTCAGCGGCTATCTAGAGCACAAGATCACGATATCCCATAACCTCGATATACTCACTTAAGCCATAAAACATGCATTTAGACGAGAACCAAATGAGGCTTGCTGTAAGATATTCTTACAGAGTAAGGAAAGGATTAGACGAAGCTATTAATCACTAAGACTATCGATTAAGGGCTAATGTTTTTGCACCATGGAGTCACTAGAACGATAGTTGAAACATAAGCATTCTTGTAATTACCCTTTCTATTATCCCGTTCTAACATGTCCCGGGACATTCTCGTGTAAGGAATATCATTTTTTATGAGTTTTGTATGCTTTGTATAGATTAATGGGTCCCGGGAGTCTGCAAGGCAAACATCGGGCAAACATCTCGTAGCTTGGATCAGTTTGGATCGCAAATGTTTGAAGAACTGGAGACCAGAATGTTAAACTGTACAAATAAACCACCGAGAAATTCAATCAGTCAGAGAGTATGCAGATTTCCAGGCTTGACAAAATTACTGTAGGAAATACAAACAACACTGGATCCTGGCTTGAGTGTGTGAGTTTACAGATCGTATAAATTTGACTGGATCCCAGCTTATGAACTTAAAAGAATATACTTATTCTATGTATATCAAATTCAAGACTGGATTCTGGCTCGTGAACTTCAGGAATATTTATACTTAACTTGCATTAAATTTACTATACATAATTTACTAGAAGTATTATTTTGACCTAATCCAGACTAGACTTCACATGAACCCGGAAAGAATTAAGTGCTAAAAGGTGAATTTAGAGAGTTCTAAAGCGAAATGAACAAATTTTGTGGCCCCTTCTTCATATAATCGAAACGAACAAAATCCCATGGCCCCTGTTTCATATAATCCTACCATGCAACACAAGGTCCATGTAACACACCTTGTGTTACCGGTGCAATTAATACAAGTAAATTTACCACTATAAGATTTATACTTTTCAGTCGGAAGGAGGAAATTGCTTGCTAGCATGCGATGCAACAAGACAGTGAGCCAGTATCTTCTAGTCGTCTCATCTTCTTTGAAGACGGAAAAATCAATATCATGCCAATCAAATTAATCGCATGTAAGAACATTAAATTACGCGAACATTTTATGTGAACAAATTTGCTTCATTTCTAGCATACTAACAAACTAGTGACATCGTTTAAGTCACAAACTTGTCTCATTTTTATATGAACACAATCTTCAAGCATAAATACTCATTAAAATATTAATACCAAAAGTTTCTTATGCTTTGCAAAATGTCGATCAAGATTTAACAGGCATGTTTGGGAAGAACGATAAAGACAAAAATGGTGCAAGAATATTTCTCTAGGCTCCTAAAACAAATGGTTTGAGATGTGCAAACGGTTCAAAGTTAATTGATAACGATTGTAAACATTAGCTTGTCCATAAGGTAAACTATGTTTATCTAAGTTTAACTGGGTATACCTGAGTTAACCGTAGTCCCCGCCATTCTTTGGAATGGGATAGTTGACCCGCATTAGTATTACTTATTAAATCGACAATTACAATGCTGGCTTTGATACTTAAAGATAAATACATTGGGTTTATATGACTAAATCAAAGTATGCTTACGATGATTAAATAAGTTGACTCGAAAAAATGTCACTTAGTGTGAATTTCGTATCAGTATAGAAATATGGAACACTGAATTAAATACAAAAAATATCCAACTATTAATAAATTGCTTGTCATTTGCGAAGAACATCGCTCTCTCGAATGAAAACAGGAAAATTCCATTTAAGTCTCGTTTCACTTGGTTGATCGTATTTACGTAGGAGAGGCTTGCAAAACGAATTCCATTAATTTTGAGAGGAAGAGCGGGTAAAGTTGACGTCGACTGGCAATAAATTAGTTTGTCGTGAGCATTCTAAAATATGGCCAGCAATGAGAAACACTGATCGCTGGAGTCAGAATGCTACGATGCCACATATCTGCGAATCTTCTCCAATGAACGTTTGTTAAAGTCTAATTGGTGCCCAGTCGTAAGCCGCAAGGAATGTGCCCCCAGGCCCTCGATTTATTCATGATTAATTTCTAAAGATGGCAATTCATGCTGCCTCTCAATTAGAAGTAGCTAGTACTAGCTAAGAACTTACAAATACAAACAAAGCAAAGAGTCCATGAGAAACAAGTTAAAAGAGGATGCAGTTTACTCATAAATTAGGGATTCCATTAGGGGCTTATTCCAAATGGTCATTTGGATCATTTTTTTTGTAATGGATTTCACAACTCTATAGCAAATACATATCCTAAGCATAAAACTGGCTTTTTAGAATTATGAGGGTTCAAGGGTCATTTAAAGGGTCAAATAGAATCCCTTTGTATGATGTATAATTTTAGATAGCAATTAATCTATACGTTGAATTATAAATACCCCCAACCCAGAATCAGTAACTTTACAGAATAAGTCACTGTGCTATAAGATGAGCAAGACAGGGGTATGTGGTAGCCAGACTTAAACCATCAAACACCGATGACAATCAGGGAGTATGTAACCATGGCGATCATGAAGGGAGAGCAGCCCCACACATGGATAAGAGAATCTAGGGTTCAAGCTTCAATATTGGCATAGGATAACATCTGTCAGATTTCAGGTCAGGCCATAAGTCCATTACAACCATTTATAACTATGTCTCTGAAATCCGTCTCCTTTTGACCTTATCCGGAATGAAATCCCGACTGAAATCCCGGGATTAAGAGGAGAATAAAACGACTATCGAGTTTATCATTTGATACTTACACGATACTGACTGAGGCACTTGACGAGACGTCCATTAACTCAGGAGGTACGAAAAGCTTGCACTTGAAAAATTTAATTTTTGTACAAATAATTCATTTTTCAACTAGAAAGGAGACAGTTCACAGTATATTATCGTTACTTAATGGAAACGACCATCTCCAGTGTATGACTATATCAGATAGCAGACACGATATAATGTTTCTGTCTGTGAAAGGAGTGAAATTTAAAGCCAAGAATAACACCATAAGCAAAACTGTGGTCAGTTATGTGCATACTATCTAGGTCATTTTTTACTTCTATGAAAGTTTCACATATTCGAGATGCATCTCAATTTTTTTGAGTCACAGTTCCATAAAAGTAGACCTTAACATACATGTATTTTATCATTTTTTTCCTATACAAGTAGACCTACATATTTCATAAGTTCTTTTATCGTAAAAACACCTATAATTAATAATTATGTCACCCTAAAATAGAAAATATTACTGAGTAACAGACATTCCGAAAAGTATTTTGACATTACTGGACATTCGGTCCAGTAATCTTGGAAAAATCACTGGACCGAACCAGTTTTCACTGGACCGAATGTAAATCAGAAAAAAAGACAATTTGTTCACAATTTTTTAATTTCCTAAACATCAACCCGCAGTATGATCAATCATAGTCTACTCAGTAGCATAATCATTCACTTTTCTGTTGTTAGTGTCGGTGTCAAGACGCAACCACGGCCTGTTTTCTTGCCAAACTGTACTAAATTTACGCTCTGGCCGATGCTGCTCGTATTTTTTATCCTTCTTCGCAGATGAATCAACTTTGGATGGATTAGAACGTTTTTGGCCAGGCTTAGCCCCTTCAAAATATCGTAATCCGCTCATTTTAACGGTCGCGAAAATGAATAATTTCTTACCGGAAGTTCGTGTTTGTTTATATGCCGTACTGAAAAGGGGAGACTACACCTTCGAAAATATTCTGCGTTTCTATCCTGATTCGCTAGTAGACGGAAATTTATTGATGAATACATAAATAAATCATAATTACCTATAATTACCTATTATTTCAATGCTAGTTATAATCGTAAATCGATTGTTCGGGCAAGAGTTTAATGTAAAATCTGTAAATAATTACCGGACAGCCGGACCGGCTGGGATGGAATTTAACCCGGACCGAACGAAATTTCACCGGTCAGGTCCGTCGGACCGGCACTTTTCGGAATGTCTGGAGTAATGAAAATTAATAAAGCTGTGTGAATTGAAATTTGAAAAAACATGTTTCTTTAGATTTTGATTTTTCATTATCTTTAATGATTGACCTCAAGAATTTGTGAGTTTGGTATACATAACCCTACGATCATTTATCTCTATTTGCAATCACCGAGCAATACTGAAGACCAAATTAAGTAGGCAGGGTACATGTACGCATTTCTCCTTATCATTGACAATCGGCAAATCTGACGATGATTAAGCCCTTTTTTTCCACATTATATACACTGATGGTCCTTTAATTCATCAAATATAACGAATGGCAACCCAGTTATTTAGGTCAAACTTAACGTGTTTTTGTTTGATAGAGAAGTACTTTCACTTGCGCTTAGAATTGTGAATAGCTATATTTGTACTTGAATGCAATCGTAGAATCGGCTAGCTAGGGTTCGCAATTTTTGTATTGAGAGGGAAATGAATAAATCATGAACTTTATCACACAATCCCCTTTTTTCACATCGTTGAGCCCTTATTATAAGGGTGAAAACTCTCTTTTACTAACAAATAATTCAATGAAATTAACCCACCACCCAACATCCAGTCAGCTGAAGCGCGCCCCATTAAAAAGAAAAATATTGTAAGGCAGTTCATATCTTTTACTGACTATACATCACTGGTTTACACCTTTAGAAAATTGGGTATTTATGCACGCTAGTCTCATGCTTCAATGACGGCACACGACCAAATGTGATCACGTGATCGTATCACTATCACGATTATTCTCTCTGTCATCGTTATGACAACAAAGGAGGAATTAGTACATCATTTTATATCCAGGTGACGAAACGAGTACTAAATGAATACTACACAACTTCATGTATATATCGCAGACTTAGAATGAGAAGGTTGTAACTACAAAACCAATATTTTGAGAAAACAAGAAAAAACTGTTTGAAAATTACTCTTAACTTATGGTAAAACAAGCTTTTACAACTTCATTTTGGTCACATGACAAGTTCCGATTTTCATGAAAATAGGCTCATAAGAAGTGCCTTATGGTGCAGATTTCAAATATGTATCAGTCTTATAAGGTCGTAAATGGCACTTACGACCTTCTGATTCTAAGCCAGCGATATATGTTCATGCTATCAATTCCCAAAGGATCGGCATTACAGAAAATTTAATTCAATACGGGCAGATATAATTGCGTCTATAAATTATTCATCGTTTATATCGTGTAAGCTATTTTTGTTTAACCAGACACATTTGGTTTCATTTTGTTTTGTAGGGAATCAGGTTAAACAAAACAAATAGATCTCAGTATATGACAAGGATTATTTTACAATTAACATTCAGATAAGGTCGGGCCAGGCCAGGCCAGGCAGGGTGCAATTAACACTTATACTGCCCTGCTGGCCCTGGGTGAAATCAATTAGGACCAGTAGCTATTTCATTTACAAATTGAATGCTTCTTTACTGTCTGACCAGTGACCAAAAATAGTTTAAGTTTCTACCCCTGCCATTTGTGGGTCTGAAATAATAGATTAATAATAAACTAACGAGTCATTTTTTTAAAAATGAGATTTTTTTAATTGATGCTGAACACAGGCATATTAGTACATTTACTTTTATGGTTTATAATAAATTATAATGACAGATCTAAGCATGACTTCTCAATTGGGAGATTCATAAATTCTGTATGGTAAGTGTTCTGTAGTTCAATAACCAATGACAGATGTTATATTATCATGAATTCAGTTTGTTTTCTATTCTCAGAGACTCCTACACACTTTTAGTACAATAGATAATATTAGATAATACGGCTACGACCTCTCAATTTTACGGACATTATTATTGACATCTTTATAGAGCAAATCCATCCAACCTTGCTGCTTCCTAACTGAACTCTTAACTGATTCCTAACTGTATTCCTAACCGTTTCCTAACTGAACTCCTAACCACTTCCTAACCGATTCCTAACCGTACTCCTAACCTCTTCCTAAATGAACTCCTAACCGTATCCTAACCCTTCCTAACTGCTTCCAAACTATACTCCTAACTACTCCTTAAGTTATCAATATTTAAGTGAGATCACAGCACAAACTTTAAATGAATACCAAGCTATCAGATTTCTCATTACAAAAACAGAAAGTACAATTTAGCTCTAATTAAACTTTAACTATAAAAAAAATAGAAGAACGGAAGGTCTGAGATTTTCTATCACAAGTTCACACTGTATTATTACAAAAGAATACAGGTAGAAATGATTAATAAGGAGATTTAAGACTTAAACAGGATTCATTTCAATACATTACTATTGTTGTGAAAAAGACATCAGGTTCTTAATGAGCAAGTTTTTTTCAAATTAAGCTCATCACAAAATATACTGAACAGACAATAGATAATATTATAAGGATAAAATGATGCAACAAAGGAACCAATACAGACTGTAAGGGACAAATCTTAAAACAATTCTGAAAACTGCTTGTCAATATACTGAACTAGATGATTTTCATAAAAATTACATCGTGCAATATTTTTCTGAAAATACTGAAATGAACACTTTTACCCTTGTTTATATAAAATGTTGGAACAAAGGATATCGCACAGACTGTAATGGACAATTTGGACAAATCTTAAAAAATCTTGAAAAAATGTGGAACAAAAGATAGTAAACAGACAGTAGACAAGTAGTCCCACTTGGATATTCCCTTTACAAGCCCCCAATCATTCACTACCAGGAAATAAATGCAATTTATGGTAGAAATTCAGTCATTATCACATGGGAGAAATAGAGGCTGCTTGTTAATTATTCATCACATAGTTGGCCAGGTATTCAATGGAAAATGAACAGGTGTACTGTGCAGGTCATAACAAATATGGAAATTGTGGGAATTGTTGAAAACAAAGCAATCATAGCACAAAATAAATGGCTATGAACATTGGATGAAAAATTTTTCTTTCTGTTTTCTTTATTTGGAATGCATAACAATTTTAAAGGTGTTTACGCCACACCCAAAAAAACACAGGACAAACCAGTGTGTTTTTTGGAATCGGGAGTCAATTGAGTATTTTATAAAACATTTAGATATGGCCATCAGGTTGATCAACCCACCAATAGCTGGGTAATTATCAGCTAATTTGAACATCTTCAATGCAAGCGCACAGTGTACAAAAACAAGCCGTAATATCAAAGTTAAAACAGGAGTTCATGAGGAGAAATTTAAGGTACACGCTTTTTTTCCTCTCACAATTTTCACCAGAATTACAATGAATGGAAGATTTCACACAAAGTCACAGAAGTCAAAGACCAATAATTTCGAGAAAAAACTGTCTTTATATCCGTGAGTATCATGAGAAAGTCAGACTAAATATTCCCCTAACTGTGTGCAGGGATGCGATGATGTCAAACGAACATGTCCTCCTATTACTTTCAATTGCTTTGACAGCTTTTGGTTAAAAAAAACTCTCCTTTCAATTAATAAGGCTTTCAAATTGGAGGCAGTTTAATACACTGTCAAAGTTTACAGTAAAAACGGAAACTTAACGGTAACAGAGAGCCCTGTGTTTTATTTGAGTACTCCGAAACGTTCGAAATAAATTATTCAAACCTAAACAGCAGCCAGGCTGGTACAACGCGATGGGGCAAAGCAAGTCGGAGTTCAAACACTCAGTACTACTGTAAAATCATTTAATTTTGATGGGACAAAAGTTCGTGTTCTTTGGTAAAAAAGACTATTTCGATGGGACGTTAATTCATGGATTTTGCATTTCAGGTAATAAATACAAGGGTCAAAATTCTTCAATGGGATTAAAAATCATGGTAGAAGATGAACCACGAAATCCACGAAATTTAATCCTCCACAAAAATTAATGATTTTACAGTATATACAATGTAGTACACTCTTGTTT
The DNA here is from genome assembly GCA_963678985.1 of Spisula subtruncata. NCBI lineage: Eukaryota > Metazoa > Mollusca > Bivalvia > Venerida > Mactridae > Spisula > Spisula subtruncata. Next base: position 15,472,975 of record OY787674.1, read on the forward strand.
GTTCTTATACAGCACGGCTTAACGATGCAGAACCGTTAATTGATGCTGCATTATTAACCATTACTACATGGCAACCGGTAATTTCTACTCGCAGCTTTAAGCTTAAATACTGGAATTGAACAGAATAACTAAATAAGATGAGTGTGTCTGTGTACCGCATTGGTACGCCACTGCTTGAAATTACCCAGCTTTTGGCAAATTAGTACAATTTTCCCTGCAGACTAATGTAATAAATGATTTAACATACAAACAGAGAAATTTAAGTGCCCTTCCAAAATCGGCAAATATGGCATCAAAATAACGTGACTCTGAGAGTACTAGGGTCTTAAAACTTTTCCATTTCATTGTAATTAGAATCTAAATCAAAATGTATAATGAGCTAGCCTAATTATTTTGATATTTTACTTGAATAATTTCTAAAAATATTTCAGTCCAATTTTTAAATGCATGTATATTGTGAAATGTGTACAAGGCTTTACTATTGAGGTACAAAATGAAACAAATTCTTGGTTAAACAAAATTCATTTTAATAAATAATAGTATTATTCCCATAAACATGTATGAAAGTTTAGAAAATGTACACAAGGTTTAAAATGAAGCTCAGCTTTGTCGTATTTGGCCCCCTCTGATATTTTTAGGGGGCAGGTGTCCCCGAATAATCAGCTGCTTTATGAGAGAATCAAGGGAAAGTCGTATGTGTGGAGGCAAACAAAGGGCCGTGTTTTATACACATTGTCAATGTGGTGAAAAATGAAAATCTTACAAATTGTGTGTCTAGGTAAAACTGAAAACCCGAGATTTCACGGCAACCCATGTCAACGAAAAACTGTCAAAAGGTCAAGATCCCTGTTTGGACATGTTTACATTTACACTATCTCAAATTTTTACTTTAAGATCGAGGTGTAATATTTATATTGAAGCTTTCAATTGTACAACACATTTAAATAGGACAAAAATGTTTGTAATTTGGAAATGACTTCTTTATTCATTCATTGCGAGTGCTTAATTGTAAGATCTACACTGTATACATACCGTATACTGGTTGGGGACAAGGAAAGATAAAATATTTTTATTACAAAAGCAATTACTTTATCAGTCTTTTCAAATCAGGGCACATCATTATGAAAATTGCAATAAATGTCTTTTGTTTACTACACACGGAGCCCGAGGGTAAGTTTTTAAAGTTAGAGTAATAAAGACAAGATTTAATTCAGTACTAAAAATGATATTATAGATAGGGAGGATTCACAACCTGGAGCAAAGGACGGCACGCGCCATATTATCTCTTTGTTTCGTCAAGCAAAAACCACAGTAAAAGGTCACATGCTGTCCAAAGTCCTTTTGAATTCCTTTCAAACCGTCAGAGTGTTTGCAGTAACAGTCAGAGTACAATAATGGCATGTCGTCCCATTAAAACACACATCACCATTAAACTACCAACTACAATAATGCAATGCTCCAATCACATAAATCATTTTATAATCAAAGCTGTTTGGAAAAAGAAAAAAAGTTTGGCCAATTATATTTGATAACTAAATTGAATTGAGAAATGCAGTCGGCAAATTTTTATTTTAACTAATAACCACAAAAAACGATTTTTCATCTCAACCAAAAAACTATTAAAAAAACTCCCAGCTGCCTGACGGCTCGTGCCCCTATATATCCATACCTGCCTGATTGACGACGCGTGCCTCATATATTCATAACTTAACATTAATTTACCTTCTGTTTAATTTATCGTTTAACACTGTAATAGTTTAATTTGCCATTTAAAATTAAGTATGGTTACCCCCTAATATGTTTATGATTCAGATTTAACCCTTTCATCCATAAATGTAAACCCTACCATACTAAGGAGAGACTGTATTAAATTGTGTAAAACATCTCCATATTGTTTATTGGAAAGTTACATATCTGACTGACAGTCCAGGCAATAGCATAATTTATGCAATAAAATATAAAGTGAACCCTTTAAAATGCAAAACTGATATTGAAGATGTGTCAAAATGTGTTTGTATGTGTTTGTATGTGTTAATGTTTAAAATTACAACTTTCTCAGACATTATTGCTAAGTTGGCTGTATTCCTTGACCCAGTGATAGTTTTAGTTTACAAGCTGAAACATGCTAGTTTTCATCCAGGAACTTTGGCAATAACTTATGATGCTTTGATGTATGCCCAATGCTGACTAACAGACTTTGGAAAGGGAATTCACTTATTTTACTTATTTTTTTATTTTCAACTTAAGGTGAGTTATAATTGAGAGGTATCATTAATATGCAAGTGCCATCAAATATGCCCTAGTAACACGGTCGCAAGCAGCGGGCAAGATGATTTTTGTCACTTAATCTTAAACAAACATGTCATCCAAATATTTTTGTGTTTTTAATCTATAAAAATCATCGTTCAACTTGCAAGCTACACATTATATAATGTATTGGCATACCAAACATCAAAATTTATACGCATTTATTGCCACGTTTGGTAGGAAATCTGCTCTTGTTTATGCTTTGGGACATGTCACGAGTACTGCGATACCGAATACATACTGGTATCACCCGGTGCGCGTAAATATGCTATGGAAGATAAAAATAAGTAGTATCTTAGTCATACTATGCATAGATACCAAAAAGCTCTTCATATTCTAAAAACATCCAATTTAGGATTAATACGAGGAAAACGTTATCTTACGACCCGTCATGTACAGGCGGTAAAATATGTTTATTTATATCCAACTAAGTATATGTATATACATAGGTACAAAAAACACTGATAAAAGTTAAATTTGGATTAAAATTTTAATTTCAAAGTTTGAAGTAATGTATTTATTTTATGTCTTACAAAGAATTTATGAATTTAAATAACATGTATGCGAAACAGCAAGGCGGTAATTAGGTTGTTATAACAAGGTTTGGTTGCTATAACAAGATTCGGTTGTTATAACAAGGGTTGCCTGCAATAACAAGGGTTACGTTCCTTCGCTGGAAATAAACACAAGCACATGCAAAACCCACAGCCCTCAATACAAGGTGCATTTCATGCATAAATAGTATATGTAGATATATTCATTCAATCCCAAGTGTTGCATAAAGCATATGTACGTTTTCATACAAAGAACATTCGGTTAATTAGTACAGTTTTCTTTGTTAAGCATCTGAAATACGGTATAAGTCATCACCTCAACCCGTTTCTTTTTGTGCTAAGTATAATACGTTAATATCTATAAATAGCATACAGATATCCCACAATGCTCTTTTTAGGTTATTGCATTCCTGCTACTGGATATATACCCACAATGCTCTTTTTAGGTTATTGCATTCCTGCTACTGGATATATATTGACATAGACCTGTCTACTAGTATTTATACAATGTACACGTTTATATAAAGCAATGCAGTATTCTTGTTTTAATACATACACAACGAGACTCAAACGTTCCTTGCAAACATTTTCTCCAAACTAAAAATAACACAAGAATAAAAATACGATAAATAACTTAAAGAGTCCAGACAAATTTCAAAAACAACTACAGAATGATAATTTTATTCATTAAAGCTACGGGAATATAGACAGGGTATACAATGAAAGCACAGAGACAATATAAAAATCTGATAAATAAAGGTATTGCATCGATTTATATACAGAATATCTTACATTTAATGATTTATTTATAAATCAATCATAAAGAACCAAAATAAATCTTTCATAAATTAATCATAAAGAACACATAATGGGCATTAAATTAATCACAAAATTAACACATACGGATCACAGAAAAAGGGTTATAATAAACTTGTATACAAAAAAATCAAATGCACATATCAGACACAAACAAAACTCAGTCATACACTTAGTTTAAGGATAGTCATACTCAAAACTTAAATTTTAACAATACATCAATTCTTGGTAAATAAAATCACAAGCGAGGGAAATGAAAAGGGTCGAGAAACGGAAAACGGAAAGATGCTGAAATTGTAAACATTCAACGTTTCTACAGAGAAGAACTCTGTATAACAGATGTAAGACGATGTAAGACAATGTTTTGTAGAATTCATGCTTTCAAGTGCCAAGATCTGTCATGTTGCCATGGAAACCTGGTATATCAAATAAAATCGCTCATATAATTTTGCTTTTAAACATTTTCAAGGCAATACATTAATGTAATAGACGAGATCGGTAAGTAAGGCATCAAGGCATCATGTACAAGTTTACAATTTTTTAGTATTTTGGTGAGCGAAGAAAAAAATTGAACTAAAAGATTTTTTGGTTACGCTGATTGACAGAAATAGAAAGACAAGGTTCTAAATGTTGCTTTTAGCATGAAAGCATGAAATCTTTTAGATTATCAACAATTGTTAGTATTAAAGAGAACTTAATAAAACATGGTATTCAGTAAATACTTAGGATTATAAAGAGTAAATATCATTTCTACAACTATAAAACCAGATCCCAATTTTTTAGTCAAAAATAAAAAGCGAAAAACCTTCGTTCTGCAGAATTCGTAGAGGACACAATCATGCAGAACTAGATTTAATCAATTAGTAAACCAAATTGTTTTAAAAGGATTTCATAACAAATTTTAGTTCAACATTTTTGTTCACTACACCAAAACAATTTTTTTTTTCCAAAATGAATGTGTGTTCCAGCAACTCATCCTCAAATCTGCATCATTTTAGGCGCCGCATATCCGAAATATTTTCGGTTGAACAGACAGACAAAGAATGAGCCTGCCGGAACACAACACTGGCGGCCATTTTGTTAGTAGTTATTTTGGTATAATACCATAACCTCTTGTAATGGTCAATACCTCAGCACACAAACACACACAGGCACAAAATCCAAACATCCAAACTGAATTACTTGACTTAATCCAATGACTTAGGTTTGTTTATCCGAAAAACTGACATATCCGAAATGAATGCAACTTTTTCACAAAAATTAAAAATTGACTCCAAAGAAGCAGATTTGGAGCTAAGCAACCATTTTGAAGGCAAAGTGGTTCACTCAAACTGATTTTTCATGTAACAATTGTAAATGCACTGGTATTCAAACTGGGATTTGGTGAATCAGCAGAACAAGGGCTTCAAATTTGGATATCTAGGTGTTACGCCGAGTGTGTTGTGTTTTGGCCAATGATTAAGGTATGGCGGGATACCTGAACTCTGTAAAGCTTACCACGAAACTGAAACAATAAATAAAGCAAAATATTAAATCATCAGACAAAAGCTAAGCATTCATAATCGAAACAAAATTCAAACTAAACAGTTTTAATGTACCTACTAAAATTCTATACAAGTATACCAGAGTTGGTCAAAAGATTGCAATAATTGACGCTTTGTTCCTCTTTTTAGAATCTTCAAAGCACTTCAACAGATACTATTTGCTTTGCAAAACATGTTATAGTGACTGACTAATTTGACAAACTCTGGCATTTAGTCTAAACCATATTTTGAGAAAGCTGCAAAACTCGTTGAAGTTTCAACTGTTGTTAGGAATCCATCAGACAAAAGAACTTCCATTTAATGTTGCTAAGGAAACCTTCAATCAACAAGATTAATTTCCGATGAAGTGTAAACCATTTTTGCTTTTTTTCTCTCAAAATAATGGTTTTGTTAATCACAATATGGACTAGATATGTGCAAATAAACATACAATAACGAAAGCAAACATACTATACATCAACAAAGGTCCTGATATGAGCATGATATACTTTGAACTGCACATACACCCATTCCTGCCAAGAACTCCTATTAAAGTGGAGTTACTCCTATTTTTGTTGTTCATTTCTGGTTTTCAAAGTTCACCTAACTATTCATTTTATGATCTTCTGTCCCATATTTATAACCACTAGAATTAATACATTTCTTCTTTATGTATCTAAAACCCTATTAATCACATGTAAGTGCATCTTGTGACATGTTTTACTTTATCACTCCTATTTTGGACTTAACTAGCTTGGCAGGTATGGTAATGCAGCACAATCCACTAGGCACTCAAGTCAGACCAGTGCATGTAATGATCAAACTGAAAAAAGCTACAACAGAAAAATAATTAACTCCCCTGACTATATTAAACAGTCATGCATTGTATCTATATATAGATCGCATAAACAAATAAAACAGATCCATACAAATTTCATACAAACATCACAAAATTCTCAAAAACACCAAATATACATTTTGTTCATTCATTTCTGACAGCATAGCCAGCCATACATTCATGTACTTTGTATTATATATGTCCCTAATTGTTTGCATAATTGTCCACACCTACATTATTAGCGATGTTCACAACAAAACGAACAAACAATGAGACGAAGGTTTTATATACTAACAAGACACCCCCATCCCTGAATGCATCATATACACAGGAATTAGCAACAATATTTCACAGTTCTACACACAGAGTGCTGATTCTGACCAGAACACCAAAACTTTCCAGTATTTATCACAATAAACAACCTCTTCCCCAAATAAACGCCTCTCCCCTTATAAACACCTGGCCCTCCTATGAAAAACAACCTCTCAGGCCCCTTCCTCTAATGAACACACCCCTTAGTAGGTATACAATAAAAGCCTGGTACCCAAAACATTGCAATTGCAAGGCTGGTCCGGTTTTAAATTTATTGATAATTCCTGTTATTTCAAATATATCATAGGGCGCTGGCTTTGAAGCTGTATCGTTAATAATACTAATAACAACTTATGACGAAGGGACATACTTCTCAGGCGAAGGACTGCCTTCGAAATTTTGAATTTTCGGCTGCAGATTTAATTGTTACACATTTTATTCTTCCTTCTGTGTATCAATATATGTCGACTGAAACATATAATCTGTTCACCTATCGCTGTGTTATCAGTTGTGAATTTTATACAAATATTAATTTAATGATAACAAAGCAATAAACACAACGATAATCCCTCAACTACTTTCATATAATCTATACAGTAACAGTTGGTCGTACCTTCAATACTATATTTTGATAACTTATTTAAATATGTCAGAATTGACCACAATACAAAACTATGAAAGGCTCGGGTTGTAAAGGAAAGAATTTCCATGTAGTTTAAAGCAACCGGTAGCATACATTTGTACGACAAAAGTGCAGTTTTTCTTTTATCACTGGGCGCATAGTGTGCAGAAAGTGATTAAATATGTCAGAATTGACCACAAACAAACAATGAAAGGCTCAGGTTGTAAAGACTTAGTAAGACTTCCATATAGTTAAAAACTTCCAGTAATAAAAACTGTTAGTATGACGAAAGTACAATTTTTCTTCTATCACTGGGCGCATAGTGTGCAGAAATGCTATACTTTAAAAAGACTTCTGGGTAGTTTAAAACTCTGAGTTATACCTGGAAGTACAGTTTGTACGACAAAATGCTGTGTTTTTCTCTTTCAGGGCACACAGACTAGCGCTTTGCACAAAGTGTCCAAGTGACAGAGTCAGGAGACAAAAGTTGTTAAAATTCATAAACAAACTTATGCCTTTGTCACACACAGCGTCTACTACCTACTTTGAGAGCAGCAAGTCTCACAGTTGCAGATGCATTGTGGTCTAGAAACAGGCCAGCAACTAATTAACTCAGGATTAAGGGACCCTAAGCTAAGTTACTAACCAGATGACTGTAAAGGATCATAATTATTAACTACCAAACAAAAGGCTTTTCTGACTGCCTCCACAAGCCAACACCTTTACATAACACTTGACTATACAGCCCATAATTGGCATTAGTTTCCAACAGTGACAACAGGTGGCCATGTAATTGATGCTGATTTACAATGGTAACAATGACGTATACAATGTACCCCGATTCTAACAATACCAAACAATGGCTAGTTAGTCCCCGGCACACGAACACTTAACAAATCTCAACACGGATACATAGACAATAGCTTGATGACATGTTGTGGGGTAACAATGGCTAGCTGCAGGCACACGATCTCTTCACTATCATAATACGGCCACAAACTGGACAATAGATGACCATTAAGAAATGTAAACAAACTGTGTCGGTCAATTTTCATGATGTAAAAACAGGGACACAAACGGAAACCATCGCATCAAACTATAGAAATAATATTTATACAAATCTATAGCAACCGTTACACCGTGGAAAGCCGTTACACAGTTGAACGCCACAACTCCGATCAAGTGAAAGAGATATATACAAATAAACACTGGATAATTTTTATAATGAAAGTTCCCTTTGTCATCGACTCATCACAAAACAAGCCATCAAGGTTTGTTATAGCCCTTACCACTACAGGGAGACACTGGTTGAAATTTTCAAGGGCTTGGTGCAAAACTATGGTAATTACACATAAATATATAACTGAAGTTACCCCACTTTTGCACTGAGACCTAAAACTTTACCCAAACAAAGATATAACTAAAGGGGAAAGGAGTGGCTCGATCTAAATCAACCAGCTGATGCCGTCTTCGTTGAAACATTAACATTAAAATTTGAACAGGGAGTCTGAGCTTAATGATAGGCGAAGCTTTGATCCGACTCAGCCACCATAACATTGAAGGCTACAGCTGTAGTGAGCCATACGGTTCAGAGTAGTTCGGAAAGCAATAATGTACAAGTAAAACTGATCTTCATATTTTCATCAAACATTTTCTTGAAAAATTTTCTGACTTTTAGAGATAATTGTTTTTCTTTTTTTTTAGTCAATTACATAAATGGAAGAATTCTTTACATGATTTGGTGGCATATTTTCTACTCTTCCATTCTTCCTATAATGAAAAATCTCAATCTTAACTGGCTGTGTAATTAATGGTATTACACTTTACAAGAATAATGAATTTCAGTCCAAATATAGCATCTTGCAAGTTACAAATTTAGCATTTCGCAAATCCAAGTTATAATTGAACGGCCCTTGAGAGGGGTAATTATACTGAATTATTTTTGGTCTTTGCGTACAGGACAATTAAAAACTGTGAGGGTCAAGTCAAAAGAAAGAAACTACGAGAGAAAAATAGAGAGATATTAACTTATTGTTAAGTTTTTTTCCAACCAAATGTTAAAATTTTCTGAACTTATTTTAAGTGGATTTTAGTCATTCTTTGCTACTGCGTTGCACAAAAGAGACAAAAACGTATCTATGAGATCAGTGAAAAAATTTAAACAGGGTATACTAACCATACATACAGTTATATCTAGGGCTTTTAAGGGGCAATTATACAATGGTACGAATATTGTTAACGATTCTAATTAATTAGAGAGCAACAAAATTGTCCCATTGTCTGCGATGACAATAGTGTTCAACCCTGAAGTAAAAGTGGAATGCCATAGTTCTTTGTTGGACCAAATAATTTGGAGAAGCCATATTGTGTTTTCTGTTTTACAACATTAGTCCAAGGTAAATACTGTAAATACTACCCAATTACTACGCAAATAGAACCAATAGTACACAAGTAACTGCTGGCGTGTGGCACATAACAACCTTTTGTGCGGTACAGAGGCTATGAATATTTTATGATACATGAATTCATAAAAAGTTCTTTTGAAAAAAGTAGCATATGTCATGTGGTTTGTAGGGCCCTGAGTAAACTACCGCACGGAAACGGATATCTTTGTTAGCATTCTAAAAGAGGAGACCAATAAACACAGAAAAAAATGTATTTAAAAGCTGCTTGACTCTAAATTCTAATTAATACAAAGGCCGTTGTTAAATACTCGTAGGTATAAATTTTCCTATCCCTCAGGTCACAGACTTTAATGAAAGAAGACATTTTCCTGGGCTTGAAAATAATTTTAATTTAAATCCAACACCTATAAATGTTACTATCAATTTACTGTAGGTAGATTTCTGTATATAAATTGTATATTTTTATCACAAAAACTTAGCCGAACATAATCTATGCACCTGACGATTACCTGGCATAGTTGACACCGGACAAACATAGTCTTTATGAATTGCCAATTTGTGTATATTATAAAGGGAAAATAAAACACAATTATTTTCATACAGTAAAACCACAGTCAACCAACAGACAAGTTTAAACCTATAAAATTTTAATAGATGTGATAAACGCGTTAGACTCGAGGGTTTTAATTCAGAACGAAGAGATAAAAATGTTGAAATAAATAAATAATGATTAAGGAAAAATGTGGGGACATCTTTAAGGTAGAAAAGAACAAATTGACGAAAATGAAAATGATAATTATGCGAGTGTAAGATCTTTAATTGAGGACTTAAATATTGTCTATAGTTGAAAGTATCATATATACATTCATTATAAATGCAGAAAAAGTCCAGTTTTTTTTAAAAATAATTTAATTGAAGTTTGTGAATAAAGAGGGCGTGTTTAAGCATGTTTAAATATACATACATGTACCATGAATGCATAAAGGAATACAGTGAAAATATGCAGTTTTATTTGAAGTCGTATTTACTTTCACAAGTGCTGAAAAACGATGACAATTCACAAATAGAATGGTATTTTAAGGCGATAAAAAATAATCTTAAAATACCAATACTACTGGCGTGTGATATTAAATGAAGATATGTTATAAAATATCCAATAATGGCATATGTGTTTCTATAATTAGCAACCAATAATATTTTATTAATTTTCAATAATAATCAAGCATTATCCCCCCTTCAGTAATAAAGTGACAGGAATAGCCAATAAATCAATACATAAATAAACACCCCCACCCACCCAGCCAAAAATACCTAATATACTAACTTAAAGGAACGACAGCGCATGTATACAAGTATCCAAGTCAAGTATCCGAAATCAATCAAGTATGGAAAAACCAAGTATTGTTTGGAATTTCCCAATTTTGTCATCTGCTGTATAGATTTGTGACAGTAAAATATCGTAAAATGAGGTCATTGAATCAAGGCGACATATTGATGTCGGAACGACAGTCAGCTATCTGTCATTACTAATCAATATCTGCGTAAACAGTTTCCATGATTATAAAACCAGTCCCCTAAGATTTGTAAATTCAATAATTATGAATGAATGAAATAAAACAGATACTAGATTGTACTACTAAAGCTAACTCCTTTCTGAAGAGCTCCAGAAACGTCACAAAAGCTGCTACTATAAAACAATACAAGAGTAACTGTTATTAATGATTTCTGATTAGAGCCAAGATGCAATTGCTCAGTATAACCCTGACGCCTTTTAATCAAAATTCAGGTTGCTAGCTGAAATCTTCCCCAGAATGGTAAACAAGACGTTTTTCTTTTGTTCGTGTTAAGAGAAGGAATTTCGAGACTGATAGGCAGTAACAGTTCTTCTGCATGAAATTAGGAAATGTTTAAAAAAAAACCATGAAATTCTGAGAATGCATGCATGTATGACAATGCGATGGCTTTCTATTCATACAACACTCATATAAGGAAACTGGACAAATGGTATCGATGGACACACAGTGGACAACAGTGTTTTATATTAGACCTATCTACTCTAGAAGTGGAAAGAACCCTAACCCCTTATAGTGGACAGTCATGCTTTTACGAAAACATGATTTTACAGCAATTCAGACCCTCTTTTATGATGATTTTAAGTCAGCTAACTTTATGACACCTTATGACACGAAAAGAAGCCATAACAATTTAAGGTAATCTTAATTGTCAGTTTCAAGCAAATCAGCCTTGATGAAGATTTCTTGTCCAGGAAATTTAACAACGATTGAGCTTCATAATGCAATTGATCTTTTCAAGTACTGGAGTACATGGATGTTACATTGGCTGCGTTCTCCAATGGACATGGTTCCAATACAATGGCTCTTCCGGAGTCTTTTTTTCTAACATTTTTAATCCACACTAATTTCATCAACAACATTGAAAGAAATTCAATGACAGGTATTCTTTGCCTCGCATCAGTATAATTCAGGCGCCACATATTTCCTGTTCTGATAATTACGACCACAGAACAAAGACGATACAGCACCGATACAGCACTGATCGTCAATACCTGATGAACCAGCAGGAAAACTGAAACTGGATGCATCAACACAGCAGATGTACTGAGTGCTTAAAGAATCTGTAAATGGACCAGTTTTTTTACAGGGTCCTTTGCGCTCTGTTTTAGGTTAGCCATAGGCTTTGTGAGTGGCAATATAATCGTCTGACCGCAGGAACAAATCCTATTCTTTCAGTGCTATCAGCGCTTTAATTTTCACAACTAGTATGATGGTAATTTCGCTTTGTGACAAAGTCCCTGACAAATTTACCCTTTTCATTCAAACCATTTGATTCAGGTATCATTTAAAAAGTTTTTCAAGCACTTGCTCTGCATTTGTCAGTCATAAAGTGAAATGTCAAAAGAAGCAGTAAAAGTGCAAATTAAAAGACCCGTTGTAAAGTCTGCTAATGTCATGAACACAATGTTGAATCACAACACATTCATGTCTCCTGTTTCCATGGAAACCAGAGTACATGGCCAAACAGTCAGGTTAAGAATATGTATGCCATGGCAACCATAGATCATTCAATCACCATTGGCGGAGATATCAGTAAAAGGCTGTGTGATTTACCTGTCATACCTGTCATATCTTTATTGTAATAAACTAACTTTGTCTTATCAATGTTAGTTCTTTGGCATTGAAGACTGTGAATGAATTGATTGGATTTCATTAAAAAAATTTAAACATTTTTCATCACTAATATTCAGGATTAATATTGTTTTTGAAATTTTCAATGATTAAAGCAAAGATGAACATTCCCTCACCTCAAACACACAAGTCATAATCAGACCACGCTTGTTTACTGATAGATAGATGGATGTACACATATTTCTAACCACCTGAAAGGCCGGGGCTTAATCTGCAAATAATTTTGTAGATATAAGAAAAAATTGGGGTATGTCTTATCACTGGAAATTATGAATTATCGCATAATACACAGAATTCGGCTAATTTCATTTTTATAGCAAGTATTAATATTATCACCCGGTGCATGCCTAATCTTATGTTATTCTGATGATTTTACACATTTTCACGCATTAGAAAGATAGCGTTACCCCATCAAACTTACATCCCGCTCAAACGGAGAGTAAACTTTATTTGATGAGTGTACGTAGAAAGCTCTACATTAAGAAGTAGCCCTTATCTAAAGTTTGCAGGCCAGCGTGAATGTGATCCGCGTTCTCTACTTAATACTTCTCTTGCTTAGCAACGCATGCATGATGTAAACAATATCACAATATTCAGCGAATCATTCAACAAATCAGCATATGGTTAGAAGCTTAAATCAAGACAAAGATTATAAAAATATCCAAATATCCATCAAGAGTGATTGTGTTACGAATCTTACGATCATGTAGCATTTGGTTTGGTTTGCTTTTGATTTTCCAATTTGGCCAAACAAAGGGCCGAACGTCCCTTTAAGGATCACAGTAAAACCTGGTTAAAACCTGGACAGTTATCCTGAAACGTTGTCGAACTGTCGTACTGTCATGGTCGGCCATTTATTTGTTAGAACTACCTAATCCTGTGATTAGTTTGTAACATGTTTTTACGGGGAAAGGATACAACATCACCATATGTTGACATTTGGGATACTACGATACCATAGGAACGAGAACGCAAACGTTAAGAATAACGCACAGCTTGCCGTCTGATTTACAGGTTTACACGGAATCTGTCGATGTTCAACTCATATTCTTAGTTCAATGACCATAACAACAAACCTACTCCATCATACAGCCCTATTGTAGGTTTAATTCTTACATAATTTTCTGAATATCCTTCAATCAACAAATGTATGTATCCAAATTGTTCATAATTAGGAATAGTTTTTTTCTGAATTATTATGATTTTGTTTCAATATTTCAGAACTTTACAGACCCAATATTTTGTGTGAATATGGTTTTGTCAATTTTGACCAAATATGGGCATATTTTAAATTTTGTGAAAAAATTGTAATATCGTGCAAAATATTGCAGAGCAGTTGTGAGGGGCATGACAGGTGATAAACTACGAGTGAAAGGACTGGTCATAAAGACTTGTACATACGATGTACACAAGACAGCTACATCAGATGGGAGAGATTTCAATTACGCTCGTTTGTCAACTAATTAAACCATTATCTAGTGCAATCAAGTATTTGCCCCTTAGGTAACAGTCAGGTTTTAGTGTAGAAAACACACAGCAATGTTGATTTTGTGAGAAAGTTTTAAAACTGAGCTAAACTTGAGGTTAACAATTTACCTTACTAATAGGCTATGTGAGGACCTTGCATGACAGAAAAGGGAGTGTTAGTATGATATGAATATAAGTCAAAATGTATAATTCAAGCTCAATTTTGTTGAAAAACACAAGATTTGGGGAATACTGATTTATAGTTTGATAGCTATGTTAATTTACTAGTTAACTTAATATTATTCTTAATTTAAGATATTGACCATTTAGCGGTTAAATTAAACCATTGACTAAACGGGCAGTAGTGAACTGAGCGAAAAATTAATAAACTTCCAGTAGTATTTAATTGAATATAGTCATGCTTTCCTCTTAAATATAAAATTATCTAACAGCGAAATACTTCTAATGGTGGGCACAGGGTAAGAAATATTGGTGATATTATTGTTACCATGACGACACAAATCACAGGACCACGATGGTTGATAGTGACAGACTAATAGAAAGATGAAATGAAAAGTGAAAATTCAAGCAAAATATAAAACATATAAACACAACAAAGAAGAGCTGAAATACTGAAATAAAAACAGGAAAAAAACAACAAAAAGAAATATCAGAAATATCAAAATAATCTGATAAAAAAATCAACATAAAACGTAAAAACTAATTTAAATTAAAAACTCAAAATAAAATAAGAAAACAAGTGTCTTACATCCAATGGTTGATCCGTTTGAGATGATCGAGTTAGCCGGACTTCCTGGATCACTGTCTATTTCACATTTCACTTCAATTTTCATATTGTTGGAATAGATGCCATTGTCTGAACTCCACCCATCTAAAATTTATCACGGACAAAATGGTTCAACATTTTTTTTACATTTTCTTCTTCTTTTTTTCGATGGCAATTATTTTATCGAAATATTTTCAAGTCTTATGTCTTAAATATTGTATACCAAAATCGATGGCAATTATTTTATCAATTTTTTTTTAAAAGTCTTATGTCTTAAATATTATGCGCCAAATCATGACCATGCAAACAAATCTCATAAACAACTTTTAATCAATCCAAGTTCCAACTTTATGCAGTGCAGACATTGTATAATTGTATACAAATATGGTACTCGGATTTATTCTAATAATGACAATTCCGGCCATTTCATATCAGGCAGTAAGACTTTGCAACAAAAGATAACTGAAAAGATAGATCAATTTGTTCCTGGTTTCATTTTCTAATTTTGTTGAAAAAACTTGTAACACAGAATTCACAGAGCCAAACTCATCTACCTTTTCTATGCAACTCCTTCAAATTCAAAACAAAGTCCAGAAAAAAGACCCAAAAAATATTGTTGAGAATATTTTTGAAAAAAAATTTTTTGATGGAGTTGCTTCTTTAAATTTCTATAGCATACATTAACGCACAAATCTATGAATAATCACAGAAATCAACTTTGACAAAGTTGAAAACACACTGTACTGAAGAATTATAAAATTACATAAACAAATAAATTTCTGTCGTTGACGAAAATTATTGCACCTCCTTTCTGATTGAGAAGAGTTGCAATGTTTCTTTTTGCCAACCACAAGAAGAAATAGAAGAAACATAAGGACAGAGGTTAGTAAACAAGAAAATACAAAACTAAATGCCTTAAAACGGAAAATATGGTGACTTGACAATAATGCGCACTCAAAACTACTAGGAAATGTTGACGGAACTTAAATTTACTTTTTTAGCCAACAGCTGCTTTTTCATTACGATCCAAAACGCAGCATTTTGAAATGTTCCGTCAAAGGTTCCATGTGAACTACAGTACATGCATTGCTACAACATATCTATTAATAGTTCAGGGCCTATTACATTGAAAAGGGCCCAAGTACAAGTCAGTGCTCTACAAATCCTTGCTGGGTAGAACATCGATTTCAAATCAAAACAACAAGCTCAAGTTTACAACCATTATCATAAAATTTAACTTCAAAAAGACTGACATAATGTTTTTTAGTCTTGTACTGTATACTTTAGGAATTGAATGAAAACAGGATGTAATTGACCCCTGACAATGTAATACGCTCTGAAAAAGGCAACAGATCTAGTCTACATAATACATGCAATATATATATAGACATACTTAGGAATAAGTAAAGCAAACTTATACATACATATGAGAAGTTATAGTTATACTGAAGCATGTATGTACATATATGGGAAGCTACATGAGTTAGTACAACAAGTTTAATGGTCTAGCAATGAGGGGACAGCAGGCACAGCAACAAAACCCTAAACTTCATTATTAGTATGACAGGTTAGAGGGCTTATATGCAAAAACTGTTCTCTACGCGCTTATGCATTAATACCAAACCGAAAATAAGAATGCAATTTTTTTTATTTTTCCCCTAAATTAAATTTTCCTTTGTATGATAGTTTTATATGTTCTCAGATCTATCTATAGACTATATACAAATTTATAATGTGCTATAACCAATTATTTGTGACAAACGTAAGACGATTTAAAATCTCTTAACAGCCTCTTTTCAATAGGTCGATAAAGAGGGGAGTTAAATAACATATTCTAACGGTTTATATACATTCTTTATGAATTACGAAATACTCAAATTTACGAAAAAAAATTGCTCTTCCATTGTGCTAAGCAAAAAGCCCCGTTTTGTTCAAATTCATACGGTATATCATTTTCTTTCTAGCCTATTCAAAATATTTATGTATGTTCTGCTTCGTCTGGGCTTGTTTACACTATATACTATAGTCTGTATACAACACAGCACAATAGACCCAAAACCATTTATGAATAACGGGATGAATATATCTTTTTAAGCACATGTCCAATCTTGGTTAAATTCTTAAATTCTTTACGAAATCAAAGACCCATGAGAATCCTATACTGCTCGCTATACAATACAATTAAAACATGTCAAAATTCAAATTTTACACATAAAACCTTAATCATTGGAGTGTGACCGTAATTTTGGGGACATTTGGTAGTGACTAGTCAGCCGAATGTTTCTAATGACAGATGACGCGTGTGGTTTCAGCCGTCGTGATAATCAGCCCGTATTTTTCGGGACGACCTAGAAACACTCAGTATTTTCTTTGTTCCACATTGTGAAGTACAACTGGATCAGCTCAGACAGAAATATTAGTATTTTGACTATTCTCAGAAAAAAATGAAAAACTAAATTACGCTCAGGAGATTTATTAGTATTACAAAAGCTCAATAAAAATAAAATACAAAAAAAGATGAGCTTGTGCTCCTAGTAATTTGCATGTAGATTCAATTAGTAGATAATTGTCCATTCAATCACGCAATCTGTCATTGTACAGGGGACCCAGTTATGATAATTAATGTTCAAACAAAAGTATGTCAACTATTTACAACCATGATTTTTAACAGAAATAAATTAGTCATATACATGTATTATGTACATTTGTATATACCCTGACAAATTAAAAATGTGTCACTCCATAAAAGGGGTAGTGACATTATAATAGCTGAACATGAAATTTTAATTTGTACCTCTCGAACAATGACTTAATTGATAAATTAAATAGAGACTGCCCCAGGGTAAAGATTGTTTTTATCTCTCTACAAGTTGGCCAACGGACTGGACATGCAATGTACTGACCACTTGTCCACTGACCAGCAGATGGTCAGTTTGCTGCAAATTTGGTAGTAGCATGCACACAGTACTGCAGCCACCCCCAGGGGCACAATTGAGAATTCCCAACTCTATTTAACATGATTAATTACTCATTGTTCCCCCCATCCCGTGCTTTGTGGTATAAATCACCTAATGTTATGTTGATGAATATACTTACAATTCGTACAACAACCAAACAGTAAAATTTACAGAGAGTTTACTAAAATACTTATTATCATATAACGTTTGAATGATATTTCGGACAAATTCATGTGCAGGTGGTTAAGCGTATCTTCAAGATAGACTACAAGCTGATCTTCAAACAAATTCAATTCCAGCCAATGGGTATACTATCAACAAATGTTAATGCAGTCTTAAGGGAGGTTTTATATCATTAGATTGATCTACAAAGTGACTTAATGAGACCCAATTCCTTGTAGGTTACTAAAATCAAATCAAGCAATTATACTTCATAATTATGGTAAAATAGGCCTATATAACACGACAGTACAGCCATTGAAAACATGCCCATTCACTGACATGAATAGAGCACGAGGAACGTTAATATCAGTTCTAAATCAAAGCCAAAAGACGTTATTCAGTTTTTAATAGTTTAGTTTCATAGCAATTAAAGTCGGTCAAATACAATAAGCAAAAATCAAGATGTCCACAAAAACATAATTTTACCCAGAATGAATACACTAGATAGATTATAAAAGATCAATAAACATTTTATTTATTATCCCGAGCTTGAAATGATCAGTTCTCTATATATATGGTAATCAAGTATATTCTTTTTACACAACAACAACATTCACAAACTTGTCACACGAGTAGCTGGAAGTTAAAAACAGATATTTGTGTACTAAACTGAACTAAGTACAAGTTACCATGGTTACCAGCGAACACCTACTATATTCCTCTCTCTAAGACCGAAGAGCTCTGGCAAAGCTCGTCAACTCATATTGACATGATTCAACAAGAAGTCAAACACAGTCTCTCATTGACAGAATTAACGACTTAACAATGAATTAGACGCATTTTTTGACGCATTTTTGCAGACAAAATATTTCAGTGGTTGTTGGAGCAAGCTAAGTTCCACTAGATCTATCATACAGCCAGGCATCTAGATGCAGATGTCAATTCAAATGTTTCTGTGTTATATTCCATTCCGTTTGAAAAGCATCATCCTCATGCATACAATTTTTCACAATGATAAACATCCAGAGGGAATAGAAATGTTTCTTTGCCAAGTTTTCACTATTCATTCTGTATTAAACATTTAAACAATAAACATCATGGCAGTGACTATGGAATTAGCAATAATTTTTTCTTAGACTATTAACCTCATCAATAATAGATCCGAAATACACATGTATGTGAAACTAAAGCTGACCTGATTAATGAAAGAGATCTTGTCAGGGCAAGGAATATTTACATCATGAACCAAAAATGTATTTGAAGTCAATAAAAATAAAATCAAAGACTCACTACTGATAAGACAAGTTTGGCAATCTGGACTCTGGTATGCATGTTATGCACCATACCAAAATGGTAACGAGTGACTAAGTCCAAAGAAGAATTTACCCAAGTTTGTATCTATATCTGCCATAGAAGTTTCCAATCAGTTATACCAATGTATGTCCTCATAAGACAAGAACTATTTGAAAGACTAGGAATTGAACCTAATATATGTCAACATTAATACTAATGTGTGTCGTCTTGTAGTAATTCACCCCCACACAAACACAAAATGTCGTGAGAACATTGTCTAAGATTATTGGGTATAATATTGACGGATTGCACTACGGATTGCACTACGGTGACCAAAGTTTTATACCGTTATCAATGAAAGTAATGGGAGACCAATAGTTCAATAAATTTGTTCAATACAATTTTCTGCTACCATTGGACTACTGCGAACCACTACATGCGATGTTCTGATATTATAGAGGGCTTCGAATCAAAACATGGTTTATGATAAATCATGAACAAGGCTTCAAGCTACCAGGAAGAAAGACTTTACAGAGTTAGAGGAATGGTTTTAGATAAGACAAGATTCTAGCTAATTAGTGTATATGTACATGGACACATTAAAAATGTATATTACAAACTTAAAGGATATAAACATGTATAATTGATTATTCTATGAATCAGGAACTTTGTGTGGGTTTAAAAACCATTTAGGATTTCCGACCAGGATAATTCAAGGTAGGAAGGGATTAGAGAATTTAGACAGCAATTTTGTATGGGGGAGAAAAACTTTAAGAGAAATTTCTTGGTTCTACAGACTTGGTACATGAGATTTTGGCACTATGTGAAGCTACACATGTTTAGTTTGGTTAGAGATTGAGCTTCATGCCAAGAGCAGGTTTAACATCAGACTTTTACCTTGTAAAAAAATGCCGAGAGTCAGAAAGACAAGGCAATGTGTGTGTATATTATACATACTACTGAAATTTACTACACCTTTCAATAGCGAAAAAAAATACCTAGGTATTTAAAAGCTCTGGAGTTAATTACAAACACTTTTATATTCTGAATTTCACAGTAGGCTGCATGAAGTTGAAATAATTTGAAACAAAGTAATTCACTTCCCTTATCTCTCAAAAACAAAGCACATACCTCACCCAGTGCAAACAAAGGAATCTTCTATTTTACTTGTTTATAGTTTAAAACAAGCTTTTCATAACATAGATGCAGAAGGTGTACCAAGATTAATGGGATGGAGAATTCATGTTATTTCATATACCAGACAACTAATTTGATGTTTTATAAGTTCATAAGTTTTACGAGAATTTGCATTTAGTAGTACATAAGTAGATCTAGACTATACATTTTCATTGTTATTATTATTAGAGGAAATTATGAGAGGTTGGTGTAGAACTATGTTAGAAGAATACTCTTGAGTATTAGTAAGGAACTGTTAGGAACACCTTGCCCAATGCATAGATAATAATACTACAATGTTTGAGCTCTATACGGTAAGTATGGAGTAGTGGGTTAAATGGTTAACATTGCAAATAACTGGGTTAGTTTCTTTGACTTCTAAGTAAGTACTCAGGGTTAATATATGGTATTATTAAGTTAAAGAATGGCACAATGCAATAAGACATGTTTTTCGTAATGAAACAATTATAACTACATGAACGGAGATGTACATGTATATTAGTATAAGTATGGTCACTGCAAGAAGACGCAGGACAAGAGAATAGAGAGAAGATTTAGGGACATGTAAAACTAAATCACATACTGTATGGACTGTAGTCCTCGCCTTGGCCCTCTGCTTCTTGTGGTTGGAGACAGGCTGTAAACGAACAAGTAAATAACAGATGAGCATATAACATGGAAAGGTCACTTAAAGATTTATATGATACAGGCTTTGGTCATGGCTCTCTTTGACATTATTGTTATTTAGTATTTAAAATTATGTTTGAATACCAGTCAAATTTGCACATCTATCTTAATGGTCAAACTTCAATACATGATAGAACAGTGTTACCAAGGATTCCTACTTTCAGACAGCCCTGTTTACAATAGATTGAGTTGGATTTAGAGAACTTTGAATTTTAATATTAAGTGAATGTAATTTTGTCATATAACTTTATTATAAGCATAGCTAGACTTTAACTAGTTAAACTATTGCATGTTTACTTAACAAATGTAATTACTGCAGCTTTGAAATTCTCCAATCAGTAATCTATGGGTAAATTCTAAGAATTACTGGCTGCATGAAACTAGCTGCCTACTGTATGTATACAAAGTCTTTGCCATGAATAATTTAATGATACAATTATGCGCCTTAGTACAGTTTGCAGATCTGACAGTTTCGAGTTTGTGAATGGCAGACATACAGGAACTAGCAC
The DNA here is from genome assembly GCA_963678985.1 of Spisula subtruncata. NCBI lineage: Eukaryota > Metazoa > Mollusca > Bivalvia > Venerida > Mactridae > Spisula > Spisula subtruncata. The sequence goes on from OY787674.1 coordinate 15,494,596, forward strand.
CACACATACTACATAGACAGGACTAAAATCTACAATGAAACAAACAAGAGCTGATAGCAGCAACTAAATATAAATGATGAATATTCTATGGTATGGCCATTACACCAAGAAAGAACCAACATATTTCTGTATTTGTTCAACTAACTGTCATATTTTGAAATTGATCATGAAACGTTATAAAAGTGCCAAAATGTTTGTAGATCATCAAACACAGTCGCATCATATGACCCCCCCCCCCCCCCACTGAATTTGGTATATTGGTACCGTTTCAAAGATTCGAAAAAAGAAACTTTTGTGGTATTACAAATAAAGTGAAAACTATTAAATTAATTGAAATCTTGTCATGAAAAGCAAATACTTAGAAAGTACTGAGAATGAACTTCATTAGAATTATTCTGATAGAAGAGTCACCTACTGATTCCTGACAAAAGTGACAAACACACATGACATTAATGGTCTTGTCAGTGAAAAAGAAACAATGATACAAAAAAAAAAGAGGTAGAAAGTTGATGAATGACCTTGATTACCTGCCAGCCGCAGGGCAGACATACGCTGAAATTCTGGCTCTTGTAACCATTTCCACATACGCCGGAATGTTTCCCTCCCTGACTTCAGTTTACTCCAAGGTTTGGGATTGCGCAATAGATCACTGAGAGTTCCTTGACTCCGACAAAGAACTCTTTGTGCAAAAACTGCCTGTGGTATACTATATCTTTTCAATTCACTGCTTATCCTTTGTGCAAGTTCCTTAGTGTTTATTTCTTCCACCTCTTTACCGTTTTGTTCAAGCCCCTGGTGTTGTGGGCTGCCACTATGCATGCTATGAGGGGAAGTGCTTTCCATGCCCGTTGATGGACTCAGATGAAGCCCATTTGTACTCTGCATCATTGGAATCGGTGAATCACACTGTTTAATCTTCATAGGTGAATGTATACGGGACGGTGCAGAAACTAGGTTCTGTTGATACGGATCGTAAGCTGTCGAATGGTTTGGAGACAGAATTGGTTTCATTTCCACTCCTGATTTTGGTGAAGGCATTCCATTTTGTCCAACACTGTATGTCGTATAGCCAACACCAATTGACTGATTTGAATATCCATTCACTTGACCCACCATTGAAACCATGGGTAGAGACACTGGCGTCATAGTATTCATCATCTTATCATAACTGTATGTGTTCAAATTCATAACATTTTCCATTCCGGGTAATCCATTTATCGTATTATTCATAAGTTGGAAATTGTTCTGATTCTGAAGAAATTTTTCCGACACTGTTGAAATTGGTGGTAGAGGTTGCAGCGGTGTAAGTGTGGCATAGTTGTTCGGGCTGTAGTTCGGGCTCATCCGTCCATTCAAAGTCTGGTAGGTAAGATCCCCCATCTGAGAACGATATTCATGTGAGTCGATCATACTGACAGGTATCACTATGTCCGAACGCGTTATGGTAGGAGATTCAATCTCCCCACTAGTTAACTCCGCACTAGGTAACTCCCCACTAGGTGTTGACTCGCCAACACCTGGACTAACACTGGCGCTATCAACACTACTTGGGTCCACAAATTCCTGTTTAGGTGTAACTGTGAACTCGTCCTCGCTAACGCTCTGACTCGAAGTGATCGGTGTAGCCGAGGAATCGTTAATTTGTTGATCGGTAAGTTCGCCCATGTTTTCCATCGTCATTCTACAATCAACAAACGATCGAACAACAAAGAATGATAAACTGTCAAATGTAGTAACCTTTGGTAGCGAATTCTGGTTGGTTATTTCGATCCGAAGGGGCTATTACGTACGGTTAAAACAGTGTAGATAAACGTTTCGGCCAACCTCCATGTTTAGACAGCTGTGACCTGCGCGGAATCGCTCTGCGCAGTGCATAATTAATGTTATTGAGCATGCGCAGTTCAGTACCAAACAACTTGAAAGAAACCGGCAGCCACATGTTCAATTCTGTTCGAAATACAAATATCAACTTGAAACATGTGATGGATTCTAAATTTCATTTGAATGACTATTGAATTTTAAACTAGTGAATGAAATTTAGGCAGAAAATGTAGAAATGATTTATAATGTCCGTTTTCCATGATTTCACAAAGTAAATTGGAATTTAATTGAAAATACCAGCGCACCTTGCCTTTTTAACATTTTGTTGAAAAGAATATATTACAAGTTTTTGTACAATATATTATGACATATATATGTTGTATTTAATGTATAATCATGGAATTCATTTAATTTAACATATAGTATTCCCATAGTTTGATATAAACGGCCATTACATACGTTACATATCTGCCATGCAAACTCAAACAGGCCAAAAGACCTAAATAAAAGTGTAATTTAGGTCTTTGAACATGCATATATTTATAAACCAATGGTTCAATTAAATTATGAATAAAATAACTCTTTACAAAAAAGTTATATATTTAAACATCACACATGATGAAATAAAACTAGTCAGTGCAATAAAAAGTATAATTTGAAATTAAAAGTATATTTACGTAGTTGTAACTATGTGTATAAATATACGAAATTTATGGTGTTTGGTTATCGCATTTTGATGGGATTTTTAAAATATGAGATAATGTTACATAAATTGTAATATAGTTGCGTGAAGAACGTAGTAAATGAATGAACTGTGTGACAATACGACCTGGTGATACCCGACCGCATCTCATATTATATTTATGAAGCACACACGTATCATACATGTATAAAGTTTCAAATTGGAATAATCTCATCCTTTTCCTCGAAAATAGTTCATTTATACAAACCAATCAATCAGTTTAGGCATGATTACGACTAATACAAATGTATAATATAATCAATACATAATGTACTAAACAAAAACCTTTATAATGTCAAATTAGATGGAATGATTTCAGGTAAACTGATGAAATCGATGGCGTTTCTTTCATTTTGGATGAGCTTTTTTGTTTCAAAATGTACATACCTATTACATACCAATAAAACTGTAAAAACTGTAAAACTTATTATGATTGAATTATATTTTTAGTTAAGGATAAAAGTATACCATGCAGGTTTGGCTACATTGCCTATTATCAAATTATTTCTCATATACTAAGTTTTTCCCAGGCTAATTAATTTGCATATGATGAATGAATATATGTTATAAATGTTTGATGTAAGTTCATGATTTTTTTTTAAAAAGCTTGATGAATATTTTATAATAAAGCAATTACATATTCTTATGTCAATTAATCAAATTAATTTGATTAGCAAAAAATGATATGTTCATACGTTTAAGGGACAAAGGGGTCATTTAATGCACCATTCAATTTCCCTGTTCGACAAGATTAAAGCAAACAAATTTTGAATTTTGGTCACATTGTTTGTTAAGTCACCAGACTGTCACTCTAGTCGGCTTTGACATGTAAACAGTCGTAACCGTTAGAATTAATTCGCACCTTGGTGTGGGATAGAGTCGAACATAATGTATGTCAGGTGCGCATATTATTGAACAAAGGGGCACGCGCCGGGTCCAAAGATCACAACATCTGTTTGTATATTTAATTGGCTTGTAAACCACGCCCACTACCACCTTCAGTAGTACCCGCAGGGTAGTGATAATGCAATCTACTTAGCTATTGTTATCACAATGTACACAAATTTCTCTGAAGTTTGACAAATTGTAACGGTTTATATAATTAGGCTGCTGGCATATGTCCGTCTATTTTCTTTTGGTGACCATTTGTTGCTTTTGTACTGGACAAACCATTAATGAATAATAATCAACATTTGGTCAGCTTGCAATTAACGTATGAAAATACTGATAATAAAGATAGCAAATTTAATGCATGTTTGCACAGCATCCGAGGACATCACAAAAGCCCGTTTACGGTAGTAAAAGGGGATTGGGTTCTTTTTAAATCTTTCGCCTACACTAGTCAAACTGCTTACATCAATGAAAAACGTAAACAATATTAAATGTTTTAAACAAAATCATTGTATTATGGTATTAATTTTAAAAGATTCCTAGGTAACCATTTGTTAAATTTCATGTCTGTAAATAATTGTTTATCAATTTATCATTTTAAATTTGTCAATGCATGTGCCGGCATTTTCAAGATGGCGTCGATCAGACGAAATCGAGATATTTTGGTTGTTTTGAGTGGAGACAAATTTATCGCTTTTTCAAATGGGTATGCCTTTATTCGTTGTTTGTGTAGGATGTTAGTGTTCATGTCTTAATAGAAATCACTTTTTGACATACTGTCATCTTATTGTTTTCCTGTAAAACAGTTACAAACTCGATGTAAACAAACTGTTAAACGTAAAAATCTGTCACACGTGTTTTCACGGTTTATCGGTAGGCGTACAACTCTGATAGCAGTATCGATCACACATGATCGATTTTCAGTTTGAGTGACATTCTTTCAAGTGTCTATATGATATGAAAAAATCCATTGGCTCCTCCTACCATTTAAGACAATCCCACATCAATAGATTTCTATGGGAAATAATTATTGTAGAATGAATCTGATTCAATGAAAACTATGTAGCTATGAATATCAAAAAATCTATAGACAATTGATATGAGAAGGAATTCTCATGGGGTTATTATTGTATGTTTATTATGTATCAAAAGTTAAACAAGTTATTTACTTCAATCATCAGGGGCCCGGGATCTTTTTTCCCAATACGATAGACATGGTCACTTTGATACCAGAACTAAAATGGTATATCATATATTCTGATTATATGAGCCGTTCTCCTGAAAAGCTACGTTTAGTGACAAAATTATGATAATAAAGCGTTAGAAAGACTCTTATGACCAGTTTATACACACAATATAATATGCGATAGTACTATATTATCTGAGTACTAATTAAATAAAAGTACATGACTTTTTACTCATACACAGTCTGCAAAATATTAAAATTAGCACTTGTCTGCTTGTCCAGGACAAGTAACTTTTGCCGTTGGGCAATTATCTTTTACAGAAATTATGCATAGATCTGTAGGAAAAATATTTAATTTGGCTGATTTTGGCAAGTAGTTTCCAATCCTAATTTCTCAAACTGCATATGGGAACATTTTCTAATCCTTATTACATAATTACTATTTTAATGTCCAGTTTTCCAGTGGAGATCGACTCTTATTATTTTTGTCAAATATGTGGACAGATCAAGTTGTAGCACAGTCCAGTTCTATACTGAAATTTTATGAATAATAAATGCTTGTGCAAGAGAAGAAAATGTGACTTTACTTACTCAAGATGATATCTATAGACATTTAGTTTATCAAAAATACTCCTGTTTTAAGATAACAAAAATAATGGGATTTTTTTGCAATATTAATAATGATTGGTGTCACTCAACCATACATCCTTTGTAACAGTAATAATGTTATAAATCATATATTGTGGTCTCCGTAGTTCAGTGGGTAGCGCTCTTGCTGCCTAATCCGGCAATCTTGGTTCAAATCCAGGAGGACACACACACATGCCTGCTGACTTGCAAATAAAGGCTATGCCCGGCAGCATTGTTATGATGGCATTATTACAATAAGTATTTATAACTTTCCTTAAGCTGCCATACACTTATTAAAGCCATTTATTTAAAGTTGTATATATAAATGCAGCATATTTTAGTTTAAGGGAATTGCTGGTTTGACAAGATGATGTGACTGTAATCTCTATATGACATAAATACTGTTGACCAGTTGGTTATACTGTACACTCTCTCTGGAGAGGCCATTTGTGGAGCAATAACCTATCTTTAATAATACCTTCAGAATTTACCTAAGCTGATATTTACAAATTACAATTTGAACCTTTGTATAGCAGCAACAACCTCAGTGCAACAGCCAATATTTGCTGCTCCCAAAGTACATGACTGGAAGAAGGAATCAGAAGAGTGATGATACACAAGTCCTCAAGCAAGTGTAACATACTAGTGAATTTCAGTTTCACTTTTAATTTAAACATCGCTCATATCATGTTCTTTGTTCGGTTCCTCAATCCTGACGTAATTTAGATATTAATCAAAATTCCACTGTTGTCACAAGTTTCAAATTTCTAAATAAGGTGTGGGTAGAATTGGACATAGTTCAACAGAAACTGCTGACAATTTTAATTAAACAATATCCACATGTACCCGATAATGTATTTTTCTTTATCAATAATAAATACAGAACATATTTCATTAATTGTAGACCTGCCAAGTTCTGTGGATATTCATAATTAATGTGTATATTAAAGTTTTCAGGTAATTTGTCTTACCATGTATATCATATTTCATGCAAATATGAACATATGCCCAGTTAATCATATTTAAATAATAAGAATTGAGCCCATGCACGTAAAATAACAAAGTGTGGTGAAATAAATATAAACAGATTTTGTTTTGACCGAATAAGTTGTCACTCATTGTGCATTGAGGTCCATATCTTTCCATTTCAGATAAGTCAATGACTTCTGACATCAAAGAGAGATAGTTGTGTGATATAAGAATTTTAAAATAATACAGCAACAAATTCCAATGGTATGATATAAGAAATCCGAGTTTGATGCCCTAAGTCTTTCCAATTGCATTCCTTGACTCTATAACATTCTTGGTGGACGGCATTGAGACTACCTCCGGGTTACCATTCAGATTATCTCTGGTTGGGTGGGAAGCACTGAAAATTGTATTGGAAATAATTTACCCAATGCCCTGGCAAAGATTTTAATCTTGGGACTTCTCAGTCAATAGTTACAAGAAATTTTTGACCACTATACTAGGGTCACTACCCTCAGTACATTATTTTGGGTAAATTTGGATTTAAAGAATGCATAGATTTACTGGGGCTCAGTGACTTTATCGTTTTAATACCATCTACAGTATGTTTGTCATATGGAGACAACCCAGTCACATTATCAGCGGTTATCTAGAACTACTGCTGTAAAATCCTTTAATTTCGTTGGGACGAAATTTCGTGGTTTTGAAAAAAAGACAATTTTGTTGGGTCTTGAATTCGTGGATTTTGCCTTTCAGGTAATAAAACAGGGGGCAAAATTAATTTTCGTTGGTATTAAAGTTCGTGGTTTAGGTGGACCACGAAATCCACGAAATTTAATCCCCCATGAAAATTAATGATTTTACAGTATCTTGAGCGTACAGCAAAGGAAATAAACTAGTACAAACTCAGCCACTATGCTTCGAAATAAACTAGTACCCTTCTTAACAACTTTCTCCAATAACCTCTCTTCAGCAGCCTTGAATGTACTTTGAACCTCTGAAGAACAGCCTCTCTATTACAGGAGGGCTATTTCTATCAGGACAGGTTGCACTAAAGCTGCCGTTGGTAAAAGCAATATTGATAAACAAAAATTATAAGTATTTTGCATGGATTTGTGCTTTGCCCCCCCCCCCCCACCCCCTCAAATGACGATGCTAGCCTAGAATAGTCAATCATGACCGAAAGGACTGGAACTGGTTCATATACAGATACGTGTGCATATTGATATATTGACGAACCATCAATATTTGTCTTCCAATATATCCACTTACAACCATCAATATAATCTTGTATTTTGTCTAGACTGGAGGACATAGAGATAACTATACCGAATGCTCCAAAAGAGGAAAAAGAGGGAAACGAGCCACCCAAAAGGTATATATAGCTCATTGTATTGTATCAGTGCCAGCTTCTGTATGGTGCTATTTATGTTTTCCTGGTTATGTACTGTTACATTGTGTGTGTGATTGTGTTTCTGTTTAATACAAAAAGTAAGTCTTGCTTTTCTTTTTGCCTCATTTTAAGATTTGATTTATTTTTATATGCTTCCAAAGTTTCCTCAACCATTTTTCTCCCTTTTAAAATTATTCTTCATCTCGACCTTTGAGCCTTCCCTCAATTACTGTGTCTTCCCTCATTCTCTGTGTCTTCCCTCAACCACTGTGTCTTCCCTTGATCACTGTTTTCCATTGACCACTGTGTCTTCCCTCAATAACTGTGTCTTCCCTCAATTACTGTGTCTTCCCTCAATAACTGTGTCTTCCCTCAATTACTGTGTCTTCCCTTTAGACTATCACTGTATCTTCCTTTGACCACTGTGTCTTCCCTCTACCACTGTGTCTTCCATTGACCACTGTGTCTTACCTTGACCACTGTATCTTCCCTTGACCACTTTATCTTCCCTTGACCACTGTATCTCCCATTGACCACTGTGTCTTCCCTCAATTACTGTGTCTTCCTTTGACCACTGTGTCTTCTATTGACAACTGTGTCGTCCATTGATCACTGTGTCTTCCCTCGACCACCGTGTCAAACATTGGCCACTGTATCTTCCCTCGACCACTGTGTCTTCCCTTGATCAATGTGTCTTCCATTGACCACTGTGTCTTCCTGTGATCGCTGTGTCTTCCATTGACCACTGTGTCTCCCCTCAATCACTGTGTCTTCCATTGACCACTGTGTCTTCCCATGTCCTCTGTGTCTTCCCATGACTACTGTGTCTTCCCTCTACCACTGTGTCTTCCCTCTACCACTGTGTCTTCCCTCTACCACTGTGTCTTTCATCTATATGACCATGCCATCTTCCCTCCACCATTTCGTATTGCTTTCCAGGCTGTAGCATAATATAGTAAAATATTTAACTAGGACAGTATTGGAATACATGTTGTATTCTTGATGATTTTAATTAACCCAGCTTCAGGAATCTATTTATCTTCTCCAATCAGTTTGTTGTAAAAGTGTTGTACACATAATGAGTTATCATACTGTAATTGTAATATATTACACCTTCCACGATCCTCTGGAGATGATGTGGGAGCGTAGCGGTGTAGCAATACCATGTGACTTTGGACTACAATCACAAGACGAAATTTCCATCACTTCTAAAACAAAAATAGCCGCGAGCATTTTATTACTTTACTGATTTCTATGGAACCTACTTCACGCTAAGGGAAAATATATAACCTTTCAACGAAATGCTGGATCCCTATATGCAGCTTGGCCGTTTTCTCTAACACCCTGTGAAACCTTGGGAAAAGAGTGGCTTGAAACTTCAGTCAGACCCTTGGATTGTTTTTGCATAAACGGTCCAACAACTGATAGAGATGCAATATGTTGCCGTAACCTTATAATTCCCCCCTTAGCGTGGCGTATATTTCAAAGAAATTTGTTTGGAAATACAATACTGCTGTTTTTGTTTTCGAAGTGAAGCAAATTACTTCTTGGGTTTGTAGTCCATAGTCACGTGGTATTGCTAGCCGACACAGCGTAGGTTCTGAATTAAAAAAACAACCCGGACTAGATTATTTTAATCATTAAGGTTTTCTGGTGCTTCATTGAAAAGTTAATCTTCAGTGACTGAGTATATTAGCCGGGCAATCTAGTACAGTACATGCTACCTGCCATTGAGTGAGAACATTTTCCAATTAACTAATCAATAATAGATTGGATATATTACAGGTTGCCAGCCTAGAAACGTAGTTACCCTGTACGTAACAAGATGATCGTTTCTTGTTCTAAATTACTGTAAAATCGATAAATAAGTTTGTCTTGTTTCAAATTTTTGGGCTCTTGCCCTTGTTCCCGAAAATTTTAAACAAGTCAAACTTATTTATCATATTATCATACACTTCTTTCCTATGAGAGACAAACAATATATTTATATACTGTAAAATCATTAATTAATGGGCGATTTAATTTTGTTGATTTCGTGGTCACATTCAACCATGAAATCAAATCCCATCAAACAATAATTTTGACCTTTGTTTTATCAATTTATTACCTGAAATGCAAAATCTACAAATTTATGTCCCATTGATATCTTATGATTTTACAGTACTTGATGAGCTAATTGGACAAAGTTTTCATGCATCTTTTTCACATGATGCCTGAAATTTAAGTTTTAAGGGTTGAAAAAAGTCACTTTTTATTTTCAACCGTATAAATTGTCTACTTAGCATGACGAAACATTTTGGTATTGAAAAAACCCTGACATTTTGTTCATCTTTCATTCTTAACGTTTGTTAGTATACAAATATGTCTTGAAAACTTCTAGTAAGGCCTCAAATTTCGCTTCCATTGGTCTGATTGGACCATGATGTGACTATGAATTTGATTATTTACCGAATAACATTGACAACTGTATTACTATATCAATGCATGAGATATGGAAATGAAATTCATAGTTGGTTTTATGTACTGACATTTGTTTGTTATATTTACAATGTATTACAATGTAGTAATCGGCGGATGTGAGTGACTGTTTATTGATATCAGTAACTGGTTCCCTGACCTTGTCATTCAGACCATAGACGTGATTCCCGTCTTCTGACATGAATTTTGACTCCCGACGTGATTCTCTGACGTTTGACAACTGATTCCCCCGACTTCTTGGCATTGACTTGTGTTATTTTTGATTGAAAAATCTTGTTCTGAAATTACATGTGAGAGAATCTAATGATGCTTTTGTTTTTCTGTTTTTTTTCCCTTTTGTTTTAACCTCAGTTAAATTACAGACTAACCTGTGTAAAAGACCACCTATGCACATAGACCATGTAAACAAAACCTTTCTGCAATGACCACCTGCTAATAAAGACCACTTTAACAGATAAATATCATGATAAAGTCAGAGAAATGTCAGTGTCAGAGAAATGTCATGACAAATTTGTGGAAATATCTTGAAAAAGTCACAGAAATGTCATTGGAAAGTCACGAAAACGACTTAGAAAAGTAACAGAAATGTGAAAAGTCATGGAAACATCGCAGAAAAGTCATGGAAAAGTCACTGTAATGTCATGACAAAGTCCAAGAAATTTTGTGACAAAGTCCCAGAAATTTTATGACAAAGTCCCAGAAATTTCATGGAAGAAGTCATTTTGTGGGTTATGATGATGAAGCAGATGGAAGGGTTCGTCTTAGCTGGTTGAGGTCCCATATTTTTTGGCTAGCTCTGCAGACAGTTGTGAGACATTGAACAAACCAAATAAGTCACAAATTCTATATGAAGACATGTGTGATACAGTAACAGTATCAAATATTGTACCAACAAATTTTTCGTCCTTTTGGCGCAACAGGGTTGTATCTTTCTATAGATAATCATTTTTTATGGTGGGATACATCGATGGCTTAGAATTAGAAGGTCGTAACTACAAAATCGATATATTGAGAAAACAAGAAAAAACTGTCTGTAATTTACTCTTTACCTACAGGAAAACACGTTTTTAAAACTTCATTTTGGTCAATGTAACAATTTCAGATTTTCATGAAAATAGGCTCATAAGAAGTGCCTTGTGCAGCAGATTTCAAATATGTATGAGTCATATACGGTCATAAGTAGTAGTTACGACCTTCTGGTTCTAAGCCATCATTGTGTGATACAATACCACTACTATACCGACAAAATGTTCGTCCTTTTGGCGCAACAAGGTTGTATGTTTCTTTCTATCGATTATATGGTGAGATACATCCTTGTTGTACCAAAGGGACAAAATATAAACTCTGTGACCATGTAATGACTGTACTGTGAAAACTGGAAATGTTAAAGTATGCTTCAATTAAAACAATACTTTGTTACGGTTACGGTATCGTTTTTGAAGGTGTTAAAAATGGTGCAGAATTTTGGAATTGATGATTTAATGGGTGACATTGTAATATAAAAACTGTGAGCTGGTTCAATCTTGCAGATGACAAAATATGATAAAATTGCAGGGGTAGACACTTACTATTTTAGTCACTGGTCTGACTGTAAAGAAGTGTAAAATTTGTAGTAAAGAAAACAGCTATTATAGTCCTTTACTGGTCCTTCTTGATTTTCACTGACCTCAGGCCAGCAGACCAGTGTTAGTGTCGAGCCCTGAATTGCTTTGATATTTTTGTAGAATGTTGTATTTTTTTTATTAAAAAAGTGATTTAAATGTACAAATCAATTTGAATAATCCCGACGACTATAAGTATTACTCAGTTAAGTTATTGTTAGACAAAATTTATGTTAAAATGATTTGAATTGATTTTCTGTCATAATAATTCATATTGTTAGCATTGTGTATATTTTTGTTTGTTTTATTGTTTGTTTATACTTGCAGTTTTCAGGAATGAGAATATTGTTCAAATGTTGATACAAACCCCTGCAGGTGAAATGGTTTACTAATCACTTAGTTCATAACTATAATGTATATCGCAACTTGTTCATTTATGGTATTTTTATGCCCCTGTATCGATAGATTGGGAGGCATATAGTGATTCACCTGTCCGTTCGTTCGTCCGTTCGTCCGTCCGGCCTGGTTAACCCAAATTGACCGTTTCTTCTAGCATTAATATGGCTTGCTTCAAAGCTTTCATACTTGCATGGATGTTGTATATGGCCACTCTCCACACGCCTGTATCATCTGACTCCATTTTTACCTTGACCTAATTTTGGACTAAGACTTATTGAAATGGCTTCCATGGGGGCATAAGGGTTTATTGAACGCAGTCTTGTTTCTCTCTTTTTTGCGTTTGACTGAGAAAGACGTAGTGCATTATGCAGCATACAGGCCATTTGGTCCTATCTCTGCCTTATTAGTCACTGACCTCCGACTTGGACACTGATTATTTGTAGTCTCTTGAAGTTTGCTTTTTCTGACTATATACCGTGATACGGTTATGATAATATGATGACGACAACTCGCAGAGCTCACAATTTTGGGACAACAGGATCTGGATAAATTCCGTCTTGGACACAATCCGTCTTGCTCTTAATTGTGTCCAGCTTGCAGAGATGGATTTTGTCCACATTGTAAAAATCATGAGAGATCTTGGCAACCTATACATTACAAAAACTAGAGAGGAGGGGGGGTTCTGGTGTCCGTTTCCTTTGCAAAGCACTACAGAGTGCCTTCTTTCTGTTGCCTCCCATTCAATTAAATACAGAAGGGATTACCTCCCGTGGAAAGCATGGATTACCTCCCGTGGACAGCGTCACATAGCACTTTTCTTAGGGAACTTTCACCTGAATATTGTCCCATCTTTGGTATGGCACCTGGGTTTCATGTATTCAAACTCACAGGTCATTGGCCAATCTGGTAGGAATAAAACCCAGAGCATACAGGTTTACGACTGTCTCAGTTGAATGCAAACAAACAAAACATTAGTCATATCATCTTCATACCTTCACACTTCTTCCTGTGGATTATAACAGATTCAAATGGAATTTGATACTTTATATGAAGAATTATATAAATCGGAAAGTGTTGTTTATAATATGTAGGTCGAATATCGAGGTCAATGGCAAGGTCATATTATCTAATGTTTATTTCCCCGGTACCCGACCCTTCGAGGTGTGATAATGAGAATTTATTGTAAATTTTTCAAGGTTAATGACAAAGTGAAATTCAATTCTATACTAACTACATTCCACCTGCCCTTTCATAGTGTGAACATTTTCTAGCAGATATTTTAACAGATATTTGATAGAGATTCTCACCTTGTTTGTTTTAAGTTGGATTGTTCGCCCGGTCTCATAAATAACTAGATCATGAATGTTTTGTACTTTATAAACTGTAGACCTTCACCAATGCACCAGAGTCTGTTATTTGACGCCCAAAGTGTTATTTGAAATCTGTGAGGTCAGTTTTTGAACAGGGTGTGAAAGCACTCAGTAACTCTGTTCTTTGTAAGCAGAATTTTAGCACTATAAGCGCTTTGATTACATAAAGAAACATTCTAATGTTTTAAATTTCAACAAAAAGTTTGACTGTAACCTTTGTTTTGAATCTTCAATGTTTCCTTCACTTTCTTGCAATATTTGAGAAAGTATTTGAACTGTCTGTCAGACTTTGCATTTCAACTTGAATTAAGGCACCAAAATGTCTTCTTTTGCAGTTTTTTGAAACTTTTTTCTGAACTTTTTTCTGCTCACAGAAATTGTGATTTTGTTTTAATCCTCTCAGTGGGATAATGAATATATTACACATCAGTGTTGATGTTAAAGATACCTTTATTGACTTCTTATGGCGAACTCTTCACTGGAATCTTGTGCAGAATAATTAACAGCCACTATTGACAAGCTTTGTACAGAATAATTAACGGCCGTTATTGACGAGCTTGTTACAATGCTAAGTTTGATTGCTTGAGAATGCAGACTGGAAAATGTTCCTTAAGCGATATTAATGCATAACCTTTCCTTATATGACCTTATTAATGATTTTCCATTGACTTATGACCATGCCTAATGATTTTTCATTGACTTACGGCCAAATTAATGATTTCTTATTGACGTATTGAATAAAGGGGTCAATACTAGAGGAAAAGGAATGAAAATAATTGGTACAAATTCTGATCTATACTCTTGTATAATCCATGGGGATTGAGACAGAGGAATGACATCAATATTTTGTAGGGGGGAATTATTGACTTCCACAGGAATTCTAGCTGTAAAATGAAAGTCGATGGTTGATGTGAATATGTAGAGGGTTTGAGTCAGAAAACTGGTCAATTTTATTGACATGAGATCTAGGTTTTATATGATGTTTAGAATATTGTTTTCATCATTCATGCAGAAGTCAGATGGCTGAGACAGTCGTTGTGTGAACTGTTGTTACATGTTTTCGAGATGAAAACGAAAATGATGCTAGTTTGGTTTTGAAAGATAGTTTCTTGTGCACCAGTATTAAAGCTATTGTTTATTCATGGTATGGATTTTAACCACTTTAGTGTGCTTGTGATTTCATCATTTCAGTACTGAAGCTGCAGACGTTAAAAGTGATGCCACAAACTGCGTTCTAGCGTCCTGTTTTTCCGCGTCGGGAAAGTACTTCGCCGTCGGAGATGACCAGAAACAACTGCACGTGTACAAAGTGTCGCCGAACTGGGAGCTCATTAGCACAAGGTGAGCTTGTTATGTTGTCTGCTTCGTTTTTACTATAACTTTTCATAAATTAATTATTGCACTCGGCTCCAAAACATTTTTTTTTCCAGATTTGCACATTTTTCTTTCACTTTCACATCCCTGTCCCTCCGACCCTCCCGGTGGAAAGTGCCATGATGCTGTGATGAGCTATTTTCCCAGCTATACCCGGCTACAGACTGTGTTTGCTTAGTGAACGAGAGAGTAGAAATCTAGTGTATACATAAACATGGTACAAGCATGGATGTCAGAAACTATTGATTTTTCCGGGTTTCCTCTTGTTTATTATATAGTTTCCAGAAATAGAACGTAAAATGTTAACTTTTACATAAACGTTGTGTTGTTGTTGTAGAAATTAGTGATAATGTCTTGAAAAGTATAATTAGTCGTTGGCTCAGTTAAGTGTTTTGCTGTCACTTCAAAATCTACTTGTCATCTATGTCAATTTATTGTGCCCACTTTTGTCCTTTTTTACTATTATTTAATTGAACGTCCTGCTAAATTAGCAAACTATAAAGGGATGGTTTTGACCATTTATGTATAATTTGTTAGATTGAACTGCACTTGTTTTAATTATTTGATTATGTTTGTATTTCCTGGCCTGGATATCCCGACGCATCTCAAGTAGAAATCTCAACTCAAATTGAGAATTTGTTCAAACCAGAGTCAAAATTATAGATAAATCTGAATTTCCAACTTTTGAAATGTTACATTAATTAACTCAGAATGCTATTATAGTCAGGCTTTCCTTTGAAATTTAATTATTAACATATATGACACATGCCCAAATTTGAGATGAGAACTAGCTCAGATTAAGTTGCGTCTGGAGATCAGGGCCTGGACTCTGAAGTTCAATATGTCCTAAATGAACAAGCAACAACTTGGATATCAACTTGGATGAAAGTTTCAAGTCCCAAATGGATGTTGGATGTGTATGAAAAAGTGTTCAAAATAAACAATCATAATTGGTGACCAACACTCTTGTCGTCTACTGTCAATAAGTTTAACTGTGTTTCATTTTGACACCCCATTTTTTCATAGAAACAAAAGAAGGAGTAAATGAAAGGATTCTTACTTCGATCAATCATGTATTTGGGATAATTTTCTGTCATGGTAATCCTTGGAACATGCACATTGTCATATTCAAGACTTTTATTATTTTTTTCTTTCAAGAATTATTTCTTTTTAATTGAGGAAAGAATGCTACCTGTTCATAATTAAATGAAAATTCTAGAAAAAATCTAGCTTAATTAGATATTGTACCACGGTTTTACACATTTTGTTGAACATTTAATTTCTTTGATTTCGTGGTTCAGCTTATCCACCAATCCATGTACACTACGAATAATCTTCTTTTTTTAAATTTGGACTTCATTCATTGAAAATCCATGAAATGATACTCACCATGAATTGTCAAATTTTGGAAAACCTTTCACTAGGCACCATGAAAATTAAAATGAAACTGCAGTGTACTATCATTGTACCATTGCGGGGGGGGAGCCATTGTAACATTATGACACAACCTGCCCCCATGTTGAATTGTTCATTTTGAAGCGAGGTGCACTAAAAAAATTCAAATAAAGTTAGTCTGACTCATATAAAAATAAAATATGAATAATTATTTCAAATTAATTACATTCAAGATAATATTTCATAATAATGATCATATGTATAATAAAATATTAATAATTTCAAATTAATACCAAGATAATATTTCAAAATTAATTATCGTGGTCTTATCAGGTTGTTAACCGAGCGAGATTAATTATACTTACACGGGATAGAAAAACTACTGATGTTGACATTTTAATAGGGCACAGTTTGTAGGCTTTCAGCTGCTGAAGCTCGTGAAGCTCTCGGCTGGAGGGAGCTCAAGATATAATCAAATATTTGTTCACCAACAGATGTCCAACTCCAGAAATTTTCCCTGTCATGAACAAACAGCACAAACAGAACAAACAGAACTTCCCAATCCAGGTTTCATCATAAATTATTCAGATATAAATTTAATTGCTTAATTCAACCATGTTGACTAAGTATAATGGCCTCAGCTCAACAGAATACGGAGGCTTGTCACAGGTAATTAAGCACATAGTGGGAAGCCATTGTTTCCTGAATAAAATGGAGGTAATTGCTGTAGACCCTTAGTACCCTTTTATATAACACTGCAGAATTTTTATTTTATTTTCCGGCTAGATTATGAAAACAAATTTAGTAAAGGACCACTTGTAGTAGTTAAAAATACTTCTCTGCTAATTTCATTACGGTTTCTTTTGTAAGTTCAACGACACTTTCATTCAATTATGTAATAACAGTACGGGTGTTTCTCATTGACAAATCTTCGCATTTAACCCAACTGTGTGCACAATGGTATTCAGAGGTTGACAGCGGACGGACTTCAACATCCACCCAAGGTCGTAAAATATGAAAAATACAAAAAATGCGAACAATTCAGAATAGGATCAAGTTTACCAATAGTTCCCTGATCACAGATTTTAAAAGTGACAACAACCTCTTTCCACTTAATTTTCATTCTAAACTGTTTTTGTGTCAGTAGTCTCATTTGTACTCGAGTGATAATTATGTTAAGTAAATAGATTATTAGCGTGCTGTTTTGGTAAATTTCTTCCTCTTGCTATCATAGACTCAAGTCTAAATTTTACACAATGAGGAGAGATTTTTAGTTTTTAGTTTGTTACCATCAAGACTCTCAATTTATCATAGTCTCTAAAGGAGTGGACTTTAGCTAAAGGAGCGGACTTTAGCCCCAGCCACTCTCTAAAGGAGCAGACTTTAGCCCCAGCCTCAACTGATTTGTAAGGCAGGGACTGATCGAACATTTAGGTTTTTGTCAAGACTCACAATTTGTCATACTCTCTAAAAGAACGTTCTATAACCCCAGCCTCTATAATTTGTAAAAGAGGACTTTAGCCTGCGGGACTTGGTTGTGTCTTAAAAACAGTGCCTGAATATTTAGTGTTTACAAACTGATAGAACTTAAGGGTTTAGGGTTTTAATGTACATTGCAATTAAATACATATTTCTGATCAATGTTTTAATTTTTCTTTAAAGAAAAAATACATTATCATAATTATGTGCTCATGACAATTCACTGGCTTAGAATGAGAAGGTTGTAAGTACAAAATTAATGGTAAAACAAGCTGTTTCAACTTCAGTGTGGTCAACATGACAAGTTCCAATTTTCATGAAAATAGGCTCATAAGCAGCTCATCGTCATGCTGATTTATGTATCAGACTTATATGGTCGTAAGTAGTATGTACAACCTTCTTGTTCTATGCCAGCAAATTTATTAAATTAGGCCTCGATTTTGATGAGGATTAATTCATCAGATCTATTCCATACTTAGATGATATCCAGCATAGCAAAATATAACTCCATAGGGAAATGATGTATTTTCTATGTAACACATAAAATTAAGAATTTAAGTCGAATGTCAATGTTTTGTGCAACGATGGTTCGGGGGCATATTAAAATCGCACCGTCCGTCCGTCCGTCAGTCCGTCCGTCCGTCAGTCCGTCCGTCCGTCAGTCCGTCCGTCCGTCCGTCCGGATTCGTTTCCGCTCAATAATTCAAGCAGTGTTTATCCGATCTTCACCAAACTTCATGAAAATGTGTAAGGCCATGAGATCTAGGTCAAGTTCGATAAACAGTCAAATTGACCTAGCCGCTTCAGAGTTACGGCCCTTGACACATAGAAAAATGGCGTTTTTTTTGGTTTCCGCTCAATAACTCAAGCATTTGTCATTGGATCTTCACCAAATTTCATGAAAATGTGAAAGGCTACGAGATCTAGGTCAGGTTTGATAACCAGTCAAATTGACGTAGCCACTTTAGAGTTACGGCCCTTGACACATAGAAAAATGGCGTTTTTTTTGGTTTCCGCTCAATAACTCAAGCATTTGTCATCGGATCTTCACCAAACCTCATGAAAATGTGTAAGGCTACGAGATCTAGGTCAAGTTCGATAACCAGTCAAATTGACCTAGCCGTTTTAGAGTTACGGCCCTTGACACATAGAAAAATGGCGTTTTTTTTTTGGTTTCCGCTCAATAACTTAAGCATTTGTCATTGGATCTTTACCAAACCTCATGAAAATGTGAAAGGCTATGAGATCTAGGTCAGGTTTGATAACCAGTCAAATTGACGTAGCCACTTTAGAGTTACGGCCCTTGACACGTAGGAAAATGGCGTTTTTTTTTTGGTTTCCGCTCAATAACTCAGGCATTTGTCATCGGATCTTCGCCAAACTTCATGAAAAGGTGTAAGGCCATAAGATCTCGGTCAGGTTCGGTAACCGTTCAAATTTACCAAGACACTTCAGAGTTGCGGGCCTTCACACATAGAAAAATGGTGTTTCTTCCCGTTTCCGCTCAATAACTCAAGCATTTGTCATCGGATCTTCGTCAAACCTTTTGAAACATGAAAAGGTGTACGGCCATAAGATCTAGGTCATGTAAGATAACAAGATTTCAAATTGACCTACACGCTTAAGAGTTATGGCCCTTTACACAAAGAAAAATATGTCAATATCACATTTGCCCAATATATTATGACACATCTGTGACGGTGCTGATATCTTAACGTTACGTTACTATCAAAGCATGCACGGGGGCATGTGTCGTCCTATGGAGACAGCTCTTGTTATTGCACATTTTTCAAATGAATTTCATTTGAAGTTTGTATTACATAAGGCCACACCAAATTAATTTTTGGTTCTACGGATTTTTTTTGGAAAAATTAGGGGCGAGCGAGCGAAATATAAATTTAAATATTTATTTTTGAAAAACCTGTAATTGAGAGCGAGCGAAGGAGCGAAATAAAAAAATTTAAATTTATTTTTGAAAATGCCATTTTTGATAGCACGTGAAGGAGCAAAAGTGTCCTATTCATTTCTGATGCACCCATTTTTAGGAAATAGTGTCTATTACAATAGCTTTAATAAGAAATGAGGCCAAATAAATGATTGTTATACATTTCTTGTTATGTTGTGTAGGAGTTATCAAATTATTTTACCAGAATACAGGTATTCAAGGTAATTGTGAGCAGACATTGTCACGTACATATAAATTATAATGAACACAAATGCACTGAGTGACTAGTGGTTAAAGATTCAAATCAACTAAGCATCAAGCTAGTCAATGATCACCATGTACAGTTTTGTTCTTGTAGTGATACATCATGCTCAGACGGCTGTTTATTTAGCACTGTTAGTAGCGCACCGATGCATAATGCTATGCATGGTTACCGTCATAGGATCTAGCCCCACATCAAGCACACTTCCCTTAAGGATATACAAGGTCCTTTCTTTCTTCCATGTAATTTGCAGGGTCCAATCTGGGGCATTATCGCAAATGTTAGAGACAGAGGTGAGATACAAGGAATCTGGGTGCGATACCCTAGCTCATTTCGAAAATAAATTCCTTGGTTCTTTAACGTGCCCGGTGTAAAGCACCGATACACGCAAGACTACCTCTGGGTTTCCAACCAGGATCATCTCTAGCTGGTTGGGAAACACTAAAAAGAGTTTCCAAAAATGAGCAAGTGTCACGGCCGAGAATCGAACCCTGGACCTCTCGACCAGGAGTTAAACATCTTACCACTCGACCACCGTGGTAAAATGTTATGACGGTTGTTGAGAACTGCAGCATGTAATCTTGCATAAGCTGTGATTTATCCAGTTGTAATAGATCTAGCTGGAGTTTTAGCAAGTGACCGAAAAGTACAGCATTTGGTGCAATAATTAGAGCAAACTATGTTTTATCAATTTTTTTGAACTCTTTGATGAAAGTATGACCTTCTGAAGGTTTCTCTTTGTACAGTATTTAAAATCCCTGATGAAATTACGTAGGATACAGTATAAAAACTTATTAACAGGTGCGTTGCGTGTCCGGGACGCATAAAACTGTTAATATCACATACCACGGACCATGTACAAACGAGACGTCATTGTCGCGAAAATGGGTGACAATTCATGATTTCGTCGGTAGTACGGAATACTAGTAATACTAATGAATACTAACATATCTAGATACGCTTGTTGGTTCATTCCGCAATCGCAATTCTTCCCATTTTACTACGTGTATACACTTATGCGTGTTTTTTGTAAAGGGCAGAATATTCATAACAATCATTTCACCAGACGCTCGCAGGCGCTCGAATGATCATAGAAAGTTACACGATTTTTGTGTGCAACAATTTACTGCTAAAATTAATCGAATAACTAACACCCTCAGCAGAGCGCGCTTGCCCAGAACATATTCTGTAGTAACAGTGACGAAATTATAAACAAGTTGGCTTTATTTTTCGTAATTTGTAAATATTGATGCTAGCGGCAAAATAATAAAAAAAATGTAGGAAAAAAATCACATGCGCGTGGTTTTCTCAGGTGCGGGCGCAATAATTTAAATTTAAATATTTATTTTCCATTTTGAGAAAATCAGGAGCGGGCGCTCCCGACGAACGCATGATCAATTTGTTGTGGCCTAATCATGATTTAGTTTAATATATTAAAATCATTTGTATGGCAAATTTTAATATTTCAGATTTTTTTTATGCAGGGAGCATATTTACAGTGATTGTCCCGGTCCTAGCTCTGTCCATTACGTCAAAGTGTTGAATCTCGAAATATTTTTGAAGTACATCAATGCATTGGTTTCAAACTTGGCATACTTGTTAACCATCATAAATATATAACATTATCAAAGCCATGTAGCACTTTCAAGCTTTTCAACAGAATTGTGGCCCTGAATGACCTAGCTATTTGTTATTTACAAGGTTTCCACAGGGGCTTAAGCATTTACTGAACATTTTAAAGCAGTATTTTGGATCTGAAAAATTGTTGAAAAATATCTCCAAGTTTGATATAAAAGAATAACCAACAAAATCTAGCCATTCTAGAAGCCAGTGAACTGTTCGTTGAACATAAAACTGTCCTATAACTCAATCAGATAATGTACGTACAGTAGATAGAGTGTACATACTATAATACTGTATGCCACAGACATTTGTGTGTCACAGAAGTGAATGAAAGACTCCATTGAGATCATTAATCACATGAAACATCGAGTATAAAACATGGACAAATTAAGTGAGATGATTCCAGATATACTCCCATCTTCTCCTGTGGTAATTCACAGTAGAATAGAGGAATCTTATATTTGTGTAATTTTGTTAATTTTTGGGCCCCTCATTTATTTATAAGTTGGGGGCATATATAGCTTGACCAGATTAAACTGCGACTCATCAAAGTCCGTGAGCTCGTCCGGCTATATTGGGCTGTAATCGATTATCTGTATCACCGTATAAGGCCATATATAATTGTAAGCATTAAAACTTCAGAATTTTCTGGACTTGAATGAATTATTCAAGGAGCATCAGTTTAATCTAGTGGGACAATAGCATTGGTGCTCTACGTCCGTCTGTCTGTATGTAAGTAACACAAATCTTGTATGTTGAACTCCTCACAAACTGTTGGGTGGAATTTCTTCAAACTTTCCCAGATCAACAACCAGAGTTATGGTCCTTTGTTACTTTTACTATATACATTTGTACACCAATGGGGGCACCCGTGTCGTTTGAAACATTTCTAGTTACCAGGTTTTTCAGCATAAGGAAACTTATAGTTATTATATTGGTGTATTATGCAGTCATTCATCTGAGTGGACAGGTATCATTGTCCTTTGTCACCAAATCTGTGTTGTTATGCCACATCAGAATTTGGATTGCAAAAAATCAACAAGAAAACGTGAAAAATTGATCATGAACATTAAAAAGTCCTTGAACTTGGTTTCACTCTTGAAAAGTGCTTGAAATAGGTGCTGCCTTGAAAAATGCCAAAATGGTCATTGAATTGTACTGAAAACCTTTGAATTTAGGGAAACAGCCTTGAGCATATATAGAAGTGTATGGATGTTATTATAAAATGTCACATTATTTGCATAAAAAATAGTAAATGTATTGTTGCAAGTTTGAGACATGAAGTGCTAAGCGGTAGTTGTAATGACCAAAATTTTCATGTTTATTATACGGCACAAAGAGTTGAAATTGTATAATTTGGCCTTGAAAAAGTCCTTAAATTAAGGTGTGAGAATTTTTATGAACCATGAAAGTTAGTCATCAGGTGTCCTCTAAGAAGAAAGCAGACTCGAGTCCAGCTTTATTTATTTATTTATTATATCATGCCTAATAACTTTATTAGCAACATAACTTATATCATAAAAAGATGCGCTGTGCACCATTTATGAGTTTGAAACTGAACTCAATTGCGATGTAATATTATGTATTTTTAGATCTGAGCCGGAGGTAAATTATTACGTTATACATCAGTCTCGTAGGTTTCATCATTTTCCTCCAATGGGAAGCTGTCAATATGTTCCTGTAATATAAATACTTGTTCTATTGTCCTCTGTTTGATTTGTAGGCTCAGCTTTTATCTTTGAATAGGGTAGCCATAAATGGCCGTCTGAAATAAATACCTTCAACATGCCTTTCTTGACAACACATGTTGTCTGTATTGTGTACATTAAATGTGGTTTTGTTTGTAAAAGAGAAAATGTTGGTTTGTTCAGGTAACTGAGGTAAAATAATTTCTGTCATAATCCAAATGGTACCAGTCTATCATGTTCACACTGGTGACAACTGTTTGTGACATGTTGGAGAACCAGTCTAAAAATGAAGCGTTCCCATTAGTTGGTTATAAAACAAGAAATTTCAAATAACCAATCAGATACTTGAACTAGCAGCAGACTGGTCATTATCAAATGGTACCAGTCCATCTTGCTCACACTGGTGACAACTGTTTTTGAAAGGTTGGAAACCAGGCCCCAATCTCCAGAAGAATCTCAAGTAGAAATCTCAACTCAAATTGAGATTTTGCTCATTTAATCAGGGCCTGAGTTTGAGATAAGAATGGAAGTTTGAATTATTGAAATACTGCTGCATTAAACTCGGAATACTTTTTCTATTCATTGATGCTAATTTTGAGTCCAGCCTCACATTGAAATTAACGTTAATATTCATAGCAATATTTGAGATAAGATTTATTTTCATAGCAATATTTGAGATAAGATTTATTTTCATAGCAATATTTGAGATAAGATTTATTTTCATAGCAATATTTGAGATAAGATTTATTTTCATAGCAATATTTGAGATGAGATTTATTTTCATAGCAATATTTGAGATGAGATTTAGCTCAGTTTGAGATGTTTGGGGAGATCAGGACCAGTCTAAAAATGAAGCCTTGTCATTGGTTGGTAATAAAACAAAAAATTGAAATAACCAATCAGATACTTGAACTAGCAGACTGGTCTTGGGGCCAAAAAGAAAAACTTTAAATCCAGGTACTACAAGACAAAACACAGTTGTCAAGCTCATATCAGTGAGGTCAATGACGTTATTCCATGCTGCTACTGAAAAAACTAAAAAAAATAATGTTGACTGGTTGTGCTCAATTACTTTCCTCTCGGACATGCTTGTCCAATGACTAGGGCTGTAACGGTATACCGCGGTATACGAAATACCGCGGACTTCAGTCCCACACGGTTCACGATACAAGATTTCTAAATTTCGGTACGGTTCGGTATAAGCATTTTTATGAGCAAAATAATATTCAGACAACGAAAACACCTGACAGCCTTCTAATTATGTATAATTACCATGTATCGCTCGTTTTAATTGTATTGAGATATGCTTCATATTGTCCAAATTCACTTAAAATAGCTGATAGGCACATAATAATTGCTGTTATAGAAGCAACAAATCATTATTACTTAAAAATTAAAGTATTTAAGCAGCTGTTAGAGAATATTGTATCATACCGAAATATACCGAACCGTTAGAAAAATTGACGGTACATATCATATCATGAGGTGAGCATACCATTACACCCCTACCAATGACCAGGGGAAGTTAAAATGTCAAAGGCGACTCGAACGGCTGAAGAGCTGAAAACAGCTCTCGAAAATTGGTAACTTTTATTTTTCAACTCGGACACACCTTCCTTTCCAAACAGAAACAATGTATTTATCATTTGGAATTTAAGCCACGTTGAAAGTCTGATCTGACTATAAAACTGGAAGGTCGTTAGCGATTGAAAAATATTGTATTATTTCTATATTTCTAAAAATATATTCATCAGATTTGGGTGAAAATTCACATAGAACCCACATTTCGGTCTCAACCAAAGAGTCAGTTAAGTCAGATCTGCCTATGATACTGATGCATAAATGATGTGCTTGCACCGATTCACATTGGCTGTATTTATACTTGTTTTATTAGCGTTTTCCCAGTGCAGTGGATAATGTCAAGTTGTTAGGATTGATTTTATATTTGAAATGACATGAATATCTGACAAACATCAGATCTGACTTGTCTTATTTTATGTATCATCATGAAAAATATTGCATGCTTGATTCCTGTAAACATCGTGCTATTGTTTCATCATGACATTAAACTTTTTCGTAATGATGAGCCCCGGCCGGCCGGCCATCTTTGATGAAGGGGTATATTGTTGAGGCTTGAATCTTGTAGGTTCCCCAAATTATAAAAATTAAGCCAATTTGCCACCAAAAATGTTATTGTCATCTTATCTCTTTTCATGCCTTGGCATCTACTGATGCTGGAGGCATACAGCGATGCACCTGTCCGTTTGTGTGTTAGTTCATCCGTCACAAAATATTGAAACTCAAATATATATATAAGTTCATCAAGTCACTCAGCAGGGCTGGACACTATCTATTTTCGGTCACTGGTCCCCCAGCAAAGAAACGTAAAATTTGTAAATAAAACAGTTACTGGTCCTTCAAGATTTTCACTGGCCCTTCTTGATTTTCACTGGCCTCGGACCAGGGGACCAGTGTTAGTGTCGAGCCCTGTAAATTTCAATTGCTTTCAATCTTGGCATACTAGTTCATCATCATAAACACATTACCTTGTCAAAGCCATGTAACGCTATCCAACATTTTCAACAAAATTATGGCCCCTGAATGACTTAGCTATTAGTTAAGTGTTCACTGAACGCAGTCTTTTTACAAACAAGTTTAGGCTAATGGGTGTATGGGTAGTGCACATTCTCTGCTTGAACGTCGAACATACCGTGTAAAAATCGGACATTGAATAACATACTTACGGTTGTTATTAACTTTTTGTTGACAAATTTTTACTTGCAGACTTAGCCTAAAAGTCATGTGGTATGTCCACCCTGTGTAAAGAACAACTCCAAATTTTCGCTTATCAATACTGAGTTGATAAAATTGCAGGAAATACTTGAATATCCAATGTCCATATAAGGTAAAACAATATCATTATTCTGATTACATACAAACTACATTAGATTTATGAATCTTTCTGTTCTACTGTTACCATTTTATGTCCAGATTTATTTTCCGTGATTGTTTTTTTTCTTGGAACTATTCCCAACACGTGTAACCCACTCCAGACGACGCTTGTAAAACATCGGGCCAGATTTTTAGACCAGACAATAATTTCTCATATTTAATATTGGATGTCATAGTTTTTTACTCTTCAGCGTTTTTCGGCTTGCGCCACTTTTCCCAAAACAGTTTCCCGTAACAGCATTTTAGCACCTAACTGTTCGGAACTACTTTGTACCAATTAGCGAGAAAATCAGGGAATATCAGTGCTGTCTGTTGGACAAATATTAACTTAGCGTCCTCATGTTGTGCTCAATGGTATTGGCCATATAAAGGTTGGCCGGTGATCTGTCAAATGAGGCTTGCCGCCACCATAAACATTGCCCAGTCGCGGTGATTAATGTGTTTCCAGTTCTGGACTGGTCATCTCTCTCTCTCTCTACGTATGCTACACCGTAGCGAACACTTGGCAGAAAATTATGGCAACACCAATTTCCAAAATGAGTGAGTTACAGTACTACTTTGCCTTCAAACCTTGGATACTCAGCCAAGAAGCACAGTACTGTAAAATATTTTAATTTCAATGGGACAAAATTTCGTGGTTTGGGTGAATTAGACCATTTCATGAGGATTTGGACGTAATTTCAAGGATATCTTATCCACCAAATCGTACACACTATTGAAATTATCAATATTCCTAGGGATTTAATTTCGTAGTTGAGATCATCCATGAAATGGAAATACACAATATTAAACCCCCCTCGAATATGAATGATTTTATGGTTTGTCTAAATGTCTAATTACTCGGACTCTCCCAGTATCAGCAGCGACTACATGAATTTTGACAATATTTGTCGACTAACATTTTTACAATATTTGTGACTAACATTTTTACAATATTTGTCGACTAACACCAGTCCTGATTAGATAAGTATGTTTATCAGTGGGATTATGTTTGTTCTGGTGGGCAGCAAATGTTACCATGTTGTTACCTTGTTGGTGAGAATAAATAAACATGCTGCCTGAGACTTTAATCAGTACAAGTTTGTATATTACAACCAGAAAACATAATATTATATAGAAAGTCATGTATCGAGAATTCTTGCATAAACTATTCAGGGCGGACATTAGGCTTACCATGTGACTTAATTTGCTTCAACAGAAAGTCATAAGATTTTGCCAGAAACCGGTTCAATTGATCCATGCAGTTGAGCCAGCATCGGTCACTTATGTTGTGTGGATAGTGCTCATTTTTGTGGACCATAATGAAAATTGGTTCACCAATTATGTTATCCACTGAAAATAAAGACGTTATTATTATTATTATTATTATTCTCCACTTGAGTGTCAAACATATCTCGTGAAAATCGGTCAAAGAATAAAATACTTACGGTTGTTTCTAACTTTTTGTTGGCATATTTTTACTTGCAGACTTAGCCAAAAATTCATGATGTATATCCACCCTGCTATTGTAACCACTTTTATTTAATGTCCCCGAGTTAACTGGTATTTTAACCACATATTTCATGATGTTATGCAATTGTATTTGAACTCACATGTTTTGTGTTTTGAACTGTTGATGCCATTTGATTCAACAGTGGCCACCGTTGAAAATTTATTTGTTATGCCCCCGGAACCGATGGTTCGGGGGCATATTAAAATCGCACCGTCCGTCAGTCCGTCAGTCCGTCCGTCCGTCCGTCAGTCCGTCCGTCCGTTCGTCCGTCCGGATTCGTTTCCGCTCAATAATTCAAGCAGTGTTTATCCGATCTTCACCAAACTTCATGAAAATGTGTAAGGCCATGAGATCTAGGTCAAGTTCGATAAACAGTCAAATTGACCTAGCCGCTTCAGAGTTACGGCCCTTGACACATAGAAAAATGGCGTTTTTTTTATATCCGCTCAATAACTCAAGCATTTGTCATTGGATCTTCACCAAACCTCATGAAAATGTGAAAGGCTACGAGATCTAGGTCAGGTTTGATAACCAGTCAAATTGACGTAGCCACTTTAGAGTTACGGCCCTTCACACATAGAAAAATGGCGTTTTTTTTGGTTTCCGCTCAATAACTCAAGCATTTGTCATCGGATCTTCACCAAACCTCATGAAAATGTGTAAGGCTACGAGATCTAGGTCAAGTTCGATAACCAGTCAAATTGACCTAGCCGTTTTAGAGTTACGGCCCTTGACACATAGAAAAATGGCGTTTTTTTTGGTTTCCGCTCAATAACTTAAGCATTTGTCATTGGATCTTCACCAAACCTCATGAAAATGTGAAAGGCTATGAGATCTAGGTCAGGTTTGATAACCAGTCAAATTGACGTAGCCACTTTAGAGTTACGGCCCTTGACACGTAGGAAAATGGGGTTTTTTTTTGGTTTCCGCTCAATAACTTAAGCATTTGTCATTGGATCTTCACCAAACCTCATGAAAATGTGAAAGGCTATGAGATCTAGGTCAGGTTTGATAACCAGTCAAATTGACGTAGCCACTTTAGAGTTACGGCCCTTGACACGTAGGAAAATGGGGTTTTTTTTTGGTTTCCGCTCAATAACTCAAGCATTTATCATCTGATCTTCACCAAACCTCATGAAAAAGTGTACAGCTATAAGGTCTAGATCAAGATCGACAACCAGTCAAATTGGCCTAGCCGCTTCAGAGTTACAGCCCTTGATGCGAAGAAAAATGGTGTTTTTTCTGTTTTAATGGCTTCACTGATACTTACTACATCGACCGATCGGATAAACGTAGTGAACACGGTGGTCGTGGTGGTGGAGTTGCCATACTTGCTAAGTGTACTGCATTTACTGCATTTACGAAGATATCTTCTTACTCTGACCATTTATTACAAACACTAACATGTGAGCTTAAAACCACATCGGAGGATACAATATATGTGATAGCAGTCTACAGCTCACCATCAGCAGACAACACACATGTACACCTAGAGACTCACCTGTTAGCACAAATACAACAGATATATATTGATGAAAGCCAACCTACATGTATTGTCATTACTGGTGATTTCAATCAAAATGCACTTGCCAACCCTACACCACAAATATGCCAAAGTCTGTCAGCAAAGGGGTTCCGACAGTATGTACATACACCAACACATTCATTAGGATCTTGTTTGGATCATCTCTATCTTTCTGGACTACTAGGAATAAGACCAACAACAACAGTGGCATATTACAGTGACCATACCTGGGTTTCATGTGGAATTGGCCAACAACTTTGATAATACGGGTATTATTTGAATTTTTTTTTGTTCAGTTTCCATTGTTGCCATCAAATTCATTATCAAGAGTCGATAACTACTCAAATAAAGGTGACATGTCAAGCCAACATGTCAATATCACATATATTTGTTAAAGTTCAAATATTTGCCCTATATATTGTGACCCATCTGTGACGGTGCTGATATCATAAATGTCCTTTCTTAACATGTGTCGTCCTATGGAGACTCAGGCATTTGTCATCGGATCTTCGCCAAACTTCATGAAAAGGTGTAAGGCCATAAGATCTCGGTCAGGTTCGGTAACCGTTCAAATTTACCAAGACACTTCAGAGTTGCGGGCCTTCACACATAGAAAAATGGTGTTTCTTCCCGTTTCCGCTCAATAACTCAAGCATTTGTCATCGGATCTTCGTCAAACCTTTTGAAACATGAAAAGGTGTACGGCCATAAGATCTAGGTCATGTTAGATAACAAGATTTCAAATTGACCTACACGCTTAAGAGTTATGGCCCTTTACACAAAGAAAAATATGTCAATATCACATTTGCCCAATATATTATGACACATCTGTGACGGTGCTGATATCTTAACGTTACGTTACTATCAAAGCATGCACGGGGGCATGTGTCGTCCTATGGAGACAGCTCTTGTTCCATTTAAAAAGCAATTTGGTCCTGAAACAGGACCAAATTTTGATGCAAAATCAATGGGACCACCAATATTCTGTGCGTTAGTGGCATGTACTGTCCACTATGAAACCCAATGGTTACGAACCAGAAGACCTCAGCGGACCTGAGTGTTGTTGTTAAGCCTTAATTGGACCGTGTTGATGTCAGAAATAACGGTACTAGGGTTCACCAGTACTGACAATTACATTACTGACAATGCTATACTTATCTCCTAATTGTATACTGTAAACTTTCCAATGTTGCCATTAAATTTTATAGCTTGCCACTGTGAGTAGCACTAAGTTTCCAGAAATGGACAAGAAAAAGGTAATAACAATTCGTACTGGCAAGGTTGCATGCACTCAGTAACAAAACAGTGAAGCTCAGAAAGGCACAAAAAAGAACCCACAAAAAAAATCACAGGCATGTTAGTACTGGTTGATAAATCGTTGGCTGAGAATGAGAAGGTCGTAAGTACAACTTCTGGTGTTATAAGACTGATACATATTAAAAATCAGCATCACAAGGTACTTCTTATCAGCCTATTTTCAAGAAAATTGGAATTTGTCATGTTGACCAGCAGTAAAAACATTTTTTTCTTGTTTTCTCCAAATATCAATTTTGTACTTTAACCAGCCAGGAAATTGATTCAAGGAAAACTGGTTTGCTCTTTTGACTGCCGTATATAACTAAAGAATTGTCGGAAAATGGCTCTAAGTACAATAAGGATCCATGATATGACAATATTTTTTATAAATTTACCATACATGCCAGATCTCCTGCATCATGCGGGAGTCTCCTGCATTCGAGACCCTACTCCTGCATGATTTTCGGCAAATTGATCAAATCTCCTGCATTTCTTGGAATACTGGAACCTTGACATTTTTGGTTAGCATGATGAAAATGATAACAACGGTATTAATAACGTTGTAAGTCTAAAACTCAGACTTACTTTACAATGTCAAATGTTCTATTTGCTTTCATGTTGTTATAAATGTACCGTTTTTTATATAAATGGGTATACATGTTCAGTGGGTAACAACAAATAAACAGATCAAATTTCACATGGTTAAATCTAATTGCAAAGAAATAGCAGTGATTATAAATGTTGTCAATTTTTAGTCCAAGTCTGAGTTTCAGTCTTAGGACATTGGTGAATAAGACCTCTCCTCTAGAAACCACAAGTAAATTAGAAATATGGGGCATTGATTGAGTATAATATGGTATATGGAACAGGTTTCAGATATCTGCTGATATATTGATTATGGATTATGGTTTTATAAATGAAGGAAATTAATGAACTGTTATCTATCAGGTAATGAAAATATAATAATGTGTTGTCGACTTAACACTCCAACGTTTCTTGGTAAAACTCAGCTGCCGTTCAGTGCAATTATTCTCTAGCCAGTTCACTTGAAACATGTCTTTGCAATGGCTTTTTTATATGTCCTGTTGCATATATTTGAACTTGAAAGTTGTTTAGAGAATTCATGCAGCATATTGAGGAGTTATAGTCATGGAAAGGCCATGATCACGAAGCACAGAAACTTTGCATGCATTGAACATGCTACAGTCACTAAATTCAAGATAAAATTGTTAACATTGACAACATGTCATTCACAAAGGGCAGGTTAAATGTAGACTATGATACAGTGGCTGCGGAGTTGCCTTCATATCATTCATTTGTACTGATATCGTAGCATCACCGGCACTTAAAGATAACCAGCACCAAAATATAAGGTAAAACGAATGGCTTTCTTCGTGTACTGTAATATAAAATACTTGAAGCATTAGGAAAATCCTCTGATCATACCCACAGGTAACTGTATCTTTGAAAATGTAAAAAATTCTAAAGAAAAAAAAAAAATTCAAAAACATTTTTTTTTCGTTTTTTTTTTCGTTCATCAACGAAACCTTTACCTGTGATCATACCTATTGAACGAAACTGGTCAGGAAGTGATAAGACTACGTACTTGCTACAATGCAGTCGTCCTGTCAACATGTGACATCTACCGATGGCTTTCACCCAGCCACCATATATTCAATGAAGACCATGATTGATCACATTTTCAAATTTAGGCTAAATGTACAAGAAGGAATGCCACTTCTTGAAGGCCACATTCACAGAACAGGGGGAACACAGGCACAGACTAGAACATATTTTGACTAAGACCACATTCAAAAAGCTGACCAATGTATAACTTGGGAAGTCCACTTCTGAAGACTAGGGTCTAATGAAGGGTATGCATATCAACATTTACAAGGAAGGGCCAAATTTAAAGCAAGGAATTACAAATAATCATAAGGAAAACACAATATATAACAAATCAGGAACAATGTTCAGCATGAAATTCCACATTGTAACAAATCAGGAACAATGGTCAGCATGAAATTCCACATTGTAACAAACAGGAACAATGGTCAGCATGAAATTCCACATTGTAACAAATCAGGAACAATGTTCAGCATGAAATTCCACATTGTAACAAAACAGGAACAATGTTCAGCATGAAATTCCACATTGTAACAAATCAGGAACAATGTTCAGCATGAAATTCCACATTGTAACAAACCAGGAACAATGGTCAGCATGAAATTCCACGTTGTAACAAATCAGGAACAATGGTCCGCATGAAATTCCACATTGTAACAAATCAGGAACAATGTTCAGCATGAAATTCCACATTGTAACAAAACAGGAACAATGGTCAGCATGAAATTCCACATTGTAACAAACCAGGAACAATGGTCAGCATGAAATTCCACATTGTAACAAAACAGGAACAATGTTCAGCATGAAATTCCACATTGTAACAAACCAGGAACAATGGTCAGCATGAAATTCCACATTGTAACAAACCAGGAACAATGGTCAGCATGAAATTCCACATTGTAACAAACCAGGAACAATGGTCAGCATGAAATTCCACATTGTAACAAAACAGGAACAATGTTCAGCATGAAATTCCACATTGTAACAAACCAGGAACAATGGTCAGCATGAAATTCCACATTGTAACAAACCAGGAACAATGGTCAGCATGAAATTCCACATTGTAACAAACCAGGAACAATGGTCAGCATGAAATTCCACATTGTAACAAAACAGGAACAATGGTCAGCATGAAATTCCACATTGTAACAAACCAGGAACAATGGTCAGCATGAAATTCCACATTGTAACAAATCAGGAACAATGGTCAGCATGAAATTCCACATTGTAACAAACCAGGAACAATGGTCAGCATGAAATTCCACATTGTAACAAACCAGGAACAATGTTCAGCATGGAATTTCATATTCACAAAGCACAAAAACATTGAGCATGTAGGCTGCTACAATTTCGCCATGTGAGCCCAAGAGTATGACCCACTCCTATTGCTGAGATTGCAATCTCAGATGGCACATACAGTCTGAATTATTTCAGGTCACAAAATTTCTTTTATAACTCTCAGCTATTGGACTAGAAATATAAAAACAGGACTCAAGGGGTTCTCAAGGTTGGTCACACAATCACACTAGCAGATGAGGGACCGAGGACTCTTTAGAACCTCTTGATATGTGACCTAGTTTTTGACCCTTCATGACTCAATTATAAATTTTGACCTAAATATTATTGATAACAGCATTCTGATCAAGTTTCATGAAGACCCGATCAAAACGGTGACATCTGGAATAAACACAAGGTTTTTCTATGATTTGACCTTGTGACCTAGTTTCATGAAGATAGGATAACAAGAGAGCCCAAAGAGCCCTAGGTCGCTCACCTGTTGCACATTCACTGCTCCCTTAATAGAAAAAAATTGTGTAAACTTAGAAATAAAAAAATAACGGTGGCCTTTTAAAAAGACAAACAACTGCAGAAACATTGAGTATAAACACATGAAGGTCTGTTTTAGCTCTTGCTTCTCAAACTGAAATTCTACATTAATTGTTTCCTTTAAGCAGCATATTTGACGTCATTCATTAAGTGAGTTTTTCTTCACTGTGCAAAGATGAAATTTGATTGATTCTACAACAACATTTGCTTATTAATTTTTAATGATACTTTATTTCTGATTTCGATGTTAATCATCTAAATTTGTCAGTTTCCGAGAAACGTAATTGAATAAATTTGAAGACATTACGGCTTGAAAATGCATGATAAATAATTTTAATATGTTATTGTAATACCCCAATGTATTCAAAACTTCCATGGTAGTTGAATTTTATCGTTATGTTTTGTGTCTTTCGTGGTTTTGATTTAAATAATGTGGGTAAATATAACCAGCGTTTTATTGCACGGAAACAATTTGCACGAGAACATGCATGTTAAAGGAGCAATTTTACGAGCGGTTTTCTTTTAATTAAATTCAGCGGACATTTTGTATTTATTTTACAATTTTGCAATTGGTTTCATGGACTTATAGTTTGTTTAATAATAAGACCTAAAGCGCCTACGTAGTCATTGAATTGTTTTCTCAGAATTTTCGTATTTGTTGTTTAATGTACAAGGAATCACAATCGCTAAGTGGTAGGGTATGAATGTCAATTATAAAAGATCTTGCGTTCGAGTCCTGGCTGTGACATACCACAACCATGGCCGAGTGGTTGAGGCGGCTCACCGTTATTTTGTTATTTCCATGTGAAATTGGGTCATCCTGTATTTTTACGGCAGAGACTTTTTATCATTTGTTTGGGTTGTGTGTGGGCATTGCTTTGTGTAGTTGTGTTGTGATATTACTGTTTTCTGTGCTCGGCTGGTTAAGTTGAGTGCTGCCTTCCTTGTCCGATTTCCTCATTTCTTTTTTGGACTTTACTGTATAATTATTGTATATCGAAGGCGTAGTAAAAAACTATGGTACATGCCTCTATAAATTGATGTAGTTTTGGACTGAGCCCTCGATATATTCCTTTGTTTATTTTATTAAGGTCAAACCTAATTTTGACTACTGTTTATGAGATACATTGAATTTGAGGAGTTAAATTCAAGCTTTTACTTAATTATGAAGATTTAAAATTATTTTTTTGATGTTTTGTAAATTCCCCATTATGAGTGTTTGACATAATCTTACAATGAATTTGCCTGATTTCCAATGTTTATTGGTAAAGATAGTATTTTTTATGCCATTATCCATTTTGAAATTTCTGATGGCAGTTTGCCAAGTTTTAAACATTATTCATATATTCCGAGAAATTTACTCCAAATCTGTTTTTTATTCTGTTAAATTTTGTGATTAATTTTCTCGTTTGTAATTAAATCTTCCATTTGGAGGTGAATCTAGTCAATCCACTATGGTTACGTTGTACTTGCATTGCTTAGACTCTCCCATTTCATTGGCTTTCTCCCGTTCAGATACAAAGTAGTCTCATCAAAATCTAAATTTGAACATCAATAATTTATTTTTCCATTTGCGGCATTTCCTGTGTTTTAACACTCGTATTGTTCTGTTTGAGAAATGTTCAAGACTGAAAACGTAAACGTTCAGATTGAGATCCGGTGTAGTGTCTCCGCTATACCTGGTGCATGGTGACTTAAATATGTTCCATACAGACTCACCTATTGTCTCAATTTATAGAGTTTTAGTTCCCTTCAAATTGGGCGGACATTTGAATTCTGAAGCACTCAACTGTCTATTGTTCAATTGTTCAAACCCATGGCTTTCAATGAATCTCAAAAAAAAATTTTGAAAAAAAAGTTCCATTTTCAAATTTTCATAACAACTTATTTGTTTGGTTAAGTATTGGTTAAACATAGAAATAGTCTGTACTTGGTATTCTATTACCATTCGAGGGGTGGGATGGTTAGTAGAGTCTTGCCGTGAAATAATGGTCGTTTAAAGGGTTAGGACAGCGTAACCGGAAGTGCAGACATATTTGCCTCTCAGTGGAGTGCATGTCAGCTCATAGCACGGAGATGCTGAGTGAAATTACCAGAATGCCATGTTTGTATAAGAAGTTTATGAAAGCCTCAATATCAAGGGTACTGTTTTAATAGAGTCTGGTATTCTATCATGAGAAATTTAAATCCATATTTGTTAGAAAGTCAAGTACTCAGCAGACGCTGCAGTTTGGTTCACAAAAAGTCAAGTACTCGATGGTGTCCCACCAGAGTAGGTACAGTGACTGGTTATAGACAATGTAACATGAGTTTGTTGACTTGTGGGAGGGACAGTATGGCTGTGTGAAGGTTGCCGCACACCTGTCTGTCTGATTGTTATTATCATATGTGTCTTAAATTCATTTACAGAAATGGCCTTAGCAATTTATGTTATTCCATTGAAATCATGTCAGTTTTCCAATTAGTACAGTATGCATGGCCTCTTGATTTTTGGTTCGAAACTTGCAACACAGACCCATACAGTCATTCTCTTAGAATAAGAAGGTTGTAACTACAAGATCAATATTTTGAAAAAATTTTTTGAAAAAAACTGTCTGACAATCACTCTTTCATAAATTAAGCTGTTTCAACTTCAGTTTGGTCAACACGACAAGTTCCGATTTTCATGAAAATAGGCTAATAAGAAGCGCCATGTGATGCAGATTTTAAATAAGTGTCAATCTTATAAGGTATATAATCTTATTTTAAGCCAGCAATATATTCTTATAGCTGGAAACAAAGTAGGTCACATGAGCTTATGAGCAGCAAAGACTCATTTCCACATGACATGTCATAGTGTTCTAAGAGTACCCTCGTTAGCTTTTCATGACAACTCTAAC
Organism: Spisula subtruncata; assembly: GCA_963678985.1. Taxonomy (NCBI): domain Eukaryota; kingdom Metazoa; phylum Mollusca; class Bivalvia; order Venerida; family Mactridae; genus Spisula; species Spisula subtruncata. The sequence goes on from OY787674.1 coordinate 15,531,439, forward strand.
AGTATATTCTGTCTTTGTTGGCTAGAAGTAACTGGACTACGATACGTCCCTTTGGTGCTACAAGGTTGTATCTCACTATACAACATAATAGTAAGATACAACCTTGTTGCACGAAAGGAATGAATATTACACCAGAGTGGGAGGGTGGGGTGCTATTCAGCGGAGAGCTGTTAAATGTGTTTATTTTGGTCCCTTTTCACGAATTTCGGAAGCTGCTTGTTCTTGGTAACAACGACGTCAAACAGTTTAGGAAACCAGACTCTACTCTTCGATTGGTACTAGAGAGACGGGCATTGTGTGCGTATTTACTGAGAGTAGTTGTAGGCAAACATCACTTACAATTTGTGTATTTATTTAAGTGGGTTTTACGATATTTGTACTCGAACATTGAACAATGGCTGTATTATTAGACAGCGTAAGTAAAGCTCGGGCATTGTATAATAACACAATACATCAAATACGCTGTTGTGAGTGGAATTATGATAGTTACTGAAGCTGAGCGAATTTAGTGTCAGTCGTGTATTCATGTACGAATCCACCACGAATCCATGAATCCACGGATAGCTTTAATTGTTTGATTACAATGATTATGGTGGATAATATTGATTTTTTCTCCATTTTCCTGCCAGGTTCATACATTCCCTGGCCTTTTAATGCTCGGTAATTACAAACAACCTCAACTTGCAGTGTACTCTTTTTCTGTGATGCTTCAAAATAGATTGCTGTAAAATAAAATCATTAAATTTTGTATGGGGTTGAATTTCGTGGATTTCGTGGTTTACCTTCAACCATGATATCAAATCCCATTGAACTATGATTTTTTACCCTCCTATTAATAACCCGGTACCTGAAATGCAAAATCCATGAATTAACATCCCATCGAAATGCTCTTTTTTACCAAAAATCACGAAATTTTGTCCAATCGAAATTAAACGATTTTACATTATAGAGAATACACTGAGTGTACCATACCGTCTATTATCCTTTTTAAGTAGGCAAGGTAAATTGGCCGTATATTTGGTTACCAGGCCACAGAATTTCATGGCACATTACATTTGTCATGAAAAATTTTGTTTAAATGTTAAATAATGAAAAAGATCTAAGATTCGGCTGTAATGGACTGGAATTGTGTATTGTTTATATGAAAGGCAATTAAATCGTAACGGGAGGGGAGAGAGTTATGTTACCGCAGGATGTTGTTGTCCCATCATTTGATACCCTGTTGTCTCTCTCGTTCTCTCTCGGATGGCCCCGATCACATGACCAGCGTTAACAGGTTTTGTCAAGTACTATCTGATTGAATGAATGATTTGATCATAACTGTGGGTTATATTCAATTACTGGGCGCCCGGTCCTTGATTTATAAGTGTGTATCATGACCCTTAACCGTGTGTGCTAATTGTTTGTACTGCCCTACCGTACACAGTAGTTGCATGATATTCTTGATTTATAATTTTGTAAACGACCCTTAACCCAGTGGGCTAATTGTTCGTTCTTTTTTGTAAATGCCAAGTGTAGCCTCTATTTTGCTAGTCAGTTTTTTACTTATAATGGCAGGCACATATGAATTTGAACCCAGGTCGCTGTATTAGGCTTCAAGCGCAAACCACTAAGCTACGGAGGCTAATAAAATTAAAACTAACCTATTGCGTAATACAGTAATGCCCGGGATGCGTTCATTACTAAGTTTGTTGTATGAACTTTTTGTTCATTATTAATGTGTCATGAATTGAACATGACAGTCATTGTATCTTCCCCTTATTTATTGTTGAAACCCTAGATTATTTTTTTCATCGGTGTCCCCTATTTCCTAAATATTTAATACCAAACAGAGGATGTATACCTAGGGGTCATTGCCCTTCATATTGAATGGAACAAAGTCTTTCCTGTTTGTGAAAATATTTACTGGCTAATTTTGAAAAATATTGTAATAATTTTGCTCATTATGTATTTAGATATGCATGAATGATTTCCATGATTGAATGATCGGTGAATAAAAAGGTCAGGCCTCTCTCTAAGCAATTAATTCCTCGTTAGGAATAAAAAATTATGTTACTGCCAATGCACCTCAGTTACCATATGTTTGCTATATGCAGTATTAACTATTTATAGTTTCAATGAAATTGTTTGGTGCAGTGTCACATAGTGCTAAGCTCTAAGTTAATGATGAACTGTGATTAAGTTCTATGTTCTATTAAATTAATTATAGTAACTCTAGTTCTAAGTTCTAAATAAATGAATAAGAAGCCTGCATGACCCTCCCTTAAAACTTATCTGACATACATCCCCCACAGGCGCCTGTCATGTTATGCTGTTGAAGTTTAACAGCCCTGATTAATTTGGGGTAATTTGTAAACAAGCCTCGGTCATATAATGCCCAGCAAGCTTTTTTGCCACTTCGACGACTCGCCGCTCATAGTACGATCAGGTGTGTGCATTAAAAAGTAGGGCTGTAACGGTATACTGCGGTACGGTTCGATATAAGCTTTTTTATGAGCAAAATAATATTCAGATAACGAAAATGTCTGAAAGCCCTCTGAGTATGTATAATTACCATGCATCACTCGTTTTAATTGTATTAAATATGCCTCATATTGTCGAAATTCATATAAAATAGTTGATTGCCTCATAATGATTGCTGTTATAGAAGCAACAAATTCATTGTCACTTAAAAATAGTAGTATTTAAGCTGCTGTTAGAGAATATTGTATCATACCGAAATATACCGAACCGTTAAAAAATTGACGGTACGTATCATATCGTGAGGTGAGCGTACCATTAAAGCCCTATTAAAAAGTATACATTGACAAAGAACGATCATTTAGTTGACAAATAAGGCTGGGCTTGATGTGCTGGTACGAAAATTACGCGCTCACGGCCTTCTGAAACCAGACTATAATTGTCTCGTCTGATGCCGTTTGTCCGGGACCTTTATATCATCTCAAACTATACCACATATTGTGTAATATAGTTTGTTGAAAAACAATTTTATTTGGTGTGATATGTATAGAATATGTGCTAGGGTTGTATATTTTGGGTTGGTGGTGGTACCTGGGTAACATGACGGGTGCCTGTGCATCTGCCGGCGATATGTACAACTAGACTTGGTACTTATCATTCAAGTAAAGTTTAATGAAATATCGATGGCTTAGAATTAGAAGGTTGTAAGTGCCAGTTATGACCTTTTATGATTCATACATATTTAGAATAAGCATCACAAGGCGCTTCTTATGAGCCCATTTTCATAAAAATCTGAACTTGTCATGTTGACCAAAATAAAGTTGTAAAAGTTTGTTTTACCGTAAGTAAAGAGTACATGTTAGACAGTTTTTCCATGTTTTCTCAAAATATCGATTTGGTAGTTACGACCTTCTAATACTAAGCCATGGATATGACCAGTAAGTAATTATAGTTACTGAGAAATAGCATGGACAAAATTTAGACTTGAACCGTCCTTCAGACCAATATCCTTAGCATACTAGAACATATGTTTAATAAATGTATAGCATTATTATTACAAGTCTCATCTATATGCTATTACTCATGGGGGACAGCTCATGGTAAGGGATCCAGTATTTCCCCGGGCCCTGACAACTAAATATTGTCCGAAGGGTATTTGATCAAGGAAAAAATCCCAGCATTTCCCCGGCAGTGCGGGGGAAGCTGGAAGATAAAAACACGGCCGTTTCCCCGGCTATCCACCGCCCATCCCCGAGGGTGAGGGAAGGCCATGGATGCAACTGACTGGTGCATTACAGATTTAGTTTTGCACTATTGTCTTTATTTTCTGAAGCAATACCATTTTTAGGCAAAAAAGAAGTATAGCAAAAACTTGTAAATGAACTGCACTAAAAACAAAATTTACTCTTCCTACGACTCGTCTGAAGTTTCTTTAACAAGAAAAAAGTACTTAGTGATGTATTACCATGCCATTCATAGCTCTACATTTGTTGTGACACTAATTACACAAAATTGGGACATAATTGATTCCTGGTTTAAGATAGGACTCACTGCAGCATTTAACCGTCAGTTTACCATCCTAGGTTTGTGCGGAACTGTTTCAATTTTCTGAAATATATATGCTTGATAATCAACTTGAACAAACACTTTACAGCAATAAAATATTTTTTTTTACCAATTATTTTTTATCGTATTTGGATGTTAGAGATAATGTGTGAGTTATGGGCTCCTAGGCAATCAATCATCTATAGCTTGGTATTGTCGGGACACATGTTACGATAACAACTTCCTTATTTCGCAGAAATATTTTAAGGATCCTAGGTTACCAAATATAGTTTCCCAGAGACCTGAGCATGCTATAGAACCCAAGCAGCTGATTGGTTGATCGTAAAAATCCAGGAGTCTGATTGGTTGATATTAAAATATGATTATTTGAAAAGCCCAGTATCTGATTGGGTGATTTTGAGAATTCAAGCGTCTGATGGGTTGCTTTTAAAAACCTAGGCATCTGAATGGTTGGTTTTGAAAATCCAAGTGTTTGATTGGTTGATTTAGAAAAGCAAGGCATCTAATTGGTTTATTTTGAAAACCCAAGTATTTAATTGGTCTATTCTGAGAATCCAGGATTCTAATTGGTTGATTTGGAAAAGCCAATCATCTGATTGGTTAATTCTGAAGATTTTGAGAATTCAAGCGTTTGATTGCTATACAATCTTGTAAATGGCACTGGAAGAACAGGGATTGTTCCTGTCGTCAGAAAAATATTTTTCCAGTCACAAAGCATATGAGGGCATATGCCAGCCCAACGTCCAGCATCTAGTTAATACATTATTACCTCTACTGCCTATACTACTCACAGTATTTAAACGTTGAGCGTTTATCACTGACCGGATGGTAACCTAGCTTACATAACATAATACAATGTGTCTCGATATATTTACCAAGCTTCCTGCATTAAAGTGCTAAAGTCATCATGCAATATTATAAACACTGTCTCGGCTAAAGTCCGAAGTCATCCCGCGGAATGCGCCATTGGATCTATTTTTAGCTCACAATCTTAATCAGTATATTTTTAACGCTTGCACTGACCAGGGCACTAAAGCTCCCTGTTCAAAAACTGTCTTGGAAAGCTTTGTCGAGTTTTAATCGTACAATATTTGCTGTTATTAATGTTTTGTTTTTGAAAACCGACTGTGATATGAGTTTATATATTGTGACTATTGGGACACTCCTGGAATTGTTTGGTGAATCCCAGATGGTAGTTTCTTTATAAAGACAAACATATATTGGATATAAATTGGAATACACCGATTGATCTTGGCAATGATTGTGTTCCTCTTGTGATTTGTGTCAAGTTACTGCATTCTACTGTATAAAAAATATTCCTGAAATTTTGCTGGAAATGTATCGAGAAACATGCCGTGATTTGACTGAACTTGATTATCTCTGTGTTAAAGAGGACGCATTTGCATCTTTTTTATGTCTAAAAGGAGACGCATCCGTATATTTTCGTTTCTTAAAGTTATGCTTTTAATAATATGGTAAATTAGAAAGAAGAATCCATAGCTAAAATTGTATGGAAGATAGAATTATTTGCTCTTGTCAGTAGATGTAGGTCGTCACATTCCACAACTGTGTTGAGTTTCAAGTTGTAAGCTTTTATAGCGTTTGAAAAAATTGAGTTTCTGTTTAAAATTTCCACTACTTTCATGCACTGAGTTGAAACAAGGGCAGATAACTCAATAAATATAGGTCACATGGTTATCAGCCTGGTCAGTATGGACTCCTCTTGTGATGGTGAATAACTAAGTCGAGTTTCAAGTGGATATCCCTAACAGTCTTTAGAATATGTCTCAATATGTCTTAACCAACACATGTCAAGGTAATAGCTCATCTTTTTTCCTCGAAAAGTCGAGCTAAAAATGGTTAGTATAGTATATTCAAAGAAGTCCTGCACATGCTATGTAAGAATGTAAAATAATTGATGTTGGAAGCTTGTACACAGCACTTTCTGTGTAGAACCCTGACACACTGTATGAAAGCTTGTAGTTCATTGCACTTTCTGTCTGAGGTACCAGCGTTGATAAAAACCCACCAGTGATCAGCATTCTGTCTGTGCATAGTACCTGTTGTGTTACTAGAATTTAAAACTTGACATGGGGTGGGATTGGAAGTCCCAATCTATTGAAAGAATTCAAATATTGACATTTCTGAAACTTGTTTTCCGCAGAATAAAATATCTTGTGCGAATGCAAACATTGTTTGAATAGAACGAGTTTGTAAGGTTTGACAAGATAAGGAGGCCGGGGTTCGGGTGGGAATTGTTTTTCAGAAATGTTTAGAAATTCTGTATTTAAGACCTGAACAATTGGGTTTTTGTTTAGTTTTGTTAAGAACCGTAGAAAAATGTTTCTATTCCTGGAAATATTTTTAGGTCAGCAAGCAGAAGACAAATTGTCTGCAATTTATTATCAGTTTAAAGTTTATAAAAAAAAAAAAAAAAATATAATAATAATTCTACACAATACGTGTTGTTGTTGAACAAATTCCCAATTACAGTTTAAAGTTTGAAATACATGTGAACTGTGAATCAGCAAATCTCGTCAGTATGATACATGTACGACTATATCTGGTATGAAATGCATATTTTATTGCAGCATTGACTTTTCTAAAATATTGTAGCAGGAAAAAAATTATCTTCAGGCTACTTTAAATTTGAGTGTGTGACACATGATTGTTCTTTATACCTTAAAATTCACGATAAAATTCATGATGCTGTTACAATGTTAGCACTGTTTTTGAATGTATTTATAATTATTTCACTTTAAAGTCTTTAACATAAAAAATCAGGTTCTCTGTCGGATAGCATTGTGTCTTTTTGCTAGTTCTATGTTGGGAGGGTGAGTGATTTTTCTTTGGGACAATTTCTCGCAAAAAATCACAAAATTGGGAATTACTAAAAAAAATTGTAATTTGAGTATTAATTTTTAATTTGTTCATATGGCTTTTCTACCGATGTAGCAAAGACCTTGGCCAGTTTAAAAATCTACTGATTTGACTTAAAAACGGCCATACCATTAGGTTGTTTTTATAACGACAGGAACCATGGGGGAATGTATGCCTTCTTTCTGGGAAAAAAGGACTTTATGGGGAAATTGTTGGTTATTTTGCAAGGGGAAAGTGCCTTTACAGGACAGTAAAACTAGCCAAGAAAGATCACTGAGGTTTTATATGAAAGTTCCTGTCATACGTGCGTCATGATGCGATATTGGACATGGTGGAAATTGTGGTGGGTCACACAGACAGCAATCAGTGTTTGTTACTTTGTGTACCATATTTCCATCCTGGAACAAAAGGCATAAGCTCCGATAGAAAGAGATTGATCACAAAATGATGAGAGATCTTAAACTAGCAATCTGTCATTCACTATCAGACCTGAATACTATAATAGTTGGTTTCACAGACAGACCAAGATTGTAAATTGTCATGTACACTGATAGTTGCTGCCGCTTTCATTGTCTGGGATAGGGCAGAAATCAAGCGATTTAGACTCACAATAAAATGGATGCCTTTTTTTTGCTTGAAATCTATTATAAATACTATTTCATAATTGCTCCTATGTTGTTGCGCCCCCCCCCCCCCCCCCTCACTTATTTATAAGTTGGCGGTGGCATGTAGCAATGGTGCTGTCCGTCTGTCCGGACCGCAACGCAAATCTTGTGTGTTTAAATTAAACTCCTGGCAAACTGTTGGGTAGAATTTCTTCAAACTTTCACAGATCAACGACCTTGATGAACAACCTTGATGTGAAGTCTAACCATGTCCAACAACCAAGGTCTAACCATGATCAACCATGCTTACCATGGTCCATTTTGCAGTGGTTGTGTCTGTCCCATTAAAAATTGTTAACATATTAAATATTTTCAAAAACAAATTCATGGCATTGCACATTTCAAACTTGGCAAACTTGTGTAATCATCATAAACTAGCTATGTTAATGTTCATAATTACTCTATTTTATCATTTATACACATAATGTATTAAAAATTCAATAATGTAATATTTTTGCATTCAGGGTCATAAAAACTTATTGAATTAAAAAATGATAAAAAGTTTGAAAAAATGATTTATTAAAAATTCATGGTTTGCAGAATTTTTCCAATATATTCAATGAACTAGAAAATATTTTATTCAATACAATTATTGCTATTGTTTAACATATGTTTCAAATTTTATTAACAATTTAAAATGGCGTATCAAACTTATAAGGATTGTTGAAATCAATACATGATAGCTTATTAAAAATGTTTTATTCATATTGAATGTTGTAAACATAAATGCAAGTTTGTAATTAATGTATTTATTTGCCTATGTTTTTGTTCCTTTATATTGAAAGGTAAATGCATTTTAATGGAAAGTGCTATTTGGAATATTGACTTATTTTTGCCAATTTCCTGAAAATATTTTTGTTTTAGAAAACTTTAGATTAATTAATTTTACAGTAATTTCTTCCAAGTGTTTTACACCATTTTTAAATTGTTCATTTTTATCTGGAATTAAAAACCTATGCCAACTGTTTCTTCTACATGCAATTGACATCTTCTACACAGGTAGTGGGGCATGTCCATAATAGTCAAATAATAATATATATCAAAGACTTGCAAGACAAAAAGGCCTTAATAAAAAGATGGTTGGTTTTAAACAATTTATTGGTTGCCTGATTTTGACATTCTCACCATGTAAGTATTTAAAGTAGTAAGAGTAACCCCTGCAAATATTTTAAGAACTGTTCTGGAACAATTCTAGAGCAATTCTAGAACGTGTTCTTCAGTGATTCTAGAACAGTTCATGAACATTGATTCTTGAAATTAACACAGAAGTTCTTGAACTGTTGTAGAACTGATTCATGAACTGTTCTAGAACTGGTTCAAGAATTTATGCTTAGTTCTTGAACCTGTTCAACAATCCAAAGCCACAGAGCGCCTAGCCACCTACCTGGCATGGTAAGAATGCCACCAAGAGCCTTGAAGTTGAAAACAACCTTGTACAAGACATGTATATTTTTCGATGTTGCTGCAGATGAATTTGCGGAACAAAATTTCCAGAAAAAGTTAATAATTTCTAGAAAAGTTCCTGTCGTCGCCTGTTATTGTGGAATTATGTATTTTGCTTTTGGCAAATTTGAATACTAATTATTTTAGTAAAAGTTATAAAATTGATTTTGATTTTTTGGTGACTATACATGCATGTAAAATTCCTGTTTGTAAGTTGCGTTTTACAAGAAAGTAAATTGCTCTTTTATAACTTGTTCTGATTTGAGTACTTTAACTAGATGAATAGCATCATACGGTCAGGTCAATGTTTTGGTTTTCGGGGAGGGGGTAATAATATTTTCGAGGAGTTTATGATGAAAAGCAAGCATAAAAAACAGCCCCAGCAAGAAGGGGAGTATAATGGAACAGCTCAGAGATATTTTGATGAGTCGTTGTTGTGCCTCTTTAGGTCGCATAACGTTAGATCACTGTCCTTAGTGTTTTAAACTAGGTCACGCCCTGGGGTTGTTGTGCCTCTTTAGGTCGCATAACGTTAGGTCACTGTCCTTAGTGTTTTAAACTAGGTCACGCCCCGGGGTTGTTGTGCCTCTTTAGGTCGCATAACGTTAGATCACTGTCCTTAGTGTTTTAAACTAGGTCACGCCCTGGGGTTGTTGTGCCTCTTTAGGTCGCATAACGTTAGATCACTGTCCGTAGTGTTTTAAACTAGGTCATGCCCCGGGGTTGTTGTGCCTCTTGAGGTCGCATAACGTTAGATCACTGTCCTTAGTGTTTTAAACTAGGTCACGCCCCGGGGTTGTTGTGCCTCTTTAGGTCACATAACGTTAGGTCACTGTCCTTAGTGTTTTAAACTAGGTCAAGCCTCTAGTTGTGCCTCATTTGGTCGCCGTTTTGGCATGGGTTTGTGTGGGCATTGCTCAGGGTAGTTGTGTCGTGGTGTTTTTTATTTCTGTGCTCGGCTGGTTGGGTTGAGTGCTACCTTCCCTGTCGGATTTTTTCATACCTTTTTTCAGAACAGCAGAGGAATCAAGGAGTAAAAAAGTTCAGTTAAGTTAACAATTTTTGTGTGCTGTTTTCAGCTGTTTAGCTGTTCAACCACCCTTTTACATTTTTACTTTCCCTGGTCATTGGGCCAACTAGAATAAGAAATCTGTTTCTGGGTGGTTATGTTCATTCATCTTTCTTGTGTCGTTAACGAGGGCCTCTAATTGCTCATTGTTTTCTTCAATGTCCATTGGCGTCAACTTTATGCCTTTGTATATTAACAGACCCATTATTTGTGTCTCGGAACTACGAGAGACAAATCACTTATATAGCTACAAGTATCGCAATTTTCGAGGGCATATGGTCAGTTCTAATCCTGTTACCTAATTTGATACTTGGCCATAATACCGTTAAAACAGATGACCCCTGAAACAGGGACTGGCAGTTCTAAACCATAACAATATTGTCTTGAACAATTACGCGTGATTAGCTAGACCGGTCAGGCCAGCAGCTTGCCAGTCCATCGAGAAATCCAATTTTCTGTCATGATGAATTGACACTAATTGCGGTCCTGTTGAATGCTTATGTTTGGATGGCAAGTTTTGTCATTTTTGTTGTGAAATGTATCATAGAATTGTTTCATTTCTTGACTGACTAAAAAAATACTGAATCAGTGAAAGAAAAAATGTTGTAACGGTGTAACGGTCAGTTTTATCCCCGCCCAGTTTATCCCTCGGTTTTAACTGTATGTTCTTCTGCATTTTCACCAAAATACTATAATTATGCATTAGTAGGGGAGTATAGTGGAACATACGACAACCACAACGGATAAATTTATAAATTTATTTTGTTCCAACTTAAGTTTCGACTAATTAAAAAAAAAAAATAGCCTTCATCATAAAAATGTAACTTTATAATTACTGTATAGAAGAGTAACATCCGTAGGGAGCTGCAAATATTGACCATTGTACTGAGGTTGTATTTCTACAGAGGTTTTCTCTATCAAGTAGTAAGAATTAGCTTCAGGAATTTTTGAAATTGTTGTTATAGAGAGGTTGTTCTGCTGAGGATGTACTGTACTGTTAGTGTGTAATTTAAACACACCAAACAATGTGGATACATCCCCTTTAATATTTGAGATTTCTCAAATAACAAATTAAAGCTGATGACGTTACTTTTTTGCGCTGAAAAGCTGGTGACGTAACTTATACTGCAGTCATTGGAAAACATTGTTCCGTCATTTTTTCTGGCATTGAAGATGGCGGTATTTATGTGATAACTCTGTGTGTATTATATCTGTGTAAATGTTACCACAGAGAATAAACTTGTCACTAACAGATCTGTAAGAAGCTTATAGGAATGATTAATAAACATGGAATTTCTTTATATTTCTAGCGGCTCGCTAGATCACCATGACTTGGTTCTTTAGAAGCTTGATATGTCCTACAAAACTGCCTTGATTCTCCATTTTAAACTAAATAAAGGGACAAAAAAGAAATAAGGAGATCAGCTAGGGAAGGCAGCACTCAACTTAACCATCTGAGCACAGAAAACAGTAACAACACAACACAACTACACAGAGCAATGCCCAAACGCAACCCAAAGAAATCATTGAAAACCTTAAAGACCCCATCACACAAATACAGGATGGATGACCCAATTTCACAAAAAGCCCACCAAAAATGGTGATATGAAGCTCAATATGTCTAGAGAAGTTGTGTTGTCCTAAAAAACTGACTTGCTTCATTATCTTATGGAAGATTGATTGTTTAGTATATTGTCAAATAAGTTTCCTCGTAAAATAAAGTCTTTATTATTATTATTATTATTATTATTCTGAACTTTTGGACCAGTCTTAATATATCAATGAATTTCGAACTTTCAGACTTCGTCACTTAATGCACTATTGTGATAGGTCAAATTGAAATCCATTCAGTTAAGAAACAACAAATCTTAACATTGGATTTGTAGCTTGAAAACTTGCAGTCTATTGATTGGTCAATTTTCGATCTCTTTAAATAGCTTTGAAAGAATCTATCAAATACAGTAAAACCTCATTGTCTCGAAGCCCAATTATCAAAATAAACCGGGAGCTCAACAAAACAGTGTGATATAAGTATACAACATATATTTAGCTAATTCTCTGGGACTTTGAAATTTTCTCAAAATAAGCCGATTGCGTGTAATAACGATGCTTGTCTTAATGAAGTTTTACAGTAGTTGAATTTGTAGCTTGGTGACATGAGTCTACAAATGCTGTCTTTTGATTGGTCAATTTTAAATCTTTGAGCTTAAAAGAACCAATCAAATATTTGAATCATAAGTTTTAAGGCTTGTGTGCAAATGCAGTGCTTTAAGTCAGACATAACAACAAATAATGGTCTTCCATCAAATCTCAATTGAGTCAAATAAAATGAAACCTCAGAGAACATTTTATATGATTTGAGTATTGTGACTCAATTGAGACGTTGGTTGATTGAAGAGTGTTTTTGTGTGATACATCGAAACGTCACACTCACTGTCTCAGCCTCGTATGGTATCGTTCAGGTTCTCGTTGAAGCTAATCTGAATGACAAGATCTGTTGTAGGCCTCATCAAAGAAAAACAAGAAGGATGCTGCAGTATTGATTTTTATATGATAGTCCATAGAATTGTGCTGGGTGTTTCATTCTGTGTCTCAGACTAATGTTTTAATGATACCAATCTTTAAGGGTTTTCAAATATTCCTGTGATCTTCAATGAATTCTTCTGGTATTCTGGTGTATCAAGGAGGCTCATAGAGGGTAATATTTATTCTGAATGAAAATTTCTTGTGAGAGGCTTCCAATGGGGTTAGCGGAGAAATGTTGTCCTAGCTAAATAACTGTTTTGGACTGTATTTATTTAATGATATATATTATGTGGGAAATGTGTTAATTTTTGCTATTATAATCAGTCAGAGAAAGTATCTGAAATGGTGATGGTAGGGAATCCTGAAGAAAGGTTGTCCGATGGACTTTGAAGAATGTTTTGAATTAATGTTTTTCGAGGTCATCAGATGGTCTCCGACAAATTTATTTGTCACCAAGACAAATTTATTTGTCACCAAGATATGCTTTCAGGTTGGGTCTGACAATGCATGGCCTGTAACCAACCTTTATCCCTCTGGCTTACAACCTGGTCCAGGGTTTCCCCTAGCATTATTCATACGAGGGTCCCAGGACCCTTAAGGTTTATATTGAGGGAGTCCCTGAGAAATCAATGCGCCACAAGTGCATTAAATAGCTAAAAGAAAAATGTTCCAGCTGAAACAAAAATGTCTATTCGAGGGATCCTATTGGGGGTCCCAAGGATGCACATTAATGCAGAATTGAGGGTCCCAAGCCACAAAGTTGCGTAAGGGACGCAGAAAACCTGCATCAGGGAAAACCCAGCCTGGTTAGCCAAAAAAATGCAATGAGATATTCAGAGGCGATCTGATTGGAGTGTGTCCTAGGCGTAAGTCGAATCTTTTCAGTAACCTTTATCATAAAATGATTTTAATTTTTTCAATTTGTTCCTGAATATTAAAGGTAACGGCTGCTACTACAATATTATGGATGTATCTCCAGCTTAGTGAAGATTATTTCTCAGAATGTAAAGAAATTAAAATGAATTACAATATTTGAACTTCCTGTCGGAATAAATGGTAAACTCTCTACGGGCTCATCCCAACCGTACAATAATAACCCGTGATCATTATTACTCACGTAGCGTAACCATTGCTCATTTACCATTCGAGTAATTAAACGCCATATATAGAATACTGTAAAATCATTTAAATTTTGATAGGACAAAGTTTTGTGGTTTTGGTAAAATGATTTCATTCCCATTTCGATGGGGCGTTAATAAGTTGATTATACATACAAGGGTAAAAAATTATTGTTTGATGGGATTTTATTTTGTGGTTGAAGGTGAACCACCAATTTGAAATCCATGAAATTTAATTGCCCACGGAAATTAATGATTTTACGGTACTGGAATACTAGAGTAGGGTAGCTGAGGCGTGCATCTATGATGTGAATAGCAATTTCCTGTGACAGAACATCAGTAGTTCCACCAGTACAAGGATTGGTGTTTATGTGACTCACAGACTTTGCATGTTAAGTTGTAATATCATTTCCCCTGGTGTATTGCTAAATGATGGTCTATTGTATGTAAAGCGCTCAGTGCAAAACTATGGTAACTATATCAATATATAGAGGTATGTACCATAGTTTTGCACTGAGCCGTTGATGTGGTCGCTGTATGCTGCCTTGTGATTGGCTGATATATCTAGGTCAATCAGTGAGTAAGGTGATACATACAGTCCGTTTAAAGTTTATTGATAACTGTTGTAAACATTAGCTTGTCCGTGAGTTAACGGTACTGTACACATTGTACTGTCAATTAAATAAGTAATAATAATAAGGGAACTATCCAATTCGAAAGAATTATAGCAGGGACTACAGGTAACTCAGTTATACCCAGTTAAACCTTGATAAACATAGTTTACCTGATAGACGAGCTTATGTTTATAACCGTTCTCATTTAACTTTGATTGGGCTGTAAAACCCGATACACATGCATCACCCATATTGCAAAACATCTTATAGCATAAAAACAAATTGCTTCAACTTTAAGGATAGGCCCAAAATGTGGAAATGAACTTGACCATTTATCAATATAGTCTCACTCATTGGAGGACTAAAATCGTTCCGCAGTCAAAGACTCTGTTTTGAGATGAAACTGGTATTTATGATGATATTTAAATGACAATATTAATTCACTATGTTCATAAAGGCCATCAAAAGTTGACATTAATTGTTACTCATCATCAGAAGAAAATCTCTTTAGTAAAAATTATGGAGTTGAATTATTCGGTTATACATATTTTATTTTAGCTCTTGTTGCCTTGGCAACAGATAGGTAATTAAAATTGACCTTATTACTCATCAAAATCAAATCTCTTTATATAAATAAAATACGTTGAAAATATGTTATTTTCCTATGGATGCATTTCAACTCCATGCAGTTGCCTATTTAAAGCAGCCATTAATTTTGTTTTACATAACATACTCATGAAAATTAAGTCTCTTAAATTATTAAGTTGAAAATATATTATTCTACAATTATACATGTATGTTACTCTAGTTGCCTTGGAAATCGTTTGTTGTATATTTAGTATACATTTGATTCTAATATTTGTCTGTATGTAATCATTCAGTTTCTGAGCTTTAAGAAGAAAACCTTGGAATTAATGTTTCACGGCAAACCTAATTAGGGGATAAAATTTCGTCAATCTTATCCCTATTTTAGTATTTCCTGATTTATTTAAGGGTTGTAATTTACTACCAAGCCGAGCTTTCTGTAAAAATTCATTAAATATTAACACGTTGGGAACCAGTAGAACAAATTAAAAAACCGTCAATACAGTGTTAATACGTTAAATATTTCACGAGCTGGGCACCAGTAACAACAAATTAAAAAAAATGTCAAACACCCGCGTTAAATGTTTCATTCAAAATTGCCAACAAGCTTTAATTGCAAATATTTGTATCATATTGCAGCCATTTTGTTCCTAGTTACAGGAAGTCAGCTGTATTCATGTTGTTGATCAGCGTCGCGGGAGGCTTGGTGGGAACCAAGCATGACTCGTTGCTATGACGACCACGTTATCTCTGTATGCCGCAGCAGCTTTAAATGAAGGAAATGGCGTATTTTCTGACATGTATACTATCATATTAGATGTCGGGTTCAAGATAACTGGAATTGGCTATTAGTCGAGACAAACTCATCAAATTTTATCATACATTATTAGATGATTTTTTTTTATCTTGTCGCTATTATAGTGGTGTTGTGTATATTTGTTTTTTCTTGCTTTCAGCTTTCAGTTTTCGTGAAGCGCATATTAGTTCTATGACAGGAAAAGTGATAAAAAGTGTCTCGAAACATTGTCTCATAGCGTCTTTAAATAGATTTATTGCCTAAAGCATAAGTTTGTAATATTGAGTGTAAGTTACGTTAAGATTTCTGTCTTTTGTTGACACAAAATGTTATCATCAGCTGCGAAGAAAATATGATGTCATTGAGTCTGTCAATAAGTATCAAGAACTTACAGTCATTGTTTTTGTACTTTTTGTCTGGCAGAAGATGGCATTTGAAATACCTAGTTAGCAAACCTTGTTTTATATGAGATGACTGAGATGTCTTTAAACCAACAGTTAATCATCTATACAGTCACCCTCTCCATACCAACCATCTCTTATCAACATCAGGGATTTCCCTGATGCAGGTTTTCTGCGTCCCTGACACAACATTATGGCTTGGGACCCTCATTTCTGCATTACTGTGCATCCTTGGGACCCCCAATAGGATCCCTCGAATAGACATTTTTATTTCAGCAGCTTAGAACATTTTTCTTTCTGCTATTTATTGCACTAAGTCTTGTGGTGCATTGAGCAATCTGCATTTGCTTTTTATTTATTTATAATTTTGATACTCACTAATAATGAGCTTGAAATGCATTACTGTACAGTGAAGGGACCCCCAAAATTTCTCAGGGACTCCCTAAACATAAATTTTAAGGGTCCCGCGACCCTCGTATGAAACATCCTAGGGAAAACCCTGCAACATAATATCTCTAAGACACCAGCACAACCTCGCTTGACCAGTCCTCTTCTTAGCTACCACCTCTCGGAAACTACAATGCAACCTGAATAGAGTGACCTCTCGTAAGCAACCTGCTCTTTCAGATCTCTCTGAAACCTCAGCAAAACCTGGCTACAATGGCCCTTTCTCTAACAACCACCTCTCTGAAATAACAAGACATCTAGCTTCAGTTGCCCTCTTCATAGCAGCCACCTCTCTTCAATGGCAGTGCAACCTGGCTAGATTGGCCCCCTTCTTATTTACAAAGTCTATCAAACAACAGAGCAACCTTACTAGAATGACTATATTTCTTCACTGACAGTGCAACCTGGTATCGAGTGTTCCACTTTTTAGCTACCACCTCTCAAAATGGATTGGCTTCTGTATGTAACTGATGTATGTAAATGTGTTGAGAAACTTTGCTTTAACACAAATAAAGCAAACATTCTATTTAATTAAAATTAATCAGAAACTGTGAGTGCTATTATGCACCCCTAAAAAGGGTGTTTTAGTTATCACAAGTCTGTCAATTTCTTTACCTTGGAGCTAAACGTTCATTAAAAATGCTAGCAATCAAAAAGCTTCATGATGTTGCTTTATGAATAGAGTAATATATACTAGTTGTTGACCATTAATGTATAGACCAATGTACCTGATATTCCCTGAGCGCTGTCACAGCACAGGACTTCTTTATCTTTATTTCTGATTGACAAACTCGGGAAGTAGCTAGTGATTATAATAATCATTTATTAGTCCCTCATAGAATTGTACGCTTGACTGCATTTCTCATTACTGAAGCTTGTTTATAATGATTTCTAACTTGAATGTCTGAGATCAGCGGGGTGCATGTGATGGGTGACGGGGAGCAATCAACTGCGATAGAATAAAAATGGCCGATAGAATGAAAATGACCGTGGGTCTGATGTTGTTATATTTGATTGTAGTAATAAGTGTGTTGGTGTTGTTTATCGTCGGTCTGATGTTGTTATATTTGATTGTAGTGATAAGTGTGTTGGTGTTGTTTATGAACATCTATAGGTACACTAAATCTCTTCGTGCATTTACAACAAGACTTCCTGAGAATGAGTACGATGGAAGCAACTTATTAGTCTTCAACAAAAAGTCTCCATAGCTCAGTGGTTAAAGTGCGCTTGCCATCTAATCTGGCGACTCCAGTTCAAAGCTGGGTGGAGGCACTCATATATATATTTATGCCTGCGATATTTCAGCAAAAAGCTGGCTATGCTCTGTATTTACTATTCCGGCTTCGGGCAAAAACTGTCAGACTTTTTGCACAAAAACATTAAGCAGCAAATTCAGGCTATTCATTCAATCTGTGCTTGATCATCAAAGATGTCATGTTAAAATCAGTTAAAGGTTAAAATACTTGCGGTCAGTTTAAATTTTGTGTTGACAGTTATACTTGCAGTGTTAGCCAAAAAGAATCCAGTTTACTTATTTTTGATTATATTACCTTGGACATCCCTTTTTAGGGGGCATGGGGGCATAAAAAAGCCCAAAGGTACAAATGATGTGTGTCCTACTTGAAACCTTTACATAGGGCAAATGACCCTCTTACCATCATTTATAGAGGACCCTAATTGAATTAGTTACACTCATCAGATTTATTAAGGGTGTTCTTAATTCAAGAGCACCTCACTGGCTTAGAATGAGAAGGTCGTAACTACAAAATCAATATTTTGAGAAAAATAATAAAAACTGTCTGACAGTCACTCTTTACTTATGGTAAAACAAGCTTTTTCAACTTTGCTCATAAGAAGCACCTTATAATGCAGATTTGAAATCTGTATTAGTCTTATAAGGTTGTAAGTGCCACTTACGACTTTCTCTTTCTGAGCACACAATTTGTAGTTAAATGCCTTCCCCCCCCCTTCACATACTTGGGTATGAAAATGATAAAACTTGATTAAATTTGCTGCAGCCTCTCATGTTAGATGTCTGAAAGATGAAGCCACTAACATCGTTCCAGTCACTTCTCATTGAATTTGCTGTAAAATCACTTACCAGAATAATTCATCCCTCAGAATAAACAATTGCCATGTCAGAATTTACGATCTGTTTTAGGGGGTTCAAAATGCTTGAATTGTATAATTACTTGGCCCCATTAGGAAAGGGTCAGTTTTGAAATGGTGGGTAGAAAAAGAGAGCAGCCCTTGTCAGTTTACTGTAACGATAAGGGCATATTATTAATGACGCTTATTGATTTTTCGTCCGCAATACATCATTTTCAATATCCAAATGTCAAACTGAATCTTGCCGACATACTCTACTTGAAATATCGCTAAGGACGTGGAATGATTCGGGACGCGACCTAATGCTACGTAAACCAAACTTTGACGAATTACTATGACAGTAGGTAAGATGAATGGTTTGCGGAGAAATATTAACTGCTTGTTTCGAATTCCCCGAAGGTTGTCCTAGGTTTCAAAATGTTACAGTAGTGGAAAATAGGTTTCAAACAAAATTGGCAATTACATTTTTGGGGGCGAAAGATGTATTTTTTTCTATTTTGGAAATTGAGAGCTCTTCTATTTGGAGGCTGAGTGAGCGCTCTCTTATTTGGAGGCTGAAAATCACAATCGACAGGATTTCTCTCTCTCCAAAAAAAACCGAAGAAAACCTGACAGATTGCTTAAAGAGGCTATGCCATGGTAGAGTTTGAAAAAAAGCTTAATCAAAACAGTGAGTGTGCTAATTAGGTTTTTTTTTATGTCACTGTTTTGTTTCTCCTAGGACATGACACTAAAATTGAGCATATTATTTGTTTTAGCTACTGCAATATTGGGCACATGAGTACAATAAATGATGGAAATGTTTTTACATGCGCTATACACTGTGACATCACTAATATCTGGAGGGATTTAATTTTGTGGATTTTGTTAATGATTTCAACAACGAAATTAAGTCCCCACGAGTCTTAATAGTTTCTTCACTATATGACTTAATAGTGGATAAGATATCCTTAATATTATGTCCCCGCCAGTCTTAATTTCACCAAACCACAAAAATTTTGTTGCATTGAAATTGATTGATTTTACTATATCAGCTGACAATAACTGACAACAACTGACGACAGCTGACCACAGCTGCTGACAACAACCGACAACAGCTGACAACAAATGACAGCTGACAACAACGGACAACAATTGACAACAGCTGACAACAGGGTGACTCAGACAAAAAAAACCTCTTAACTCATTACTCTATGCAAGCCGGGTAGAGCATGACATAATGCACTGTGTATAAATGAGTCGATTTCCAGAATTGCAATAAGGCATACACATTGATATATATTTCAGCAATGAGTCATACAGTAATCAGATTTTACATGTGCTTTCAATATTGTATGCCTTATTGCTCAATTGTATCACAAGTTGAGTTTTATAGTAATCAAATAAGTCATACAGTGATTTGGTTTGATAACACTGTGTAAGCTGTTTCTTATATTATAACCATGAAAAGATGACCAATATAGCCAGATTATATTATAACCATGAAAAGATGACCAATATAGCCAGAGTATTACCTTATATAGACAGCTTCATGCATTGATGGTTGAAATGTCATATCCAGTTTAAAGGCATCGTGGTTATACGACCGATGGAGGGTATGATAAGATCCTCTGGGAGGTGTTTGTATCTAAATGGAAATGAGCCCTCCCTAACCTGCACAAAATGTTAAATGGAATCACCGGGATTGAATTTTGATTTTTGATTCACTATAACAAGCCATTTATTTTTGATTCACATGTTTTGCAATCCGTATGATATGTTTTTATGCTTGTAACAGGCTATCCTAGGAACAAGAGCTTAATCTTACTATTGCACAATACCTATAACTGACACGTCATAATTTCATATGAGCTCAGTACAAAACTGCGGAACATGCCTCTATAAATTGATGTAGTAACCATCGTTTTGCACACAGGTCTCGATATGAATAATTTAATTTCCTTGCTGGCAGACCTATAAATTGGGTTTCCAGAAATTTAAAACTTTTTAATTCAAATTGAATTCAAAAATTCACCAGATATGTAATATTATGACGTAGAATTTATTCTGCTTTAACCAATTTCATTTTGAGTGGTGTGTACAACTATATCTAGCCCGATCTCCTGAAGCATCGCAGTTTGAGCTTAATCTCATCTCAATTATTGTCACTTGTCTTTGAGGTGAAAAACATGAGAGACTAGACGCGCAACTGGCATCACTAAACAGAAATATTGTTCTGAGTTTATTGCAGTAAAAATTAAAGAGCTCAACTTTTGATTGTAGATAAATCTCAATTTGAGCTTAGATTTCCACTTGAGTTGCTTTAAGAGATTGGGGCCTGATCTCTCGGCATCGACATATGCCTATAGATCTGAAGCAGGTCTCACATTTATTGCTAGATCAAAAGCCGCCGGCATTATTCTGGGCCCATATAACTTCTTAAATATTATTTTGTCCTTAAAGTGTAATTTTTCTAAGTTAACTTTGATGAATAATTTTTTTAAATAATGTGATTTTTCTATTTCAAAGTGAAATATTTTTTATCTTCTTTCTTTAGAAAAAATCTTTGAATTTTGTGAATGTCGACCATGATGTAGCCTGCCAAAAATAAGATTTGCATTGACTTTGTTAGGAAAACAGAATTCTATGTGACCTCTAAATGAGCTATCAAGTCAAGGGAAAACATGGAAATGCAAATTATGGCAAACTTTACAAAAAAACCAGAGACAGTAAATTGATGCAGTCGCTTATGGCAACAAGATCAGATAGGCTGCGTCACTTAAAGAAATGATCATCGAAAAAACATTATTTTGATAAAAAAAAACACAACGAAACAACACTTTATTGGCTGTGAGGCGAGTGCGAGAAGTCTAAAAATAGCCTCAATGTAAAATAGATAGATTTCTGAAGTTAATCGCGTTTTTTTAGGTTAAACTACCAGCCTTTTGTTTATTTTTTCTGAATACTGTCAAATCATTTAATTTCAGTGGGACAAAATTTCTTGTTGTTGTTTTTTGTGAAAAAAAAGGCTTTTTCAAGGATACATCATCCACAAAGCCAGATTCTTTAGAATGATGACATAACTATTTTTATGCCCCCGTATCGATAGATCGGGAGGCATATAGTAATTCACCTGTCCGTCCGTCCTTCCGTCCGTTCGTCCGTCCGGCCAGGTTAACCCAAATTGACCGTTTCGTCTAGCATTAAAATGGCTTGCTACAAAGTTTTCAAACTTGCATGAATGTTGTATATGACCACTCTCCACGCGCCTGTATCACCTGACTCCATTTTGACCTTCACCTTGACCTAATTTTGGACTTAGACTTATTGAAAGGTAAAATTCTTGGTTAACCCAAATTGACCGTTTCTTCTAGCAATAAAATGGCTTGTTACAAAGCTTTCATACTTGCATGGATGTTGTATATGACCACTCTCCACACGCCTGTATCACCCGACTCCATTTTGACCTTCACCTTGACCTAATTTTGGACTTAGACTTATCTCCCCTTTAGTATTTTTACAATAAAATTTTGTCTGCAGCGTATCTTCAAAACTATTTAACGTATTGACTTGAAACTTGAAATATAAATAGATGGCAACTTGGAGAAGTGCATTGACAAAGAACCATAACTCTGTCTGTCTTAAATTTTGAAATATCTCCCCTTAAGTATTTTCAGAATCAAATTTTGACAGGAGCGCATCTTCAAAACTATTTAACGTATTGACTTGAAACTTGAAATATAAATAGATGGCAACTTGGAGAAGTGCATTGACAAAGAACCATAACTCTGTCTGTCTTAAATTTTGAATTATCTCCCCTTTAGTGTTTTTTTATAGTCAAATTTTGCTCTGAGTATATCTTCAAAACTATTAAACATATTGACTTGAAACTTGGAATATAAATAGATGGCAACTTGGAGAAGTGCAATGACCAAGAACTATAACTCTGTCTGTCTTAAATTTTGAATTATCTCCCCTTAAGTATTTTCAGAATCAAATTTTGACAGGAGCGTATCTTCAAAACTATTTAACGTATTGACTTTAAACTTGAAATATAAATAGATGGCAACTTGGAGAAGTGCATTGACAAAGAACCATAACTATGTCTGTCTTAAATTTTGAATTATCTCCCCTTTAGTGTTTTTTTATAGTCAAATTTTGCTCTGAGTATATCTTCAAAACTATTAAACATATTGACTTGAAACTTGGAATATAAATAGATGGCAACTTGGAGAAGTGCAATGACCAAGAACCATAACTCTGTCTGTCTTAAATTTTGAAATATCTCCCCTTTAGTATTTTCAGAATCAAATTTTGACAGGAGTGTATCTTCAAAAGTGTTTAAGATATTGACTTGAAACTTAGTATATGAATAGATGGCAACTTGGAGAAGTGCAGTGACAAAGAACCATAACATCTGTATCACCAGATCACACATAAAGTCGATCAAGGCACTGCTTTCAAATGTGGCATTATTCGTTTACCATCATAAGCCCCTTATAGTTCAAAGTCATGTAACACTATCAAACATTTTAACTGAATAATGGCCCCTGATTGACTTAGCTTTTTATGGACATGGCTTCCACGGGGGCATAAGCGTTTATTGAACGCAGTCTTGTTGGGGATTAATTTCATGGATGAGGTCATCCACAGAAATCCACGAAATTAAATCCCCCTTGAATATTAATGATTTTATCTGAATTGTCTTATAGTCTTTTTTTCTGAAAAGTTACAGCAGTCAATTATGCAAGAAATTTAAGGCATGTGGAAAGTGCCGATTATATCTTTGTTAGAAATTGAGTCTTTTTAAAATGTGCAAATTAAAGCACTGAACAAGCTTTTTTAAAAGCTAGAGAAGAAACAAAATATTTAAATTCATGCAAAATTCATGAGTTGTCACGTTTTTCTATGAGATATCATAATTTGCACATCGTAATGTGTTTAGATTCACGTTTCTCTTCTTTTTTCATGGGACAAAAAAGCTTGAAAATGCTGAAAAATGGACTGTACACAAATGGGCATCAGCTTAATTATTAAAGTGTATCGCTAATTAGTTTGTGTGTCGTTAGAACCGGGATTCTATGAGCCTAGTTTTAGATGGATTAGTGTTTTGACAGCATTAAGGCTTGTTTTTATGTATGCGTTAATTGGCCGAACAAATACTACCCCAATGTTAATGGATTTGTCGGACCTCTGTACGAAGCTTTTACTGTAAGTGAACAACTCTCGACTAATAATTCTCGTAAAGCGAAACAATACACCGAACCGAGATGAAATATTATTACAACGAAATTGCATTAACTGGTTTGAATGAATATGTATGTTTGTCTTTATTTAATTGTCGCCAAGCAATGTCATTTGCTCGTTTAGTTTGTTTACCCTTTCATAACAAAATACGAGAACATCGGAAGCATAAAAGGTCCGTTCCATTATTGAGTTGTACAGTTCGACATCCATTTATTTGTTTCTCGTTTCGGTAAATTATCAGCGACATTTTTCATCAGTCATTGCCAAGTCTTGCGTATTATATGTCATGTGACATGCTGTATGGCAGTGCATGCATTTATATCAGTGACGAATAGTGTTTGTGACAACCAATTTAAATTTTCAAAGAAACTGGTGTAGCTTTCCAAGTCCTTTGAATGCTCATCCATTTAAAGTTCAACTGATATATATTAATATAGCTCTGATTGTTTTCAATTTCTGTGGTGTAACTCATATGAGGGTACTTTAATTGACAATACAGTAAAATCATTTAATTTCAATGCCCAGGGACTACAATTTGTGGTTTTGGTAAAAAAAAACCACCATTTCGATTGGACATAATTTCAAGGAGGTCTTCAATAATCCATTAAGTCATATACTATTAAAATAAAAACTATTGCTAATATTTGTGGAGATTTAATTTTGTGGTTGACATCAACCATGAAATCCACCAAATAAATCTGCTATGAATATTTATGATTTACAGTACGGGAATTTGAAAAAAACTTCTTTACTCTGAGTCACAGGGAAATATTGAGTCACAGGGAAATATACTTTGTTCCGGGTCCAAGACTTAGGAATTTATGTGTATATGTGTCCCGCTGACTCCTGGGATTAAGACAGTAAACATAATCATAATCATAAACATAAATAAAATATAAAATGAAGTTGTCTTCCCCCCCCCCCCAAAGTTATTACAGGAACAGTACTTTTGTATCTGAACAATCCTTTGATATCTCTGAACTGTTCATAAAGTTTTAAAGACACAGCGGAGACTGCACCTTGTTTATTGTTTGTTTGTGCTGAACCTTCCTTTGCCAAGGAAAGGACGGCCTGGCCCTGGTGTTTATTTCCTGTGAGAATTGTTTAGCAGCTTTCGTATATTATCAGTTACATAAGCCTTATACAACCAATAAACACCAAACCAACCGCTAATACCACTGGCTGCTACACCCAAGTGTTGGCAGAATTGGACCATTTAGAAAATGCTAAATCAACAAATTTTACAGGATGGCCCTAACTTGATAATTGACACTAAATGAAGAAGGGGTGGAAGGGATAGTATCTGGTAGGGAGTTCAAGGATAAATTCAGAACTTCTAAATATGTGGGTGTAAACAAGTTAGAACATACTGTAGTTTAGGCAGAGGGGTGGGGGTCAGTAAGAGTCCTTTAGTCATGGAGACTGACCAGTGGTCATACTCTAGAAAGATTTCTCTTCACATTTGGAGAAATTGCTGAGGTTCCTTGTAGACAAATAGACCAGAGTATGGGTTAGGATACAGTCAAAGAAATTTGTTTGGTGAATTAGCAGTTGTATTATGAACGTTGTATGAAGATTGTGATGTTGCTGTGTTTACTTGTATTGTAGTCTGAGACAGTCCTAGTGCATGGTCATTTGGTTTTATCCCTGTCTATCTTCCGACCTAGATATATATTCTGAATAGACTCCGTTGTTTTTAATCGACCAAGTTATATATAGTATCAATATGTTCGAAACTACCTCTGTTTTTCTACCTGAATTCACATCTAAGTTGGGTGGGAAACATTGTAAAGCATTTCTGAAGTTTCCAGTGTTGAACCAGGGACTTCTGGTGGTCTTATTGGTAGTCCAGAAGGCCATCACTTGGCTACCATTCCACCCTGAAAAGTTATTGAGATCCCAAGTAACAAGCAAAGCTCTGGTGAAAACTTGGGCTTCTCAGATCACTCTTAACCCTCTGATAGTTGTAGTGCCAAGAATTAGATGTTTTTTCTTGAACAAAGGGAGACAACTACGATAGCAAGATGACTGTTCACTCACTCAGGGAGAAATAAGACATGAATTATATGTGATATTTAGATGTATAATACATTTATCCACCTCCGTCACTTTCTCTTTAAGGATATAAATGACTGATTGTCATACGTCTTGTTCAACCGATTGACGGAACATCAGAATCGGATATGTCTAGTTTAGCCGATGGATGGAACAGCTGCAATCTAACCGATTAATTTATACTCATTTATTTAAGGTTGATTGTGAAACAAGTTTTTCTAACTTATATTAATCACTCTCGACACCTCGTTCCTGATGTTATCCATCGCCACGAGGGTACTATGAGAGAAGAGATCAATTTTCCTTACATGCTGAGCGTCTAGCAAGGGAATTTCTGGTACCTTTTTATTCTGTCTTTGGTATAACGTACGCGGCCTCGGATGGAATCCAGGACCTCAAGCACTAGGCTATCTTACTGATTGATACAGTGTCCTTATTAAACTTACAGTGTATAGAGCTATATTCTAACCGTCGTTTTTAGTATGATACCAGACTACCTTAATTGCAAATTAAAACTGTGGATGGGTTCCGTGTACTTTGATTCAATCGTCGAAAAATATACGATTCTTGTAATTTCATAGGGTGTTCTAGAACATTTTCGTATGAAAATGGACAGTTCGCATGTCCAATAAATCACAGAGAGAGTTTCTGTTAAAACTGAAGTGAAAAATGATCTAATGGATATGAAAGCATAATTGTTTTTCAGTTTTTGAAACTTTTTAAAAAAAAATTGTCCGATATAGCTCTACACACTTTAATATGCTATGATCTGATTGGTTGTTCTTATTCTTAAGTTCTGGCAAGATCAATACCATCTGACATTATAAGGAATTAATTTTCATAAATATGGGCTATTACATCTTTTAAATAAATTATCTTGAGAAATAAATAAACATAAGGGAAATAAATTATATGTCTTAAAAACATGTTTCGTGTCACAGAATGTTGCTGCTGAGATCTGATCTGTTTGATATTTAATTTGTACTTTCAGTTGCCATGGTAACACGAGGATGTAGTTTTATTAAAGTGAAAGTGAAGAGTGTTACTGTTATAATAAGTTACACAGAAATACCAGCTGGTGTCTAAACTTGTCTCAAGTCAACATCTTGACATAGAAATAAATAGAAAATGTTTGTTCTTATTTTGATAAATAGTCAAAACCACAGGTAAAAATCTTCATTATCAATGATACAGTTACCTGTGGTCAAACCTCTCTTTAAAGGCCACTCTTGGTTACACTAGGTCTCTCTTAACAGGGTAAAAATTATCATCAAAATGTAAATTTTACTACTAAATAGTAATGAATTATCCTAATTATTATCTCAAATTATCCTAGTTATCTCCTATACTCGTGGCGATGGATAACATCAGGAATGAGGTGTCAAGAGTGAAATTAATATAACATGGCAAAATGTGTTTTGCAATCATGTACCTTAAATACATAAGTATAAAATAATTATTGATCAAAGGGCATTTACATAACTTTTTGTCACTAAATGACTTGGAAATCAAAATTTTAGTCCTATTTATAATTCAGATGATTTTTCATTTTTTCTAGTAAGAACACCATGAGTCATTAAGTTAACTATCTTTTGCTTTATTATTTTATAATCTTTTGATTTATTATTTTGCCTTTACAAAATTTGTTAAGATATTCTATAAACGCCTCCATGTAAAGCTGTTCCCTTGTAAATTTATTTTGACCTGCAAGACTTTCAGTCTTAAATTATAAAGCTGTAACACAAAACGTCGATTCATACAGTTATCTACGGTCATACTTCAGCATTAAGTTATTTAGTCAAGTTCATATTTGGTAAGTAAATTTGATGAGACGAAAACTGATCAGTCTTGTCAGAATATTGATAGATTGCGGAGCAAAGGGTTCGTAGAATGCCGCCCGCTGATAACCAATCATTAGCCAGTTGTCTACGATAGACAAATTACTTACAAGAGCCGCAACCTTCCATAATTCTACATCATTTACATCTAGATACACTTGGTACCGACACGACGGTTATGAATTTTCTTGAGGTTCATTTAAATATTCATTAATCGTGCAAATGTACTGTGGTGTATGCTCGTTAATATCATCCATTCTCGGTTCTTCGACTTCTTCACGACTTCGACACGACGACGTGCGTGATTTAGAGCGTATAGAAAAATAAACTGTTATTGGGATGAAAAATTTCTGCTTGATAAGTAGACTGTGTTACAATGTTTGTTCGTCAGTGTTTGGACTGGTCTTCTGTAAATAGAATTAATTTTCCGCCGAATGCGTTCTTTCCACTTTTGGTGCTTACTAGCCTTAACGAGTATCTTTGAAGCGTACTTATGTGTAGAAGTAACCTGATAGATGTGCCGCCATAAATAACTTCAAAATTAAGCATTATTATTCTTTCTATGTAATTTTTCATCCAAACCGTTTTTGTCTGTTTTGTCATTTTTTCCAGCCAGATTTTTACGAGAACCTGTCGCTCTTAATTTACATGTCAATAATCGGGTACAAATGTATCTATATTAGAACTTCCTTCATTTACTTGATGTTCATCATCAACTGTGATCAATTTTTTTTTGCTGGAAATATATCTGTAAGTGCTGTATTAGATATTCTAATATGAACTAAGGCATTGCCTATACGGGTATTTAATAAATATAGATAACCGCTAGGCTGTGTTTGTAGATATAGACACGGGCCCCAGTTGCTATGCATTATCAAAGGGAGATAACAAATGCATGCAATCAGTGTGAATTGTAATCTTTATACAGCACACAAGTCAATCAATCAAATTGTCATAATTTGATTCCAATTCAATAAAATCAAAGACGTACCTTGTTGTACTGTATTGTAGTATTGTAGGCCTACTTTAAGATGGTTTATTTATATTCCGAATATAGATAATTTACAGCCTCCGATGTTTGTCTTTTGTCCTTATCCGCTTGGAAAATCGAAGATGTTATTATATGCAACAACATATGGACCCTCCTAGTACACAAGTTTGTCCACCACAAATAATTAATGCACCAGTCAGTTGCATCCCCAGTTCCCCCGACCACAGGGATCCATGGTGGATAGCCAAGGAGACAGCCATGTTTTTACCATCCAGCTTCCCCCCGCAAGGCAGGGGAAATTTATGATTTATTCTGCGAAAACCTATAGCCTAAAGACAATATTTACAGGTAGATGTCAGGGGAAATGCGGGAGATTTTACCATCAGCTTCCCCCGCTGGCCGTAGAAGGGCTGTTGTTTTTGACAAATCAAAATTCCAGAGCGCCCTTCCCCCGTGGCTGGGCTGCTGTGGATGAAACTTACTGGTACATAAGTCTTATACACACTGACAGTAACAAAATAATCTCATAAACATTGCTTTGACAAGCTATACATTGAGACATAGAATTGTTGATTTGCATTGTTCAGTTGTTGACATGGAACGAATTGTAGCCTACTTACGTTCAAGCATCTGGTATGATCTGAGTGTTGATATCATTGTAAAGCTACGTAAAAATGTCTATTAAAGACCAATTTCCTCGGAGATCGAGTACTGTCATGATAAATCGGCTATTTAAATGAAAATTTCACCTTTATTTTTGATGTTTCTTAAAACATCTTCCATGTGAAACGGGCGCTTGGAAATCTCGCAAACGTTTGCAATGAATTGGCTAGTGACACGTTCCACGGTCATGAGGAGTAGAGGTATTTCTTACTTCCCTTTGTTTTTTAAAAATAGTTTGTTTTATTTATTACACATTTTTTTAAAAATAATAATTAATTGAAAGAGAACGATAGGCTCAACCGTTTACAGCTTACTATTTTTTTTATATTCCAAGGACCATTCACCTCGGAAAACTGCCTGAAATTTTTGACCGGAAATAACTTTTTTTGAAAGCATTAGTACCTGCTGAGACTCAACGAAAATACGCATGTCACCCGTATTACCGGTCTGGGTATTTTCAATAGCCTGCGCTACGCGCAGGCAATTAAATACCCTATTAAGTACTTATTATTATCAGTTCTGGTCTGTTTTATAAGCGTCACGACGTTACCAAACTTAGAAACCTGTGATTTCTTCCTATGTTAAAGTATGTATTATTTGTTTCTTTATAAACATTTCTGGTCATATATATATAGCTTGAGTATTAAAAAAGCATGGTCATAGTTGGAAATGTCACGGAAAGTTCTCAGCATAAACTTTCTTGGAATTTAAAGTATTATTATTATACATGCCTTCCCTAGAAGTCAGAGGCATTTAATGGAATGGCAACACAATACTATTGCCTCAGTCAAAAGCAAAAAATTCATGCAAGACTAGTTGGGTATATATGACACACTTTAGTCCCCCCCCTCTCCCCCAGTAATAATGACTGGTACTGTCTGTGACATTCACAATTTATGTGTCATATTTGACAGTCGATTGTTTTATAGTTTAAGACACTGTTGTTTGTTATCTCCAGACGTTTGTTGTTGTTATTTTTTGTCTGTAACTTAAATTATACAAAATTTACTGTAAAATAATAAATGTTCACGAGGAAATGATACTGCTATATTCGCAAACTTGATGCAATACAAAAACTTGTGATCATGAACAACTTACTTACTTACTGCTCCTCTGACATGGAGGGCAGCAAAAATACTAAATCTTCGGAAGATTTTTTTTTGGAAGTTTTAAAATGACTAACACTGATCCTAGCAAACTTAACTTCTGAATAACATATATTGGAGAAATTTTGATCTCTCTTGCAGTAGAGGTACTAACAGAAAAATTATGATTTCTTCTAGTTTTAAATCTCACAAACACAAGCTTGCAAACTGAGAACAAACTTCAGAATAACAAATTTGCCAAATTTTGGGCTCGTGAAAATATTTCATTTCTTCGTCTATGACTGAGTATGTACTCTGATTTTCAATTTTACTGTCTGGAATTTTTATCACATATAATTTCAAGGGTTGTGACTAGTAGCTAGATTTAGTGGCCCGACTTGTATACTACTTATTAAAGTAGACGGTAATTAACGTTGGCACTTTTTCCTTTTAAACCAGGAAAATTCACTTTAATTTGCTTCTTTGTTTAGAATAAAATTATTGAATTTTTGAAGACCGGCTATATATATAAAATACTGTAAAATCATTAATTTTCGTGGGGGATTAAACTTCGTGGATTTCGTGGTTCACTTCAACCACAAACTATAATCCCAACAAACATTGATTTTGACCCTTGTTTTCTTACCTGAAATGCAAAATCCACGAATTCAAGTGCCAACGAAATTGTCTTTTTTACCAAAACCACGAAATAACGAAATTAAATGATTTTACAGTAGGTCTTACTACTGATGGCCTTAACATAGAAAGTATTGTACAGCTTCTCATTCCACATTTTGTGTGTCTGTGTGCAAGTGGTTGACCATGCCCTATGGATACATTTGTTGTACATGGCTCACAATTAACAGTCATGCCATCTGGAGATCGCTTCAACTTCAAATTTGTCATTATACTTCCAAGCCCTTTGTGTGCCATGACCACAGTGTATAAACAAGTCAATTTCCTGTCATTATCGCAATAAGTTTTACAGGTTGAATTTATAGCATTATTTCCCTAGTATTAGAGTCATGCAGTGACCCGAAATCACAGGTGCTTTTGTTCTCAATAAGTCATACAAGTTGAATTTTATTGTATTCTGATGAGTAATTTTACTTATTATTTACTGTTCACATTTATTTTAACACTAATTGATGGAACAACTTGGACATGCAATGCCAGTATTGTTTCCATGAAAGGAGCAATATATTATCCAGTTTGTTTGGAAGCAGTTTCAGTGATATAAACTGGGAAAGGCAGCATCTGCTGTATATCAACATTGAGTTCCATTGCCGCAGAAAATTTCACAGAGACGTGTCATCGTTACTAGGGAGACATGATTATATCATTTACGCTGTATTTTCCGGACAATTAAGTTCCGAGATTGTCGTGTACTGTACGCAGTAAGGTGATTGATCTTAATTGAATGATGGCACGGTCTTATCTAGTGGAGAAAATGTGCTTTCACAAGTTTATCAGTGAAAAGAAGACTCATACATTTATCACTCAATGTTTTTCTCCCTAGTAACGTCTTTAATGGTGGCATATTTTTATTCAGTGATATTTACCGAGTCAGGGTCATATCACATAGAGTGCCTTTGATGGAAGACAAACACAAATTCATTATCATCATTTAATTGTACTATTTAGTTAATTGCTTCTTTCGGAATTTTTTTTGATTGATGTTTTATAATAATTCTTAAGTTAGCTACTGGTGTATTCTGGGTAGTTTGTAGTTCTAGGCCGGTATTTATAAAACATCTTAATTGAAA
The DNA here is from genome assembly GCA_963678985.1 of Spisula subtruncata. Lineage (NCBI taxonomy): Eukaryota > Metazoa > Mollusca > Bivalvia > Venerida > Mactridae > Spisula > Spisula subtruncata. The sequence goes on from OY787674.1 coordinate 15,563,742, forward strand.
ACTTACTAGATATTTTGGCTTAAGTTAAATATTGAACAGCCCATATCTTACAAGAAAGGAAAAATAGCCCATGTTTTCTATATGGTTATTGTAGCTCCCTTTACATTATGCTTCTAAACAATGTAAATAATTGTTAATTTAAGCTGAAACACTTAAGGAAAATTTGAGATTTTAAGAAAATTCTAAGTTTTCACTTAAGATGCTTTATAAATACCGACCTTGACTTAAGTAAACTCACCTTGAGGTATACATATATTTTAATCACCAACATATATTTTGTACCCCTTCCTTTCATAGCAGTGATCAGGTGGTATTGATGTTGCTTTTAATATTAAAATACAGTCTGTTAACAGTGAAATGATAACAGTTATAAAAATTAGCTTATCTGTAAGTTAAACTTATGTTTAACTGGGTGTAAATGAGTTAACTATAATTAACGCTATTCTTCCGAATTGGACTGTTCCCTCATTACTATTATAAACATTAGCTTATCTGTAAGTTAAACTTATGTTTAACTGGGTGTAAATGAGTTAACTATAATTAACGCTATTCTTCCGAATTGGACTGTTCCCTCATTACTATTATAAACATTAGCTTATCTGTAAGTTAAACTTATGTTTAACTGGGTGTAAATGAGTTAACTATAATTAACGCTATTCTTCCGAATTGGACTGTTCCCTCATTACTATTATAAACATTAGCTTATCTGTAAGTTAAACTTATGTTTAACTGGGTGTAAATGAGTTAACTATAATTAACGCTATTCTTCCGAATTGGACTGTTCCCTCATTACTATTATTGAATCGTCAGTATAGTCAGTGGGTAGGTCAGGCTTCATCATGTCGTGAGGTTCTCATTTCAATGTATTTTTTTCACTTTAGGCAATTACTGATAATTCACCTCTTGAGCAGCTGACTTATATTTTCACTCGTGGCTACACCACTCGTGAAAATATTACATCAGCTGCTCACTCGGTGAATTATCAGCCGATCATACACGGAAAAAAAAACAATTATCCTCTATTTATTTCACTTATGATCACAGAAGATTGTTTCTGTGATCATTCGATGAAATAGATTTCGATCTTACACCAAAATCAACAAATATACTCTCTAAATTATTAATAATTTCAGTAGTCATACATATAATTCAATAATTTTAACATAGAATAAGTTTATGGATTTGAAACATGGTATTTTATTTAGTACTGTAAAATCATTTAATTTCGTTGGGACAAATTTTCGTGGTTTGGTAAAAGACAATTTCGTTGGGACTTGAATTCGTGGATTTTGCATTTCAGGTAATAAAATAAAGGTCAAAATTATTGTTCGTTGGGATTAAAGTTCATGGTTGAGGTGAACCACGACATCCACGCAATATAATCACCCACGAAAATTAATGATTTTACAGTATTTTGTTTATATACGAATAGGCCTACCTGTTGTTATTTACGTTCTTTGTCTTTCAAGCCTTAATTTGCATATGATGAATGATGCAACATTTCTCGACTTGACTTCGAATGGTCAGCGTGAAGTCTCATACCTCTGTTAACGTTTTTGCAGACATCGTTAATTTAATGAAGTAGGTGGCAATGGTCAAATATAGGTTAGGAGTTGGCAATGCCTTTTTTCGCTGGAGCACGTCAAAAAAAATGTTTGCTATTTAAACTGGTGTATAGCTTGGCTATTTTGACATGAACCTGACCTTTATGCAAGAATATATTACAAGGTTCTTGCTTTGAATATATCAATTTCCGCAAGCAAATCATGCGATATCGGTATTTCAACTTTGTGTTTCTATTATATCTCGAGCGTCTTCGTGATGCTCCCTGATTATAAAAACATACACCCGGTGTAGGCTATATATCGACCTGTTAAATTACGCTAATCAAAAGGTCAGGCACATGTCAAATTAGCCAAGCTATACTGGCGAAACGAAATGTTGCTTGGTAAAATATTTTGTTGGTGTTTAAGTTTTCGCCATGGTAATGCGGCTAATGCCAGAGTGAGGATGGGGTGCCAGATTTTTCTGTTATAATCTGTTAAAGGCAGTGGTCATTTAACACCATATTTGGCATAAATGATGACCAGTTTTTGGGAGCGAAACATACGTGTGCCTTTAGGTCACTCAGACTGACTCTGTTATAATGTTGGTGTTATATCTTGGATAAAACCATCAGATATTTATGGTACCGCTCTGGGAAACAACAGTTTGGCATTGCTGTAAAATAATTATTTTCATGAAGGATTAAATTTCATGGATTTCGTGGTTCACCTCAACCACTAAGTCTTAACTAAGTCTTTTTCACCAAAGCTACGAAATTTTATTCCATCAAAATTAAATGATTTTACAGTACAATACACTGTGTTAAACTCTCTCTGGCTTTTCTTACCATTTCTTACCCAGCATGTAGGCGGCAGAAAAGTACCTTGCTGACTTTGGTTCGAGGGGTTGTACTTGAAATGCTGTGTCAAAACTGTAGACTGCTTGGAAGTCTGTAGACAAATATAAGCTTTCGATAGGTGTTAAGATGGTTTTGTACACTTATTTTTATCAGCCTTTAACATTGTGAGTTCCATGTTAAAACTTGCATACGTGGGCCCATCAATAATTTCGTGAACTAATTCTACTGTTTCATAACGCTTTGACATAGCGTATTGAAATTTTGCATGGTCAAAGATCATTTATTATCTAATTAATTAAACATTAAAAGTGAGTGATGACGTCACGATTTATGACGTCATAGCAATATTCTAACGTCATGTCATTGGCGTTCGTTATTAAAAATGGCGTCGCCTAGTATGCTCGAGTAACGTTTTATATTAAAGATTTATACATTACTCAGGCTATATGTCTTCTACATTCCGAAAAATTTGCATGCAGTTTATATGGACTTTTGGTAATCGAATAGCGCATTTTCATGGTCGAAGAAGTACTTAAAGGACAATAGAGGAGCAAACAAAGACGATAAGCATATTCGCCGGCCATTGGCTGTTAAAATTGGCATTCGGTACAGTTTATCGACCATAATATTTTGCGACATACAAAGAATAACTTGTAATTACTGTGTTTCTCCGAAAGCTACTGTTATTAGAAGCTAATGTAGCAATAATTAAATCTCAGTTGTTATCTGTTATTAAATGAAAGCACATACAACTTCAAATGTATGAAATTCTGATATACCATGAAAATTCGCCAATCCTTAGCCGCAGCGTCGTTTCGGACACAATCTAGGACCTGAATATAGAACTATTACAGCACCCATCCTATAACCCAGAATAGATTATAGGCTACTTCTGGCCATTTCCAAAACTCAAAAATAGTCTGCATGGTTAGAAATACAAGCCCTGAGAGAAGTTGGGTGCGTCATAAACAAAACATTGCGGGAGATGTCACGTGACGGTCTGTCACACGTGCTCCGGTTATGGGTCGAGCAATGGAATAAATGCAAACTGTGCACAGGATGTTACTTTAATAAGGACAAGAGGCTAAAAGTGTATAAGGCTATTTATACTCGCAACATAAAATTAGTTTACGAAATTATTGATGGGCCCTCGTACATGTATATTTTGTTTCAGATTTGAATATTTGGTGGAGTTATAGCCCTTGAAATCAATTAAAGATCTCAAGTGGTGCAACCTTGTCTTTTAAGCTAATTTCTAGCTGATTATTTTTTCTAGATGAAGACTGTGCCACAGTTATTGCAACCACTACTGTGAGTGTATAAGGATTAAATGCTGTGTGTATAGGAGATGAAGTCAGTTGTATAGCTTGGTCACATTGACATGAGCCTGACTTATTGATTTCCATTATTTAACAGTCAATACATTGCCTTTGTTTACAACACCGACTGTATGTTTTCATAATCGGGGAGTATCACAATGACGCTCGAGAGGTAATACACACTCATTTTTAAATACCGATAGTGCACGATTTGCTTGCGGAAATTGATATATTCAAAGCAAAAACCTTGTAATATATTCTTGCATAAAGGTCAGGACCAGGTCAAAAAAGCCAAGCTATATTTGTTTAAAAACAAACGATATATATATATATTATCTTTGTTTTATATTTTCAGGCCTGTTGTTCGGCGTTGTACGGCGATCGTGTTTCCTGGCAACGAGAAGGAAGTGGTTGTAGCAGACAGGACGGGAGACGTGTACAAGTTCTCGTTGATAGATACAGACAGTAATGGTGAACTCATACTGGGACATCTATCAATGGTCCTAGATATGGTATGTAGCAATTTTACTCAAGTCTTTAGTATAGGTTATAGTACACCGGAGGTAGAGTGTTTGCATTGAGTGCAAGCGTTCTCTGGTTCAATCCCTCTCTGTAATATACTAGTCATTCAAAATGGTACTGGTATATATCTCCCTTGCTTGAAGCTCCTTATTGTTAGTTCCTGAGTTAACTGCTGGTTGGCCATCTGCACTCATGTGTTGTTCATGTGACATCACCCTGCAGTACTCATGGTTGGTCATGGTGACATCACCCTGCAGTACTCATATGTTGGTCATGTGACATTACCCTGCATCACTCATATGTTGGTCATGGTGACATCACCCTGCAGTACTCATGTATTGGTCATGTGACATTACCCTGCAGTACTCATGTATTGGTCATGGTGACATCACCCTGCAGTACTCATGTATTGGTCATGTGACATCACCCTGGTGCACTAATGTGTTGGTCATGGTGACATCACCCTGCAGTACTCATGTATTGGTCATGTGACATCACCCTGCAGTACTCATGTATTGGTCATGTGACATCACCCTGCAGTACTCATGTGTTGGTCATGTGACATTACCCTGGTGCACTAATGTGTTGGTCATGTGACATCACCCTCCAGTACTCATGTGTTGGTCATGTGACATCACCCTGCAGTACTCATGTGTTGGTCATGTGACATCACCCTGCAGTACTCATGTGTTGGTCATGTGACATCACCCTGCAGTACTCATGTATTGGTCATGTGACATCACCCTGCAGTACTCATGTATTGGTCATGTGACATCACCCTGCAGTACTCATGTATTGGTCATGTGACATCACCCTGCAGTACTCATGTGTTGGTCATGTGACATCACCCTGCAGTACTCATGTGTTGGTCATGTGACATCACCCTGCAGTACTCATGTATTGGTCATGTGACATCACCCTGCAGTACTCATGTATTGGTCATGTGACATCACCCTGCAGTACTCATGTGTTGGTCATGTGACATTACCCTGGTGCACTAATGTGTTGGTCATGGTGACATCACCCTTCAATACTCATGTGTTGGTCATGTGACATCACCCTGCAGTACTCATGTATTGGTCATGTGACATTACCCTGGTGCACTAATGTGTTGGTCATGGTGACATCACCCTGCAGTACTCATGTATTGGTCATGTGACATTACCCTGCAGTACTCATGTATTGGTCATGTGACATCACCCTGCAGTACTCATGTATTGGTCATGTGACATTACCCTGGTGCACTAATGTGTTGGTCATGTGACATCACCCTGCAGTACTCATGTGTTGGTCATGTGACATTACCCTGGTGCTATCATGTGTTGGTCATGTGACATCACCCTCCAGTACTCATGTGTTGTTCATGTGACATCACCCTGCTACACTTATGTTCAGTTGTTTCCACATACTAAAGTGTCAGTCAGTATTAGTGTTTTTTTCCTTCAGTCCCAAACAAGTTATGCTCTTCAGAGATATAATGGTTGCACATGATCCTTTCTGCCACAGTTGGTGTAGTTGTCAGTTGCTTGTGGAAGAGCAAAGTTTATAGGTGGTTTTAAAATTTCCAGAAAATTTCTTTGTATATGACAGCAAAACAGCGCTTTGAATTTATACCAAACTATTTATGTCTGCCATATTTTTGTTCATCGATGCTTATCTTCTATTTTCAGGCTATAACGAAAGATGACAAATACATTATAACGTGTGACAGGGACGAGAAAGTCAGGATCAGTCATTATCCAAATGCATATAATATACACTCATTCTGTCTTCTACATACTGAGTAAGTCTTTTAGAAAAAGTGGGGATCAGTCATTATCCAAATGCATATAATATACACTCATTCTGTCTTCTACATACAGAGTAAGTCTTTTAGAGAAAGTTAGGATCAGTCATTATCCAAATGCATATAATATACACTAATTCTGTCTTCTACATACTGAGTAAGTTTCTTAAAAATCTTATTAGGTCCCTAATGTTTTGAACCGTAGACAACTATAGGTTTGTCCTCAGTTTGTCTGTCCATCAAGAAAATCTGGATCCTGCCATAACTCAAACAGTTTTTAAAGCTAAGTTTATGAAACTTTGTATGTGGATAGGGACCAATTAGGAGATTATCCATGTCTAAAACATTTTGATTCAGAAAATGGCCATGGACACAGAAATATTGACAACCTGGGACTTCTGTATTGCTTGCAATTCCTAATTACTTGTTTCATATTCACGCCCCCTCAATCTTTAATGGCGGGGATATATTGCATTGCACATGTCTGTCAGTCAGTTTGTCGGTTGGTCAATGGTAGACCAAATGGTTTCTATTCAATAATGCTTAGCCAAAGGATCTTCAAACTACATGTAGATTGAAAGGTCAAAGGTCAAGGTATTATGCCCCCGTCTTTGATACAGGGGTATTTTGCTTTGCTCATGTCCGTCTGTTGGTAGGTCGGTAGACAAAATGGTTTCCGTTCAATAACTCAAGAACACTTGCTTTAGGATCTCCAAACTTTACATGGTGGTTGGTCAGCAACAGTAAATGACCCCTATAGATTTTGAGGTCAGTAGGTCAAAGGTCAATGTCACTGTGACCTTAACCATGTTCGACTATTTGGTTGCCATGGTGGTATATGTGATTTACAATCATCTCTCGTCTTTTCAGGTATGTGAGCCAGGTTTTATATATCAACAAATATGACTGTGTCATCTCTGGATCTGGGGTAATTGTGATTTTATGTTATAGCAAGTGTTTCCATTTTAAAACAAAGATGCCTGATTTTGAAAAAAAAGTAGCATTTGTCATACCTGTCATGTGCTCCTCTTCAAGTGGAGTTACTCCTATTTTTGTTGATAATTTCTGGTTAACAAGTTCACCTACCTTTGCACAGAGGTACATTTGATTCATTTTATGATCTTCTATCCCATAATAACCTCTAGAATTACTACCTTCCTTGTTGATGCATCTAAATCCCTTTTAATTCACATTTAAGTGCATCTTATGACATGCTTAGCTTAATCACTCCTATTTTGGATTTAACTATCTTGGCAGGTATGCCTTTATTCCTGTTCTTAGAACTGCTTACATTTCTTGCTCATTATCTAAACCGTAAAATCATTTAATTTCAATGGGACACATTTTTGAAGTTTTTGTGAAAATGACCATTTTGTTGGGACGTAATTCCAAAGATAACTTGTCCACTTAGTCATATTCTACTATATAAATCATTGATATTTGACGTTATTTTATTTTGTGGATCTCAACCCACAAAATCAGTGAAATTAAATCCCCACAAATATTAACGATTTTACAGTATTAGTAATGATGTCAACCTGTGTTATATGCGCATGCGATATTGTTGTTGTTACATAACTATGTGATAATCCTGTCAACATATAGTACCTGACGAGGGAAACCTGATCCCTGATTATTTTCCCAGATATTTTCAGTTGATTGCATTCAAATTTTATCAGATCTGTTTACTGGTAACCGATATGCTTTGCTTCCATGTGCTACATGAAACTATTCACTACTTGTGAACATTAAACTATTCACTGTTTTAGAATTTGAAACTATTCGCTGCAATTGCACAAAAAAACTATTCACTACTTCGGAACTTGAAACTAACACTGCAATTGCACAAAAGTACTAAAAATAAAACCTATTCATTATTATTTGTAATGCAGATTAATGTTAAGTGTACAATTGAACATGTGTGCAGTAATTACGACCAAATGTTACCCACCTTGAATACGACTCACATAGAGATATCCTTGCCAACTGCTGTGTTTCTCTGGTTTTCTTTTCATTACAATATTCACTTATGGTTTTTATACGACTTCCATACATGGTTGACGAGATCTTATCGTTCCCGCAGCTCTCCGGTAATTAATAGCGTTACAGTCTATGTTTGAACTGCCTCAGATTGTCAAGGCTTTGAAGTAGCACAGCTGATTGGGTTCTATCTTGTTTTCTCGTCCGCCATGCTGATAAATATCTTGTAAATACATCTCGTCAATACATCTCGTCAATTAATTAACCATAAATTAAGAACTGTATTGTTGCCGTACATTTGAACATGATAGTGCAGTGTAAACATGTCTGAATTTTGTGCCACAATAACTCTACAGAAGGCATTACAAATTTGTCAAGGTGAAGATCAAGCTGGTCACACTGTCAGGGAATAATGTTTTTGGACCTTCTCTCATGCCCTCTCTGACTCTGTTAGTAGTATACCTTTTACACTGGTTGAAGGATTTTAAAATTACTTACTTGGCATAATTGCAAACTAAATAAATTAAAATACTGGTTTTAGCGAGATTGCAAAACTGTTCATTCTTGTGTGTTTTAGACTGTACCGAAAGTAATTACATGTACTCGTCTTACTTATTTCAAAAGTTTCTCAGAAACATGTAACTAGGTAAGTAATTAGAAAACATTTACAAGATGGGAATTTAATTTTAGTTGCCGATAGCAACCACTTGTGCGAGATTAGTTTTTTTCAAACAAACACCTCCTTTTGTATTGGTATAGGATGGTAGGCTCGGCGTTTGGAAATTGGACGGAACGAATCTCAGCTGCACTGATGTCATTAAAGGTCAGAGGTCACAAGGTCAAGATGAATTGAATGATGTCAAAGGTGAAGGTCAGGGTGATTTGGAGGTCAAAGGTCATGATGATGCAGAGAACAAAGGTCAAGGTGATGCAGAGAACAAAGGTCAAGGTGATACTGAGGTCAAAGGTCAGACAGAAGATGCCTGGGATGCTCTAGGTGTTAAAAAGATGGTGTATGACAAAGATTTAAACGTGATAGCTGTAATATTCCACAGGTAAACTGAGAATGATATGTGTATGGAAATATTGTTTAGTTGTACACAATTAATCTATGAGGCTCTAAACTTTACACAATAATATTCAAACTGTCTCCAATATCATTGCTTTGACCATGTTGGTTGGATTGTCCATCAGTACTGAGGCTGTACTTGATATTAAGGAGGGTTGTTGATGCACGATGAGCATGTACTTTATCTGCCATGTTTTATATACATCGTTGTCGGATTTTTCACTGATGAGAAGATTTTCTGATAAAAATGTATTTCATTATGTCAGAGTGGTGTTTTGGTTTGTTGCCATTCTAAACCAGTGTCCTGTCCCCAATGTCTTGTTGCTTTACCCTAAATGCTGACCTTATTCATTACCTCAAATATCAGTTCTTTTATTGCAAGCCAGCTTAAAGTGTATAGAGTTATATTCTAACAGTCATTCACTGTTAAAATAATTACTTGCATCGTGTTAAGTATGATACCAGACTACCTTAATTGCAAATTAAAACTTTGGATGGGTTCTTTGTACTTTGATTCAATCATCGAAAAATAGATGATCCTTATAGTTTCATAGGGTTTTCTTGAACACGTTCGTATGAAAATGGACAGTTTACATGTCCAATAAATCACAGAGAGAGTTTCTGTTAAAACTGAAGCGAAAAATGATCTAATGAAAGCATAATTGTTTTTCAGTTTTTGAAACTTTTTAAAAAATATCTTCCGATATAGCTCTATACACTTTAAAGGGCCTGTCTCACAGATGGAGCACATTTTTCTAAAAAGTATTTTTTTCTTACCAAATCAAGTATCTATATAATAGAACATTGCTGACTGTTGCTCTAAGAAATATTTATTGCAACTAATCGATTTTAACCACCTTCAACATGGCGCACATCAGTGTGTTTTTCCTTTTAAGGACAGCGTAATTTTTCCTTTCAGCATGATTTGTGAGTAATATTATTCACTAGATCAATGTGTAACACGTACAAACTTCAGCCTAAACATCATGAAGTATTTTTGGGGGGGGGGGGGGTTAATTTGTTTTCATCACATGCAAGTAAATTTCAGGCAATGTAAATGAGAGAAGTTTAAAATTCTATACCGTATTAATACGGTATAGAATTTTGGAGGTAAAGTACTGTAATAATAACAAAATCCTGATGTTTCACAAGTTATATTTTATATCAGTGTGCTTGTTTATGGGATATAAAGGCATCTATGCCAAAGTTTAGTGAATATTTGACAATTTTATTTTATTTTTGCTATACGCTGAAACGTGACGCAGTCCCTTTAAAATATAATATTGACCATTATGACATTTCTTATATCAGATCAACGCAGCTTTCAGTATACCATCTGGACCAACAAAAAAATGGCAGATATCAGCTGAAGTCGCGTTATACTAACAATCTGAGTGAGGAACCCTGGGATATATGTTTCGATGACAACCATAGATTGTGGATAGTGTTGCCATGTCAACAAGCACCTGTTGTGGTTTACGAGTGTTCTAAGAACGACAGTGGCAGCTTATGTGTAAGTAATAGTTCCAGGCGGACAAATCACTGGCTTTATTGAACACAGTCTTATTCTTGCTGCCTCCCTCGCCCATATGGGCGCCCATGGTGAGAATAAATAAAAGCATATATAAAATAAGTTACACTGAAGATACCTCACATACCCTAGTGGTGACGGAAAACATCAGGAATGAGGTGTCAAGAGTGATTAATATAAGTTGAAACAGTCAGTTTCCTATTGTTAATTATCTTAAATAAAGCAGTTCAACATTTAATTTAATATATAATATTTATTTCCAAAGAAATGGGATTAGGCAGCTGGCTTAGCCTGTATTAGCCCTCGCCTTAAGGCCTAATTAGGTTTATTATTTGATATAACATTTTTCAGATGAGTGAAACTATAATGGAAGATTCTATAAAACAGATGAAATCTACATTATGTAACAAGTGGCCATTCTTCAGAGGTATGTGTATAAACTTTATTATTGAACTCATCATACTCATGTTGGAGTAATACTTGTGGTCGGTCGGTCTGTTGGTTGGTTGAGGAGGTATATTGCTTTGCTCATGTCTGACGGTCTGTCTTAGTGTTTGTCGGTCAGTCAGTACATCAAATGGTTTCTGTTCAATAACTCACAAACTTTACATGGAGGTTGGTCATCAACAGAAAATGACCCCTATTGATTTCGAGGTCAAAGGTCAAGACCAGTGAGACCTTTTCTATTTTCACCTATTGGGCTGCCATGGAGATGTACATGTTTTTTTAAACATAACTTGTTACTGTTAGGATCAGGGCTTTTTTTGACAAAATTGTGAAGACACTCTAGCCTGTAAGATTTGTGAAATGTAAAGTGCGATTTTTCTTAAAATTGTGAAATTCAAGCGTTGTTTTGAATTGTGAAAGTGGAAGCCCGATATTGACAGAAATTAACTTTGAGAAACGAATATTTCCCTTTTTTTCTACACAAAATCAATAAAGGCTAGTAATATTTCATCATTGAATGTTTAAGCTATTCTGGTTTTATCAGTTTCGAAATTTGGGGCCTGGGCAAGCAGTTTCAATTGTGAAAGTGGCATTTCTTAGGTTTGTGAAGCTGGCATTTTGGAATTGTGAAGTGGCCTCTTTCAAATTGTGAAGTAGCCTTATTCCGGCCTCTGTTTTATAGTGAAAAAAGCCCTGTGGATGGCCTGCTGAAAAATAGAAAAGCAAGAAGCAAATTGCAATCTTTCTCTTAGTTATCAATAGCCCACTAACACAATTGTGTCTAAAATTGAATATTAAAAAATACAAAAGTTGAATAAATGATACTATGGTCTCATTATGGCTCATTTAATTCTTCACTGCAAGGACTGCTAGTGTATATTTATTTCAGCCTTTTCTGCTAAATTGTAAAATCACAAAATATGAGATTATTATTCTCAGAGTTTTCATTGCCTAGCAACATAATATTTATAAATAGTCTGTAATTCCAGGAAGTCTGCGGTTAAATGAAATATTATAACAAACAAAAACTATTTACTGCAAAATTGGAACAGGATAGATTTCTTGTAATTGCAGTTACATGTTAACTATCTCATGTATTCTTATACATGCACACAAAGGTTTAGATATGCATTGGTAATGTTAGGTCATGTCAACATAGTTTTTAACCAAAGTGTATAGAGCTATATCTAACAGTCATTTAATGTCAAAATAATTACTTGCATCGTTTTTAGTATGATACCTTAATTAATTGCAAATTAAAACTTTGGATGGGTTCGGTGTACTTTGATTCAATCGTTGAAAAATAGACTATTCTTATAATTTCTAGAACACTTTCGTATGAAAATGGCCAGTTCGCATGTCCAATAAATCGCGCAGAGAGAGTTTCTGTTAAAACTGAAGCGAAAAATGACCTAATGGATATGAAAGCATATTAATTGTTTTTCAGTTTTTGAAACTTTTTTAAAAAATATTGTCCGATATAGCTTTATACACTTTAAAGTACGATAAAAAAATAATAGTCTTTGTTACCCATTGTGTTACTATATATCTACCTCCCATAATTGCCCCAACCTTTTAAGTTTTAACTGAAAAATTCAGAATTTCTTTTTGACTAAGTTAGGGATAGTCAGTCCCTCAGTGAACACTAGATGTATATATGATCGCCTTCACTGAGACCTTAATATGGAGGTTTTACCGTACCTTAAACAAATTAATTCAAACTTGATAAAAAAAATACAGAAGTCAATATTTATGCCTCCAAACTTTGACAAGGGGGTATATTGCTTTGCACATGTCTGTCAGTCGGTAGATGGGTTGGTTGGTGAGTTGGTAGACCAAACAGTTTCTGTTCAATAACTCAAAAGGATTTTCTGACTTTACATGGATGTTTGCCACAGTAAAGATTTTGAAATTAGTAGGTCAAAGTAGAAATTCACTTTGACCTTTACCCTTTCTGACCATTAGGCTGCCATTGGGACATACCGTACATGTTTTACAAACATCTCTTGTCTAATTCACAGCTTTTTTGAGACTCACAGGGAAGACTGGAGATACTCAACTGTGTTGCCTCTTTATATAAACTAAAAGTCTTTATTATTATTATTATTATTGTTGTTATTACAGCCTCCTTGGAGTGTCAGAAAGAGTTTATCAGTCTACAAAAGATCAGAGACTATGAAAACATGCAAAGATACCTGGAGAAGAAAGAAGAAAGAATTAATGCACAGAAAAATAAATCTACAAACAATCCACCTCCAACCAAGAAAATCAAAACGAGTTGATGGCGGGAAAATATAATAAACTATTGTGAAGTTGAATATGTTGTCCAGCTAATTGATGATGGTGAACGATTAAAAATTATTTAAAAATGTGCCTCCGTAGCTCAGAGGTTAGTGTGCATGCCATCTAATCAGGTGACTTGGGTTTAAATCCGGGTGGAGGCACATACATATGTGCCTGCCATATTTCAGCAGGAAGTTGACTGGCAAATAAAGGCAAAGCTTGGCATTTTACAAAAAAAAATGTTTCGATGATCTAAACAGACATTAATTTGGTGATGTTTGTTTGAGAAGAAGGAATTGAATGGTTTGATCGTAAACGAATATTGAGCTGTGACGGTAGTTTCAGCAGTAGGCCTAGCTGGACTTTATATAATGAATACCTAAAGGTTACAGCTCAGTGGTCGCATTCTAACAATAGCGTAGATCTAGCTGTTTAGTGAACCCTGGAAAACTGCATTTTTCACTCTCTTATTAAATTGCTTACTGGTTTCAGCTTCAAAAGTTCTTTACTGTAAAAGTACTGTGCAGAAAAACACCTTTGAAAACCGTAATTCAGGCTATTGAACAGAGTTTGTTACTCTACAGAGGAATAGTAATTTCATAGTAAATATCAGCTTGAGGAAATTTTGAAGGTTTTATATTTTTAGAGAGGTTGAACATTACTCTACAGAGGAATGTTCTGGAGATGTTCTGTTTACAATGTACACTATGGAGAGACCAAAATTTTGAATGATGTTGAGTATATTTTGTAAAAGTGCTGTAAATATATGTCAATAATTACATTCTATTTCCTAATACTGTAAACCAAGAAACTTTCTCGGCTACAAGCTTTCGCGTTTTAAGTCTCCCGCGAAAACTAAGATGCATAGTGATAAAATTATTGATATTATAACCTGTCACATACGTTTACAAACATTGATCGGATTTGTCTACTGTTGCAAAATTGGTTACTTAAATAAACATATTAGGCTAATCATATACTAAAAAACACTGATAAATTGTGCACACCTGATTCCTCCACGTATGAGGCTTATTCCAAATTTTCCTGCCTTTCTTGTTAGCCTGGGCACACTAATTATTCTTGCTCAGCAAAATTCAGCAGTTGTCCAGACGAGTCTTGAACCCAAGACCCCTTGATCATGTAGTGGGTTGGGTGCTGTACCTCTAGGCCACTGCTCCAATAACCTATTACATTATAAACTTCCTAATGAATATACCTACAGAATATGTATACTGTGCAAGACATCACTATACACTCAGTGGCCCCCATCTCCCGAAACATCTCAATTTTGAGATAAATCTCATCTCAAATATTGCTATGTTCCATTTGGATAATTTCCTAGGGAGGATGGATGAACTCAAATTAGCTTCAAAACAGCAACAGCTATTCTTTGCCTATTCCAGTATTCCACTTCAGATTTATTAGAAATTCAGACTCTGATTTGAGCAAAATCTCAATTTGAGATGAAATGTTTGCTTCAGATGCTTCAAGAGATTAGGACCTGGTTATTGGAAAATAACAACAATCCTGTGTTTAACAAAGGAGGAACAACACCTAGGTCCTGTTAATTGTGCATTATCATGGATGTCATAAACAAATAAATGGTCGCTAATTGTCACATTGTATTCATTGATGTTCAACAATACTGTTGTGTACTTGTAACAACGTCAAGTTGATTATAAATTTAAGGCTTGTCCTTGTTTATAAAATGCAAGCTTGCTGGTACTTTATTACTGTAAATTCTCAGCCATAAGTCACACGCAGCCATAAGTCGCAGGGGGATTGAACATACATCAAGGTTTTTGTCTAAACTCTTTCATAAGTCGCATGTAGAGTTTTCAATTTTTGTGAAAGCTGAAATCATGTGCCTTAAGTGTCAAAGTCGGGGGAATGTAGTGATTTTCAGACAAAATTGGGATGTTTACTAGACCTTAAGCAGGCACGGATCCAGGCAGTGGGCACGAGGGCCGGTGCCCCCCCAGTTGGCTGAGATTTTTTTTCAAAAACTTTGAATGAAAAGTAAAACAGGTATTGAACAGACATCTCTAAATAATATGGGTATTTTTGCTTACGTTCTAGATGAAAAAGTATCTGTAAGATGGGCATTTTTCGTGCTCACTTCGCTCGCAGAATATTTTTAATATACATGTATATATTTATACGTAGCTGTTGCATCACAGAAATCAATTACAACAGAATTTTTGCCTTAGCTCATTATATTACCTTTTGACTGTAAAATAATCATAACTTAACCATTAAGGTTAACTCTCAGAATAAAGAAAAAAAGGTATTTCAGGGCTTCCAGATAGGCTTAGAATGCATTAGATTCATCTATTGCTTTGATTTTTTTTCGGGGTAGTATGCCCCCGGACCCCCCTACTTATGTTATAATATTCCAATGGCCAAAAGGATGAAAGCTGGCATATACAAATACTGTATGTGAACACTTACTAATATGCACGAACATGCACAATGTACATGTTGACGCTTATAACATAAAAAGTACTGTGGATTCCCCCACATCTACAAATGTACCCCTTTCTGTGCATTTTCACACACATATTAAGCAATTGCCCCCCCCCCCCCCCCCGAATCCCGTACATACCTCGTGCCCCCACTCAGAAATTTCTGGATCCGGGCCTGTTAAGGACCAGTTTTTCTGGTGTTTGTCATTTTATTCTCATTTACAGATTTTTTCTGTAATTTGAATTCTTTGCTAGCAAAAACAAGGTAAAAAACTTTAAGCCTTAACACCAAGGCAGTTTCTGATTTTAGCTTGGTCATTTGAAGAATAAATTGAGATTTTGTACTGTCCCCAGCACTAGGGGCCAATTCACAAACAGTGTAGGTCTTAAACTCAAAGACTTTCCAATGTCACTGTCATGTTGTTATTAATGTACCAATTTTGAACTGGTATTTTCAGCGGGTAACAACAAATAATCAGATAAGTTTCACATGGTTAATTCCAATTGCAAAGAAATAACAGTGATTATAAAGGTTGTCAATTTTAAGTTTGAGAGTTTCAGTCTTACAATGTTGGTGAATTAGGCCCCTGCTTTTGGTGCTGAATTGGCGTTTCATCAGTGTTGATGGGTTAACAGATTACAGAAAAATTATACAATTATTAAAAATCTCATTTTACAATTTGCTGGCTTGAAATGAGAAGGTAGTAAGTACAAAATCAATATTTTGAGAAAACAAAAAAAACTGTCTGAAATTTACTGTTTACTTATGGAAAACAAGCTTTTTCAGCTTCAGTTTGGTCAACATAACAAGTTCCAATTTTTCATGTAAATATGCTCATAAGTAGCATCTTATGATGCAGATTTTAAATATGTATCAGTCTAATAATGTCATTAGTAGTAGTGACGACCTTCTCATTCCAAGCCAGCGAAATGTCTATGAACCTACAGTATATTTCAAGACTTGCTTGTGTTGAGCCAGTTGTTAGTGTACATTACAATTTGTTTACCTCTTTAGAATTATAAATCTCATTTAAATCAGACCCATATCTGCTCTACTACTTCACATTGATATAGGATCTGACCACACCTTGTATGGGGTCATGTCAATGTGAACTTTACATCATCCAATCATATCGCAGCTTTCACAAATCTGAAAGTGCAGATAATCTCTGCTGTAGTTGACAGTCAGAGAGTTGTTTTAAACTTTTTGCATTGAGAGTTTTGCTATAATACACTCTTTATACATCCAGGTGAATAACCATACTACACCATGCACTAGAGAGGTTATTTGAACATGACCTCTTATGTAGTGTTGTCAGATCAAAATAACAGCGCGAAGGAATGGAGTAAATGTTAGGATTTTAATGAGATTGTAGAACAATTTTCATGAATTTATATGACGATGTTCAAATTATCTAGTACATTTGAGAAACATAATGTAGACTCCAATGTTTTAATGTCTTGGTGTAAATTATACAATACGCAAATAAATGTGAAAACAGTTCTTCTGGTGTTTGTCATTGTATTCTCATTTACAGATTTTTCTGTCATTCTTTTTTAAAGTAGGAGTCAGACACAACCAATTACAGACTAGAGCTTGACAACCAGTTTCACAATGCAGTCTTGTCATTGGTCAGTTTTAAGATCGAGTTGAGAAACAACATCAAAGACTAGAGCTTGAGGAGCAGTTTCAAAACACAGCCTTGTCAATGGTCAGTTTTAGGATTGTATTATGAAACAACCAATGAAAGACATTCTTGAGCTTTAGGACCAGCCACACAATGCAGTTTTGTCATTGGCCTGTTTTAAGATAAAGTTAAGAAACAATCAAGCATAGACATTAACTTGAGAAGCAGTCTCACAATGCAGTTTTGTCATTGGCCAATTTACAGATTGAGTTGAGAAACAACCATCAGAGACTAGAGCTTACGGACCAGTGTCATAATGCATGCTTGTCATTGGTCAGTTTACAGATTGAGTTACATGTAAGACACAACCAATCAAGTACAAGACATTGGGTACGAGTTCCATAATGATGTCTTGCCATTGGCCAGTCTCAAGACTGGGATAAGAAATAACCTGTCAACGACGAAGACTTTAGCACTGATCTCGCAAGATAGTCTTGCCATTGGTCGGATTTTAGGCAATCATTCTGTTGTATGTTGGGCACGACTCCAAAATCAGTGTCTAAATACAGTTCACTAAAGTATCCCTATTTAAGCAAAACTGTCCATTTTCTCTTCTGGTAAAGACGACTCCATTCTATGTTATACTCCATTCTGGAGCATGTCAGTCCCATACCGGTTTTCAACCGGAGGGGAATATTGGTTTGCCGTCCGTCAGTTATCCTGCAATAACTTAAACCGTGTTCATGCTAGGTTTATGAAACTTGGTATATAGGGGCCAATAAGGAGGTTATGCACGTCTATTTTTTCAGATTTGGACATACATTGTGGTTGCCAGCAATGGCAATAGAAACATTGAAAGCCTGAAAATCAGGAAGGTGACTTTCTGTATTGCTTGCAATTCCTAATTGCTTGTTTCTTGAAGGCATACACAGGTAAGCATGAGTAGTCTCATTGCTCGATCGAATCACCAAGAATTCGCAGAACAATACTCTTTTCACTGAGGCTTGACATTTATTGACATTGAGCATATTATAGCCTTTTCTTGAAACAGTCTTTAGACGCTATAAAATGACGTCGTCATAGCACATTTCTCGTCACCAAAACAACGTTCTTTTTTGCATTATTTGAAACAGGTGCATTTGTATTTATAATTAAGTCAGACACATGAGTCCTGAAATATTAATAACATACACCTCCATTTAATTCATATATCGGCACAAATAATTTAATGTCTCTGTCGGCCACTGTTTTGAAAAGTCAAAACTTTCCTATAAATATGTCCTCTAATTCTATAAACATGAGAGTCCCTGTGTCACAAATAAGCATGACATCTCTCGTAGCCTAATATGTTGAGCAAACTGCGAACAAGATGATGGCAACAAGATGGCTTGTTTAACCGAAAATATCATTTTGGCAATATTGTCATGACGTAAAGGACAATTATCTATTTGCATGTAAAGGAACGTGCACGTATTTTACCAAAAAACACATGGCAAAGTAAAATTAAGCCTTAATGAACATGCATTGCCCTTATCTATAAATATAAGTTGACACCTAAATACCTCTATACATGCATATACGGAATTACTAGCGACCTACTGCGACCATGCCACCAACATCAGCTTCGTGTGAGAGATAGTTCAGTGCCATGAAACGCATAAATAACTAGTTTTATTTTCTTTTTTAACTTGTGTATATATAATGTGTCAGATTCAGTGTAAGTATCAATCGTGTTACAAGTTACAACTCTGAGCTTCTGTACAGCTGATCTGCTAGCTCCTGACAGTCCGGCAACAATATCCCTCCCACACCATGGGAAGCAAAAACTTCAGTCCGGATTCCTTCTTGTGCTTTTTACTCACCAAAACGACCCTTTCGTATTGAATCTCTTCGTAATTTAACAAGCACGAAAAAAACGTTCTGAATAAAAGTAGCAGAATGGGATTCGAACACATTCGTTCAGTTCTGAAGTATTTTAAATAGTAGCTTAGCCAACTGCGCTATGCGCACTACGTGCATAGGCGATTCTAAATCCTGGATTACGGCGTTTACGACTTTATCTAATTATTTATACCATGTTTTTATTCAAAGAGAGACAATCCAAATATTGTAAAGTCAAAGGGAGACAAATATTGGGCCAAAAACTGTCCAAAAAACTTTGTCCAAGTTTCTATTGTTCTCATGGTCAACTTTTCTGTATATTTTATTACCTCCCTTTGATCGGTTTACTATCAAAGGGAGACTATAAAATATACGAAAAACTTGACCAAGAGAACAATAGAAAAGTGAGAAAACTTTTTTTTTCATTTCTGGACCCAATATTTGTCTCCCTTTTACGTCAATGTTTGGATTGTCTCTCTTTGAAGTCTTTCACGTTTTATGCTACTAGATCAAGCATTACACATGTGAATTAGATTGATGTGCTTGTGTTAAGTTGTCTTTTATAGTGGATCATTTTAGGATAAAAATAATACTTGGCACTTGTGAAATAACATTTTTTCTTGTTTGCGCAAGTCACTTTGAATTGGCAATTTAGAAAATTGAAAATATTTTCTTGATAAAGAATCTCATAGATCGACAAAATACGATTTTCTCCGCAAATCAGTATTATTTTCCTCATGTAACAATGCCAAAATTAAATAGATTCCTTCCATTGAGTAGTGTTAACCCTTGAATGATCTCCTATACCCCATGATATATACTTTAAAAAACTGTATATGTAAATTGTGTTGTTAATAGTTTGCTTTTCTTTGGAGCCTAATTATTTCTTTTAAATTCTCTAGAATATATGCAGCAGAAATACCCTATTTTTTCAAACAGTTTCCGGGGAGTATGCCCGGGCCCACCGTGAATTTGGCCCACGCCTAAATTTTAGACAAGCTCCGCTACTGCTTCCTGATGTTCATGTTAATAGAGTCTGTAAAGTTCAATGTGTACGACTTTTCTTGTAAGAATAGTCACTAAAATACTTTCTTGTATGTGAATACTGCTGTTGGATAGTTCAACCAGACTATAGTAAACAGTTTTCAAAAACCACAAATTTCACAAACATTTAAATTGATTTATTTTTCATTCGTTCGTTTTTGGTGCAAATTTCCGAATACTTTAGAACAAGAACTGGCCCCAGTTTCCCTAAACATCTCAAGGTTGAGCAAGATCTCATCTCAAGTATTGCCTTTTAAAATTTAGACACCATCCTTGGGAGGTCGGACAAGGAATTGCATGACAAAACAGAAAGCGCTATTCTAAGTTTATCACAGTAAACGCTTGAGAGTTTGAACGTCAGGTCTCAAATTCAGACACTGATCATAAAGTTGAGCAAAATCTCTATTTCGGATGAGATTTCTGCTTGAGATATTTCGAGAGATCGGGGCCAGCAGATACAATGGCTTTGACTCGCTAAGCATGACCATTTGAGATGAATACGGCCTGTGAATATTACTCTATACTTTTTTCTTACGATTTCAAAAGTCCCTCTGGATATCTCGTCTGTCTTCTAGAAAGGAGTCAAACACGTACAATTACCAAACGCACGAACTTTAGCAGATTTTTCTCAAACATTTGGTCAGATAAAAAATACAAAAAAAAATCTTAAAACGAAGAAAACGTCGCCCAGTGCGGTGTCAGGAAAAGTCAGTTTTCAACATTATCATATTTTTCACAAACA
This sequence comes from Spisula subtruncata, assembly GCA_963678985.1. Classification (NCBI taxonomy): domain Eukaryota; kingdom Metazoa; phylum Mollusca; class Bivalvia; order Venerida; family Mactridae; genus Spisula; species Spisula subtruncata. The sequence goes on from OY787674.1 coordinate 15,584,843, forward strand.
TTTGGTCGGATAAAAAATATGAACAAAAAATGGAAATAATCTTAGACGTCGCCCAGTACGGTGTCATGGCAACTCAGTTTTCAATGTCCGTATTTTTTTCTTCAGTGAGGAGTGTATTTAATCTCATTAAAAATGGCGCGTGTAAACCTGTGTACAGGTATCGTATTTAATTGCACAATTCCTTCCTTAACAATAAATCCCGGACATTAAATCGAGCCTGATCCGAATTAATTTGAAATAAAAATCTCCGCCGGTAATCTGCCTAACAACAAAGGCATGGGAAAGCTAGGAAAGCGAATCGTGGATAAAAACGCTGTCATCAGAATCCAGCCGTACCTGATTACGGGCCGACCGGATGCAAAGGTGGATAAATATCGCGGGAAAACAAGACGGGAAACACGGAATATAATGTCAACCGAATTAAAATTGCATTAGCTACTGTTGTTTTTGTTGTTTTTCAAGTTTCATTGCTCTGAAAATGGAGATAGAATCTTTCTAGTCTACTTTCGCTTTCGATCTCATAATACAGCTAGACTAACTCAATGATGTGATTGGCTTAAACAGTATACGTACTATATATACCATAATACTTTTTAACAACCAATTACGTATATATATATATGTATAATTAATGTATAATATGTATAATATGTATATATGTATAAATTATGTATGTACAATTTCTTAAATTATTATATGACACATGTGTTTTAGGTGAACTTTAAAAATACCATTCACTCCATTAAAATATTCTTTTCTTTTCAGTAACTAGAGTAGTTCAATATCAAAATGTTAAATTAGTCTTTCAAAAAGCCACAGAGCTTGTTTGTAATTATATATATGTGCTATTATAATAAAATTTTACTTAAAAAAAAAAAAAAGAATCTTTCTAATTATGTGCACTGTAAAGTTAGTCGGAATACATAATGACGTTAACGAGAAAATGCACGACCATCTTTGTTATAGCATCGTGTATAAAGGCTGACTAGCATTCTAAGTTGAACTTGTACGTGGCTTTGTGGATAGCAGATGATTAATTTGAACTTTCAAGTATATACATAATCTGTGACGTCTTTTAAAAATCCACTGTGACGTCATACCTAGTGCTGATGATCACAGGCAAGTTGGCTTTAACACATCCGAAAACTACCGATTTTCCAAGTCGCATCAGCGATAATATAAGATTTTCTGATTTAAAAGACAATTATTTTGAATTCACATGATCAGTAATTTATTAAAGCAAATTGGCATATCATCATTAATATTATACATGTATGAAAACCGTTTTGATATGATTGAGGGGAAACGACTCCAGCAATTGACTTAACACTGATATAGGACCCGATAATGGTACGTATGGGGTCATGTCGATGTGAACTTTACAACATCAAATCAAATCGCTACTTTCGCAAATATGAAAGTGCAGATTATCTGTCATTAACGGTTGCACCAAATGGTGGGTGTTGATGAAACGATTCAAGTTCCATGCAAAGCAAAAGGACATTTTACTAGTATCAACCCATCCTTCGTGGAGTGTTTCAATTAGCACATTTCAAGCGCTAATGTAGGTGAACTCTTGATAAGGTCAGGTTGAATTAGCGCAATCTGAAGGCTTGGACGGTGCTAACAACTGGGCTGTCAACATGAAGAACTATTCACCGTATGAAAAGTTACAATTATCACTTGGGTGAAGTGCTTACCGCTTACACGGACAAAATTTAATAAGATGTCAACGAACTGACCATATCTGCCAAGTACTCCTATTACAGTGGAGTTACTCCTCTTTTCGTTGATAGATTTCTGGTTTCTAAGTTCACATACCTTGCACAAAAGTACATTTAATTCATTTTATGATCTTCTGCCCCATATCTACAACCACTAGAATTGATACATATTTTGTTTATGCATCCAAATCCCCTTTAAATAATATTTAAGTTCATCTTGTGACATGTTTTGCTTTATCACTCCTGTTTTGGATTCAACTAGCTTGGCAGGTTTTGCAATTAATGCTGTTTACTGTAAAAACAATATTATTCGTGGGGTTTTAGCATCGTGAATGGCTAGTCTGGATTACATCCCCTATATCACTACGTTAAAAATACTATAGTACGACAGGGAACCAGACTACGTGAATGGCCTCAACCACGAAATTAAATCCCCAATGAATATTAATGAGTTTATAGAATCTGACTTAATGGGTAGTGCATACTTACAATTACGTCCCCACCAAAGGGTCTTTCGCCAAAACTACGAAATTTTGTCCCATTGGAATTTTAAGAGTTTACAGTATATAGCAACTGATTGTGTAATATCTCCGATATTTCCCGGGCCCCTGATAACTAAATATCGTACTCTGGGTTTAAGTTCGGAGAAAAACTTCCTACAATTCTCCAGTAGTGCGAGAGAAGCTGAAAGGCAAAACTCGGCCGTTTTCCTCGGCTATGCACCGCTCATCCTCGGGATGGGGGCGACGTGATTGCAACTGCCTGGTGTATTAGCTTCGGACAGTGTGGTGCATCTCGTCTCAGATTTTTGCACTTGATTCCATGTACAGTACCGCACAAGTGGCTTTTCCATCGGAGTTCAATAGCCAAATCGTGCGGGAAAAACCCACGTCGATAAATGGTACAGGGACCTTATTCACCAACGTTGTAGTCTAAAATTCAGACTTAGACTTTAAATTGCAAAATGTTCTATCCGCTCTCATGATGCTACAAATGTACCAATTTTGATATAAATGAGTAAACATATTCAGTGGGTAACAGCAAATAATCAGATAAAATTTCACATGGTTAAATCTAATAGCAAAGAAATGACAGTGATTTTAAATCTTGTCAATTTTAAGTCCTAGTCTGAGTTTGAGACTTACAACGTGGGTGAATAAGGCCCCTGGTGTATCTGTATTGCTTGACTATCAGCATACTTAGTTCCTTTCTGTGTTATTGTTTTATCAAAATACATGTAATGTACATGTACATCAACTTTGAATAATTCCACATTGAGTGACATATTGGACATCCTTGACGGAACAATACAGTAATTTCTATTCAACACCGACTCCTTACAATTATTTGTAGCTGTAGAAATAATTTAAATTTGAACGTAAATTAAAATTTCCATAAGTGCTTTGATAAAACAGAATCCTGTGCCTGATCTCCTGAAGCATCTGAAGCAAAATCTCATCTCAAGTTGAGATTTTGCCAAAACCAGTTTCTGAATTTGGGATTAATCTGAAGTTACAACTCTTTAAAATTTACTGTAAAAAACTAAGGATAATGTTTGCTTATTTTGATGCTAATTTTGAGTTCACCATACCTTGGACGATATCCAAACGATACATGACAATAGTTGAGATGGGATGAGATTTATCTCCAATTGAGATGTTTTTGGAGATTTGGGCCTGGTGAATGATGATTCGTCCGGTGGCTGCCGGCTGGTCAATTGTGCGTATGTAGTCTACATAACAAATACTGATTTACAATGGGACTTAAAATTGTAAAATATATTCCCCGAAGTGTCCAAAGAATCGTGTAGTACGGGAGACAACTACTGCATAAATTTTGTAATTGCACCATCCCTCATTATCTCCCTTAACTTTCAGAACACCAAAACTCAATTCAAAGGAAAACCAATCTGCACATTTTAGATAGAAATACATTCATTGTTATCTCCCTTATACTTACTTCCGTCGAATTATGCTAAGAAAGCAATGTCGAGCAAAGCCTTTATTTGCCAGTCAGCTTTCTGCTGAAATATAACAGGGACATATATATACCTCCACCCAGATTTGAAACCGGGTATCAAAGCGGTCTAACCGCTTAGCTAATGAGGCACTCGTTAATTCTTATACATTTAATTCGAACGCCAACAAATTAATAAAACTCATTTATTAAAAATAACAACACATTTTAAACACATAATACTATGACCACGCACACATGTAACTAATTTATAGACTAGAATGCCGATCATAGACCTAAATGGAATGTACTCCACCCACCACATCCACTAACACCTCTCAACCAACAACATGCACATGTTTTCAACAAAACAAAGTATGCCATTCAAACTGTAACTACGAACTATTATTTTTTCCCCGTTATGTGAGTCAAAACGATTCAGTCGCCAACACTCTGAAACCGCCGTTTTTCGTGAAAGCTAATCGTCCCGTCTTCTGAAAAAGACGAAATACGATATTAAATATTAATGAACTACTGCTTATGTACCGGTCAGCTACATCCACGGAACCCACCCCGCGGATGGGCTGCGATTTTTACTTTTATGTTGTCAAACCCCAGCCACGGTCCTGTGTGGGACAGGTCATGGTAAAATCTTTGGTATTTCCCCGGCCAGTTACAACTAAATATTGTCCCAGGGGGTATATTGGTTCGGAGAAGAAATTCCCAACATTTCTCCGGCAGTGCGGGGGAAGCTGGAAAGTAAAAACACAGCCGTTTCCCGGGTATCCACCGACCATCCCGATCCGCTGACGAGTGCTTATTACAATTACGATTTCGTTGTAAATGACGGGGTATGGGTTTCAAGGGAGTCTGAAACTAACGCCAGCTTCTTCGAAATTTTAAATTGATTGTCACAAATGTAACTGCATACAGCATGTTACATGACGTGTTATTACAAGATTGACAATGTCTGATGAAAAACGTCGCTGATAATTTACTGAACTAGACACAAACAAATCATTTAATGGATGTTGAACTTTGGAATCATAGAACAGTTATCCTTTGCTTCAGCCATTAAAGTAAAACATGTTTTACATTGATTCAAGTAGGCCCTAAAGCGGTGGTCACAACTAGACGTACGTGCAAGTACGTGGTGTCTGTTTGAATACCACGCAGGTGACACATTGGAATACGGACGTGGTCAATACGGCCCCGCACTCCGTTCTTCCCAAGTTTTAGAGAAAAAGTAGCGACTATAGGCTTGCAAAAATACATGCGTCCTAAAACTAGCACGTCGTGTCGTGACCGGGCCTTAACTGATTCTGTATTGAAATACACACCATTGTGTTTGAGGGAGACCCCCTTTATGTTTGACCAATTTGGTTAGTAATACGTACTGTCCGAATCATATAACGCACTTATCAAGATCTTCAGAAACTGTGATTGTTCCCGACATAACGCCATTACCATCTGTGCTACATATAAACCTGAAATAAAAGTATAGTTAAACTTCGTTAAGACGAGCATCGATATTACGAGCGAGCACCCGGCTTATTTCGAGCAAATTTCAAAGTTCCGGCAAATTTGCTTAAAATGTTGAATACCAGTGATTGCACCGATATGTCGAGCGCCCGGTTTATTTCGATGGTTTGCTTATCCTGATTTGTCCTCGAGATAACGAGGTTTTACTGTAAATGTAAACAACGATTCGTCTATATTTGGCCATAAAGCCACGAATGTCATCTTGGACGTACTTTCTTTACTTTACTCCTTTCTTCTAATTAAATGGCGGATACCTTAAACGCAAATCTCATTAAAATCAGATCCTAACATTTGCTCCATTTCTTTACACTGTTATGGATCTGACAACATTCTGTAAGTGGACAAGTTCAAATGACCTCTTGAATACATGTTTACTGTGTACATGTTTATGTATAGAGAATGTACATCGAAGTCAGTCTAGCTTAAATCTCTAGGTAAAACTGTATGTCTCTCACTGTTCAGAACTTTCTCATTTGTGAAAGCTGCGATCTGATTGGATGATGTTAAAGTTCACAAGAACATGACCACCAACAGAGCATGGTCAGATCCTATATCTGTGTAAAGTAGTGGAATGAACTACTAGTATATGTCTGATTTAAATGAGCTTATTAGACGCAAGTTTGGATTCAAAACATATTCCCCTAATCAGGAAGCGATATACTTGACTGTTACTCGCACTTTGGCATTAGAAAGGATCAAACTACAGTTGTTGAGCCTTAATTAGGATTGTTACGTAGATGATAATTAGTAATATACATGACGTCAGTATGATAAACGTTGTTTATTAGTTTAATGATCATGATAATAACCTTCATTAGCATGGTATCATGTTACACATGACGTATAGTGGTCAGTTATGATACGTAGTTGTTTACCGTATTATTGGCGCGTGAAGTTATCTCGCAAGAGTACGACAGGTTCGTACCCATCACTAACACACGTGTCCTTTCTGGGGAGAGCTCTAGATCTCAGATAATAGGCAACTCATAGATTTAAATACATTTCTATAGTGAGGGATCTGAGCAAAACTATGGTACATGCCCCTATATATTGATGCAGTTGTAGTTGTCATAGTTTTGCACCGAGTCCTCGACATGCCCCTTCCCAATGTTTGGTTTGGGCATAAAAACCAGACCAGCTAATGATTAGCTCAGTGTGAATGCCCCTTGTAAGCATCAAACCATTTGTTAGTACTGTACCATTTCACTAAAAATCTACCCGATAATCACGATAGCCAGTTTGAGGAATTCACCACGTTTGGCAATATATTGAGTACATGGAAACTTACGATTAATTCCACACATCTTGACTTTCATGGTTGTATACAATTTCTTCTTTCCATCATAACTGCCACATACATCGGTTTCTATAAATTGTCTAATTGGTCTGAAAATAGAACAATATCACCATGATACCTAACACAGCCATGTACAACCATTCCTGGCGGTGATACCTAACACTGCCATGTTCACCATGTACAACCAGTCCTGTCGGTCAAGGTATTCACAAAGAACGGACCACATTATACATTTTAAATCAGGTTTTCGAAGAAAATCCCTGATTATTAGAACGGGTTATGGCGGGCAGGGTCGTGGACGGGCGGCGACGTCAAACAGGGGAATTCTGGTTAAGAACTTGAGTTTGGATTGGCATATCTTCATTAAACTTTGTATATACTAGTAGCAAGCTGGAATGGATACCTAACTTAGCACAACGGGGTCACTGATAATATAATAGAAAACCTTAATTTACTATGAAATAACGGACTATTATAATATAAAAAGGGGTCAGTTCTGATGACTCTGGGAGCGGCTTGTCAAAGGTTGAAATCGTGTTACATAAGAAAAAAAATGCCGAGTAAAGCCTTTATATGTTTTATTTCTTCTGAAATATGGCGGGCATAAATATGTGCCCCCATCCGGATTTGAATCCAGATTGTTCGATTAGAGCGCAAAAGCCACTTAGCTTCTGAGGTATATACAAATTATGATTGGTCCGTTCTTTAACCCGTTGTACTCTTATTGTTAGACTTGTAAAGAGAAAGACGAAATGTTCAGAAATTCTACTTCTTCCAAATAATTTTCAGGACTCGATCATGGGCATTATTACAAATTAAGAGACAAAGGTGAGCTACAAGGACTAGTAATTAGGGTGCATTGCCCGAGCTAATTTCATTGACATTAAAAAGAATCTGAACACCTTGCGGTTTTTTCATGGGATAATTTGTCATACAAACTTGCTAAACATGATTTGCGAACTGTTAAGGGGTGATACCGGTGGTCATTGGTGATAATTTTCACTGAAAAGTGCACACAGTTTCCAGTAACTGTTGTCTTAGAAAAAGGGATGGAATTTTCTCATAGAAAATTCACCTGAACTCAAAACGATAAAAGGGCGATAACTAAGTAGAGAGTAAAGCGCACTCAACAGCAGCAGCAGAGTATGAAATTGCACACAAAAAGAAATTTACATAGAGATAAAAGCACTACTGTACGGAATACCGTTAGGACCATCGTGGTTACACATTAAAATCCTGAGGGCGACAATGCGACAGAATGATGACGACAGTGCGAAATTCCAGTGGGCGATAATGCGACAACGCGACAGTACGATGGCGACAATGCGACAGTCATGACGACAATACGATGATGACAGTACAATATGACTGTCGCATTGTCGCCATTGTACTATCGCTATTCCGTAATATTCCGTAAAGCACAGACCACAAACAAACGACACAACGTCCATAGTTAATTGAACAAGAAACATAAATTAAACTGCTACGAAATCATAATTTCAGGGGGAAATTTGACCAACTAACCACACATCTGCATACATGATTAATATTAATGACTGTCAAAGTTGTATTCATAAAAAAGCATTCGAATCACGTGAGACATGGCGACGTAAATTAAAAACAAAAACAACTTGATTGTTTTTCGTTTTTTTTTTCGTTATCAATGATATACATTTAGTTACCGGTGGTCAAGATTGCAAAATTTTACTGCAATACACTCATTTGATAAATCTATACCACCGATAATATATAATACGTCGATAATCTTATACAAATATTTTTTTCAAGTATTTTGAAAATATTTTAAGTTCTACAGTCATGTGTATTACAATTTATATTTGATCCTGGGTCATATTGGCCCAATTCAAACAACATGTATGTGATTTGCTATAACAAAAGTGAATAAATTCATCTAAAAATAAAATCTTCTGTAAATGACATAGTACTTACGTGCCGAGTTGGAATTGTAGAAAATATTGTTTTCTTGTAGAATATTTCTGAATTCTTTCAGCTGCCTGTGAAAAACTCCGAAAACTGACAAGAAAACACAATAGAAGAACAGCTAAACATTTCTCCATGACTCTCACTTTCGCTTTCTATCAGAATAAAAACCAGACAGAGGAAAATACAAAACTGCCAAAGACACGTGCGCAGCAGTCATCTATGCACGAAAAAAACTTTCAGAAGAAAAACAGACAAAAATAATGCAGCACTGCCGAAGACTTTACAAAGTCACTTTACGCGAAAAGCAACTTTCACAAAAAGGCAGACAAAAATAATTCAGCACTGGCAAAGGCACACTAGTCATTTACGCGCAAACGCTATCAGAAAAGGCAGGCGAGGAATAATGCAACGCCACCAAAGGAACACCAGGCATTGACACGCAATAGCATAACATGTATATTATACGCGAAATGACGTTCACACGAAGGACAATGGTCCATGAATTGTTTCAGCGTATAATCGATTATGGCACATCATTAGTATGAACATCGTTTAATGAAATAATATACTTATCAATGCTCCGTTTACGACATTTAACGCTTGTAACTGTCTGTGATAAAATGCCAAGTGAACCACACGGGGGCTGTTACAAATGTTTTAGCATTGAGCGCGAGAAAATAGCATCTCCTTTGAGAGAATGGCAACGCGTATTTATCACTTTTTAGTCATAAAGTCTGTTGATCGCCTGAGATAACGGAAGTTCCACAGCTAATAAAATGTGCTACTTTGCTTCTGAATGATACTGATTATAGAATTATTAACATTTTGTTTTGTTGGATTGCAGACATGGCCTAAGATCTATAAAAAGCTGAGTTACGTCAATCAAGTAAACGCACTTTTATGAAGTATATTGTAAAATGTTCAAGTTATAGAAGAGAAGTCATTTGCTTACTGTATCAAGCAAGTTTTGGAATCCAGTATTGTAGTGTTACTTTTTATTTCATCTTCGATATTGGACACCATCTTGGATTCAGAAGCGTCGTGAAAGAGGAATTCTGTAAGAAAAGGATTTTCGTTATGTTTGGTCATATGGCTAAGTTTGGTGTAAGCTTCAGATTTGGACAATATTTTTTTAATAAATCGCCATCAGCTCTTAGGTTATAACGTTACTGGCAGAACCCGCCGAATAGAATGACCCCTGTAACACGTGATTACATTCAATACCCAAATTCATGCATTGTTTGATACCAATGACTTTTTAATTCCCTGACTTAAAATAATAAATTTATTTTGGGTATCTCGGAGAAAGATTGATATTTAAGAAAATGTTTACAATAAAAAACTCAGACATAGCAATGATTATCACGCAGTTATCAGAACTTCAAGAAATGCCCTCATATCAGACTTCTACAAAGGTTGTTAGGAGATGGCGCCACGCACTCTATAAAGACATGTTTTTGTTATTTGGGCTTGGGTTACATACGGGACTACAGTGGCTTATCAGATGGTGAAATACTCAATAAACTGGGAAAGTAGATAGGTATTCGACCTGTGTAAGGGGAAATAACTAGCGTATGATATTTGAATATGTGCAATGTCACGTGAGAAATGGCGTGAAAATGGTTCATTTATGTGTACACCTTAGTATACGTAATTAGCCCCGGGGCATTAAATAATTTAACCATGCATGGAAGGCCAGGAATATAACTTAAACATTTCTTTCTTTTTGTTTTATTTCTTTAAATCTACAGTTAAGTATGACAAAACTTTGAGAAAATGTTATTTAATTCAGACGTAAGCGTTTTATTAATTTACACCAAATGCATTCAAAGATTTGAATTGTTTGACATGCATATTTATCCATTTATCAATGCATTCTCGGAACGAAGTCTGCATTCAGTCATTTAGAAGTCGTATATAAAGTGTCTCTTTTGTATCGTAGCCTTGCAATCTCACGATTGCGAAGCAATTGGCGTAGTTTGATCCGAGGTTGTTACCCTACACCTAGATAAGAAGGGGTGGCCTTGAAGCTCGTCTATGTCTAAGCAGCATCGTCTGTGTGCTTGTTTTTATGTTTGTCTCTTAATTGAGATTAAAACGTAACGTCAAAAGGTGAGGCACACGCGAAAACGCCACCAACAGCGAACAATTTCCAACGATAATTATTGCTTTAATCGGCCTAGCAAACTGTAAATTATATCATTAAACGCAGAAATAAAATGTGCATTTAATAATGTATACAGATAAATGGAAATAATAAACGTAAAATGCATCAAGCGTTATTTTGTTTGAATATTTCGCGTAAAACGTAGCGAGACTTGTAACAAAAACACAGGGTCGATTAGGTAAAAGTTATAATAAAGTAATAACTACTGAACGGATTCACAGAGAAACACCGTCACCGGTTAAAGCATGCTTGGAACATTTCGTCATGTTAGTTTCGTGCGATTCCGTCAAAATATTAAAAAAATAAGTGGAAAAAGGGCAACGGCAAAAAAGCGAGACTTTCGTATTTTCGTGACGTAATTTTAAAATGTCCATCTTTTAAGGTGAATAACTTAAATATATGTGTGTGTGCACGTGCGTAATTTTTTACTAAAAAAATACTTTTTTTCTGTAGATGTGTTGGTTAAAAAATTGTTTTGATACCATAAAAAACGAAAGTTTTCTTGAAGATGAGGTTGCGTCTACAAAATGTCCAAAATAGGTTAAAAAGTGAATTTTTAAAAAAGTTCAATTTTTAAACGTATGCAAATTTGGTCGATCCATAGTTATTCCAATGACAAATAAACAAAAAAATACTTTTTTTCCGTAGAACAAGCATAGCGATTTTCAAGTGGATTGAATTATAAATAAAAAAGATATCATTTTTTTCCTTGCGTCTACAAAATGTCCAACGACGTCAAATTAGTTCGAATTATGACGTCGACGGGAATTCCGACAAAAGATGCCTTTTACATTACTCGTAGTATGAATAGAGATTGCGTTGAAAAGCCCATACGACCTTTTGTGTATGTAGTATCTAGATATTTGCAACTTAAAATTTAATAATTTAATTTTGTGCGGATTCTTAACCGTCGTACTTATTACTGACATTTGCGCTTTTAACAAAAGGCTGTTCGACGTCAAAAACGTTACACTCGCTGTTGGTGGCGTTTTCGCGTGTGCCTCACCTTTTGACGTTACGTCTATTAACAGACTACCTGACGCGTGTATATGGTCGCACGGTCATGATATGCTCTCTGTCCGATTCCCGTAAAACGTATATGTAATTGATAAATTATTATTAAAAAGCTAAATAATATGTAATTTCTCTCTTAAACCTGTATTAACAATAGAACCTCAATAGTACGACCCCTTTTCAATGAGGGGTCGTTTTGATGTGGTCACCAGTGTCATTTTACTTTCCAAATTTATTATTCATGTACTTGTGTGTTTGAGAGCATATCATGATTCGCAAACTATATATCCAGCGCCGATAATATGAAATAAGAAAACATGAAAACATATAAAGATCGGTGTTTGCGAAAATCTAGAAGTTTTTTCAATACCCCCGGACTGCACCAGTTTGGTGAATTACCTCCCTTTAATAAATTTACATTTATGCAAATTTTAAACTCCGAATGCAGTTATTAAGAAACTCTATAGATCAAATACAAGCTCATGAGATCACCCCAGTAGGTAACTAGAAAAACCCGGTAAATCTATAAAATCATGTTAAAATAAAATAGATGATAAAAACTAAAAATAAAAAACATAAAAATTAAAAATTTATAAAAAAAAAAAATTGTTGTAATCATAAAAATCAAAACTAAAGTATGGAAAGCCAAGTGTTTTTTTGTGCCAAGCAGCACCCTTATTATTATGAACATTTTTGATAGGAATTGAAATTGTCCCACTACTAGTGTTAGGAGTACTACTAAGTATATAAGGAATATAAGTATTATTATCAGGAACAGAACAAAAATCACACACATTATTTTTAATTTTTTTTTCTCAAATGTATAGTTAAATATGTATAAGGTGAAGGCACACCCGGTCCAGTCCGAGTACGAGAACAAGTTTCACTTAATTACTCACTTACTGCATTAAGTTAAAAGACGCCTGTCTTAGCCCGAACAAGAGAGAAGTCTAATTTAATGTGTAAGTTAAAAGACGCATGTCTTAGCCCGAGTAGGAATTAAGTTAGGACAAATAAGTAAGAGACGCACGTCTCAGTCCGTGAAAGAGAAACTGAAGCAAAGAAACTCGAGTATCGCCGGTGTGGGAGGATGAACGATCTCAGCTGTCTGGTTTCTCTAAAAGCACCCGTCCGAACAAGTTTCAATGCCCCTGTGAAACAAGTTTCAACGCCCCTGTGAAACTCAGCCGTGAGCACCCGTCCGTGTCCGGACAAACCAGACTGCATTTTAAAAACTAAGATAAATTTTTGTCTGCTTCAGGCACTCTTTGACACCACAGTGCCGCTAAATTTCTATGTCTCCTGATGGTCTTGATTGTCAATTGCTTCCAAGACCACAGGGACGCAACTCACTTCAATATAGGACAAGTAGGAGTAAATACAAATGCTCTAGATCTCATTGGTCGATTTTTGTATTTACATTAAATAACACAAAAAACTAAACGTCCGGCTAACGCTTGCAGATAAATTATCTGCAAGACAAATTTACCCTATTTCGAACTTTTTAACTTTCTCGGCATGAAGGGGTACATGCCGGGGTCCTATAAAAAATCCAGATTACCGAAAGGTATGGGACGATACGAGGACCTTATAAACTCATATCAAATCAAATCAAATCAGGTGGGTTGGGTGAAGTTAGTACATATACTAACATTTTAATGCAGATATTCTTCGTTTGTTTTCTGCCTTACGTAAAGTACCGGAAACAAACGAACACTACTCGGAACTATGTCGGAATTAGCCGAATGACGGAATCGGCTAAGCATTGTGTCCCGAGTCAAATCATGGACCGTTAATATACATCTTTGGTCAAACCGAAGGACAGGAATAGCTCGCGTCGCAAACCATAACTTTTTAGTTTTCGTCATTATTTTCTCAATTAACGCGTCAAAGTGATGGAGGAACGGTCAAGTACATGTACTTTGATCAGATTGATACTGAAAGCGAACACTTAAGGGGAAATATATATCTATTGATATGGAACGTCTTTGTCTCATACTTTGACAATTTCTTGTACATGTCATTTATATATATATCATGGTCAATACATGTTGAAATAAATATAGAAAAAAATTATGTTTGTGTCGAGATTCGAACTCACTGAGAAATGAAAACAGCCCAAAATTTGTTGTTAGGTTGGTATGTGGTTAAGTGGGTAGATGGGTAGAAATGACACATCGAACTGTTTAAGTAAATCATGCTTAAAACAAACACATGAACACAATTTAATAAAGCTGTCTAGACCATTTGTACAGTAGGTTCAAGTAAATGTTGTTGTCACATATTGTTTAGAATGATCTAATTGTTTTCTGTTCGTATATACAGTAACATCATTAATATTCGTATGGTGGGGATAATTTCGTGGATGATCTTAACCACGAAATTAACTCCCAACGAATATTGATGATTTATATGCGTAGAATTTATATACGCAGTAAATGACTTAGTTGATAAGTGATCATTGAACTTACGTCCCCACAAAATGGTCATTTTCACCAAAAAACCCAACAACATGAAATGTGTCCCAATGAAATTTTTACATGACTTTACAGTAGTCAAATATCTGCATTTGACACCACAGCAATATATCGCTGGCTTAGAACAAGAAGGTCGTAACTACCAAATCGATATATTGAGAAAACAAGAGAAAACTGTCTGTAATTTACTCTTTACCTACGGGAAAACACGTTTTTAAAACTTCATTTTGGTCAACATGACAATTTTAGATTTTCATGAAAATATGCTCATAAGAAGCGCCTTGTGAAGCAGATTTCAAACATCTATGAGTCTTATAAGGTCGAAAGAGGTAGTTACGACCTTCTGGTTCTACACCATCGATATGGAATGAGAATTGAGTTATATCATTTGGTGTAGCTGTCACATCGGCTATAGCGTTGACTGTAAAACGCCTTCGTTTCCACGTAATTATAAATGTATATTATGTATAATTATGCACCAGTCAGTTGCACCCACGGCCACCCACCCCCGCTACTGACTGGTGCAATATTGGTAAAGCTACTAGCTATGCCAGAAATATTGAGACAACTACTCATATGTTATTGTCAGATGCCAAAGGGAACACACAATAAGTCTGTGAGTACTTTTTTAAGAAATGCCGAGCAAAACCTTAATTTGTCAGTCAGCTTTCTGCTAAAATATGACAGGCATATATGAGTGCCTCAACCCGGATTTGAACCCGGGTCGCCGCTGAGCTACGGAGGAACTCGTATAAATATACAAGTTAACAAATATATACATTTTAGCAAAAATATTTTAGCCAACATTTCAAGGGGGTTCGCTTTACATTTTTCGCACACGTCGGACGAGAACCATAATGACAAATGTATGCCATAACTGAATGTATTTTAAGAGCCCGGACAAGGGCGTTTGTTCACATTAGTTGTGACTAGGGCAATACCAAGAAACTTGCTAGCACGACTTTCACGTGGAAAACGCAATTACCATGATTCACGCAGTGATCGTTGAAACATTAGAAAGGTCAATTATAGTAGTTCGTTACAATAGATTAACCATTCCAGATCACTTTCACTATGTGATCACAATAACATTATTTCGAATCATTTGACAAATTTTCTTAAATGTCATCAACGGAATATCTAAAGACCCTGCCACACGGTGGCGAGTTGGTGCTTCGAGTTGTCACGAGTTATAGCTCGCACCAACTCGCACAGTGTCGCGTAAATATCGTACGTATGTCGTTGATGTCTCCCCATGTCGCCAGTACTCGCCAATGTGCGGCGAGAAGTTTAAACGGTTTAAAATTCCCGCCGCTTCTCGCCGAAGTTTACTTATCGTCTTACATGAAGTTCGAAGTCGTCACTGTGTGAATGGTCTTTATGCATTGATGTAAATCGATGAATGAGAGTGACAGCATCAATATAGAGGATCTATCACGAGTTGTCCATTGATATAAATCTATATTAAACGAGTTTTGGTAATTTTATTAAGCAAACCTCTGGCGGCGAGCTTAATTATATTTCCTGATCAAGTTTGATATAAATATATCAATTGACAACGAGTGGTAGATTCTATATATCATAAGATACTAAAAACGCAAAAAACGCATTGTTTTATTAGCAAAACACATCCATGTAGTATAGCGTTATACCGTACATGTTACGTATAAGATTATACGTACTGGCTATACTAACCCGGATACAAGGAAGCTCATGTGATATATGCTTCTTCGTCGTACTTTTATCAACACCACTATGTCGGTTTGGTTTTGGTGCTTATAGTTGAAGTTTGCTCAAGTTCGATTATCCTCGCGTGGTATGTTTCACCCATATTTGTATTTGATTAGTTTCAAAATGGCGCAGACTAAATAGGAACAACAACTTGAGATAGCAATGGCTTGACCACGGAAAGTCCTCGCACTATGATGACCATGTGGTTAGGAACTATTTGCCGACAGCCAAAGTTTCTTCCGGTAAAATAATCATCACTACAGCCTTCTTGTGACCTCGGTTCGATCTACTACCAGTATCTACGAACGCTGTTGGAGCACTGTTTCGGGGAAGTCGATGGTGTTTCGCATGACTGCCGCTTCAAGATGATCAAACTCTCGACATATCGACTAAAATTCAGTGTAAATTAGTCGCGTGGTAGTTTGTTTGCACTCACGGTTCAATACTCAAGAATATCAAATTGAATTAACATGTCATGTCACATTTCTCCAAACAAATCGCAGACATAAGAAAACAAACTGTTTTGTGGTCAGCCCTTACAGTAGCAGTCCATGAGTCAGCCGTACTTTGTATATTAAACATACTTGTAAAACATATTAGCGCATCAATCCAATGACGTAGATCGATGAAATACTTTTACGACGAACTTGTTGTTTGATGTTAGTTTTGCAGAAACAACATATTGGTGTTTAAACACAATTATTCTCTCGTATTATAACTGATGCTGTCTGTTTATTAAATAATGAACAAATTCATACAATATAAGCCAACAGATGGTTCAGAGAGTTAAACTCAGTAAAATAACGCATTGAAAATTCTTTTCAAACAATGGGACTATTCTTAGACAATATAGAAGCGAACTATATGAGTGAAGTAGTACCTGTATGGTGAAGCGTTTTGGACACTTGAGTGTATTATTGAACTCGCTATTAATTTTACGACGTATATAATAATAAAAATACATAAAACTATTTTTAACTGGACACCGTATTTCGGTGGTTTAGAAGCAACCGGGACCTCTCGGGCCGATCGTAACTATTCGGGTCTTTCCGTCATGAATCCGGTGGCTGATTCGTCAAGCAGAATTGTCCGAGGTGAGCCGACTGGTTTAGAAAAATAAGATCGGTTAAAGTGATGTTTTGGTACGGTGTTTATGAAAAAAACAAGACTGCGTTCAATAAACGCTTATGCCCCCGTGGAAGCCATGTCCATAAAAATCTAAGTCAATCAGGGGCCATTATTCAGTTAAAATGTTTGATTGTGTTACATGGCTTTGAACTATAAGGGACTTATGATGGTAAACGAATATGCCACATTTGAAAGCAGTGCCTTGATTGACTTCATGTGTGATCTGGTGATACAGGTGTTATGGTTCTTTGTCACTGCACTTCTCCAAGTTGCCACCAATTCATATTCCAAGTTTGAAGTCAATATTTTAAATACTTTTGAAGATACGCTCCAGACAAACAATTATCATGAAAATACTGAAGGGGAGATAATTCAAAATGTAAGACAGACAGAGTTATGGTTCTGGGTCCATGCACTTCTACAAGCTACCATCTATTTATATATCAAGTTTTAAGGCAATATCTTAAACAATTTTGAAGATACACTCCGGTCAAAATTTTATTCTGAAAATACTAAAGGGGAGATAATTAAAAGTTTAAGACAGACAGAGTTATATTGCTTGGTCATTGCACTTCTCCAAGTTGCCATCTTTTTATATTCCAAGTTTCAAGTCAATATGTTAAATAGTTTTGAAGATATACTTAGAGCAAAATTTGACTATAAAAAACACGAAAGGGGAGATAATTCAAAATTTAAGACAGACATAGTTATGGTTCTTTGTCAATGCACTTCTCCAAGTTGCCATCTATTTATATTTTATATTTAAAGTCAATATGTTAAATAGTTTTGAAGATACGCTCCAGACAAAATTTTATTGTTAAAATACTAAAGGGGAGATAAGTCTAAGTCCAAAATTAGGTCAAGGTGAAGGTCAAAATGGAGTCAGGTGATACAGGTGTGTGGAGAGTGGTCATATACAACATCCATGCAAGTTTGAAAGCTTTGTAGCAAGCCATATTAATGCTAGAAGAAACGGTCAATTTGGGTTAACCAAGAATTTGGCCTTTCAATAAGTCTAAGTCCAAATTTAGGTCAAGGTGAAGGTCAAAATGGAGTCAGGTGGTACAGGCGCGTGGAGAGTGTTCATATACAACATCCATGCAAGTTTGAAAGCTTTGTAGCAAGCCATATTAATGCTAGAAGAAACGGTCAATTTGGGTTAACCAGGGCGGACGGACGAACGGACGGACGGACGGACGGACGGACAGGTGCATTACTATATGCCTCCCGATCTATCGATACGGGGGCATAAAAATCGTAAAATCTCGGCCATTTCCGTTTCTCTCCGGTAAATACATATACTTTCCATTGAAAAAATACCGAGGTGATCAGAATGGAAAAAAGCTTCATCATTCTGATTTCCTCGGTTTTTATGCAATGCTAAATATGTGTATTTACCGGAGACAAACGGAAATGGCCGAGCCTTCACGATTGTTGCTTCATAAGATGTACTCTGTGGTTCAGATTTCATATGTGTGTGGGTCTTATGCACATTGGTATATTTTTGCCTCGGCGATTTACTCCCGTTTCAATATATGGTCATCGGAAGGCATCGGAACAAAGGGTCCTCGTGGTCTAGGGGAAGCTTCGGGAGTTATCCGATTCAATTATATAAAGAAGGCACGGATTACCTCCCGTGGGAAGCGTTATGTAGCGCTTTGCACCAGGAAAACCTGTAAATCTAGTTGACCTACATAGTGTGGGGTATATGGTTTGTATACTCGATAGCCTTGTGGTTGAGCGTCCGATTCCAGTGAGAAGAGTCCCTATAGTCCGGCAGATAAACAGCATATTTTGGGGTAACCGTGCAATGTCTTCTATACAAAATGTTTTTGTATTTTCTTGTTTTCTGGACCATACCATAACAGAATCCGAGTGATGCCACCTTGTCATCATTGAGCAATTCTTAGAATGAGGCCCGAAAGGGGGTATATGGATTTTCATGAACTAATCAGTATAAATACATTATTATTTTATCAAATATACAGAAAAACACATTAAATGCTGTTTATAGTTTCCAAATAATGTGTTTATTAAATTTATAAACATTTGTTATAGAAATTTGTGAAAATGAGGCCCACTCGTGGTTTACACTTACAACGAGGCCCGTTATTAGACAAACAAATGGTTTATATTATTTAATGATACATATTAAACGAATGTTTCATTATATCTATTATTCAAATTGAATTCAGTGACATTGGTAAGTACAAACATTGAATAAATTTACTTGAGGCCCCGTCAGCATTTGTCAAATGAGGCCCCAAAGGTGGTATATGAATACAGATACATAAGGCTTTTATCGAAATAATCAGCTTAAACACATATAATTTATTGTATTCAATCAAATTTAACACAAAACACCTGCAATGTAGTTCATGTTGTGTAAAGTATTGTATTACATAAATTATACCTTAAACATAGCAACTTGTTGAATTGAGGCCCCGCATGTGGTCGACACGTAATATGTGTCCCGACAGTAGACATACACAGAATATTAATTAGATAAGTATACGTGTTCGTGTAAAACACATATTTCATTTGCGAATCACACAAAATTAAAACAACATAGATGAATACAAATGTACAACAGCCTTGATTAGCTGATGTAATACTTTAATTAATGGCATTAAGACCCTAATTAGGGTACACCAAAATTTGAAAAGATATATTATCATTTAAAAATCTATTGGTCATGAACCACTTTAGTATAGGAGATAACTTGACGTTATGAAAGTTTGAATGAAATATACATGTATTAAATTTGAAATACCGGTAATAAATTGAGGAAATGAGGCCCTGCTAGAGTGAAAAACGATAAATAAAGAATGTACTAGGAATGTGGCGCTCAGGTTCATTACTCAGGTATGGAATATACTATTCAGTAGCGTCGATGAGTATTAATAACATCAATTACACTTATAAATATGGCATTCCATAAATCTGAGGCCTTTGTAAGTGTATATTTAACTGTGAATAACGTATAAACAATTTAAGATAAGACATAACACCACCTTTGGAAATAGAAACACGGGGACATGGATCTCTGCTAGTGACTACAACATAATTATGTAGTATTTGATCAAAGTGTTACTTAAATCAGACAGGGATAGCCATCCTCAGCTGAAAAAGCAGAATACAATATGCAAAAAAGAACTACAAATTGCTTGTTGGAAGTTGCCACAGCCAAAATGACGAATACGTTGTACTGAGTTCTAGTGATAATTGACCAATATATTATATGAAATGTTGGACATAGTGTTACACACATTTTTTGTATATACTATTACTAAAAGCGTTGTGTATGCATATTAGCAATCACATTAAATAACTTGATATTTTGTATGTAACATCATCTAGTGGTCCCCCACCAAGATTGCTCAATTTAATGCGGCCCCGCCACGGGGTCGTCGTTTTACATAGACTGCATAGGCAGCATAATTTTGTATGAACCGCTCCATAAATATTACTCTAACATCAATGCCAGTGGTTTTTATCTTCTTACCAGTATTTCTATCAACACCACATACAACCTTTTCATTCTTAAAGCGGTATTCATATAATCACTGACGACAGTCGTTTGTCTTACTTTGCGGGATTTAACCCGTACCAAACAAATCATTACTGGCTTTACATGTGTACTAATGACCACTGCTAAATGTGATTCCGATCGCTTTGGGTTTCTCACAGCCTCTCAGAGCAGGCATTAACAAGTATCCAGTAGAACAATCAGACTGTGCATCATCAATTCACGCAATGACAAGCCAAACGGCATATAAACCTCCCACAAATGAATCTATTTAAACCACAAAGGTTACTCCCCATCCTATGTACTGCTGTTGAAGGCTCTAAGAGGCACACACGACCACCAACCATTATAGCGTTACTCTTTATCCCCGAAATATAAACTTTAAAGTACTGACCACCAGTGAGAACCAGGCTATTGTATTCCTGGCTTCATTGAGTACACAGCACATCCATGAACTGTTCCCCACCACCAAGTATTATTGCAGTTTCATGCCGTTTGGGTATTCAGGAATTGCAATACTACGTGGTGGTGAGTATCATATGGGGATGGTGTAGATTTATTTGGCTACTGGTAAAGTGAGAACGTCATAATCATAGTGGACATGCCATAAGTAGCTGATGGATGATCTAAATGAACAAGCACCCTATTCAGCCTCGAATTACAGTAAATGGTGGTAGTGAGTACACGTTTGGGCGTTTTATAGTTTTACTCTTTAATAAAGAGTTTCCCGTGGCTCTACTACGTAGTTGCATGTACACATAAGGGACCGGAATGATCACAGTCGCTCCTGATCTGTGACCTGTTGAGCTTGACTATACCATACCGGGTATTACAATTTATATTGAGTAGGAATGGCTAAACCTGATGGTGGCGAATATTTCATTGTGATGTTCTACATTTTGGTGAGAACTCAATCGGTTCGAAATGTCCGTTTTTGGTAGCAATGAGTACCTTTATGTACAGAATGGCCGTCCCCTATTGTTATAAGGATAATACCGGGTGCGGCATAGAGTCACTGACTCTGATGCATCTTTTAATATTTGACCAAGACCAAGGGGTATTATACATTTTTTTTTTTCGTTTTTGGAGGTATAATTCCACACCCTTGAGCCAAACATTTGGTCTGATTCCTCACATGTGAGATACTCGTTTCGACAAATGGTCTGGGTGCATGTCGGTCATCGTTAGTGGATTAGTAAGATTTTAACGATACATTATGGGCCTCAATTCATCATTTTGTTTCCAGTCTATAATTTAGGTGTTTATGTGAATATAGATAATTTACCGAAACTTGATTATTAAGCAAGTCTCAGTTTTCATATATTCAAATGTTGAATTGAACATGGTCTATGTAGCATTTTCTCTTTTTCATTGTTTAACACGGACGCACACCCTCATTGCATCATTTGTCTTTTTCAAAATTTAGTACATGACAATTTTAATAACGCATTTCTAAAAATGATAATTATGGTTAAAGTTGCATTCCGTAAGGTTTAGTGAAATAACTTGACATAATTACGAATAGTCTGGGCGAATTTCATTATTTAAACTTACCCCTAGAAGAGCCTCAATTCAATTAATTTAATTGTTAATTCATGTTTGCACTTGTCAATGCCACTAAATTCAATATGAAATATATTCAAATACACATGTAAAAATGTGCGAGCATGCATCATTTACTAGTTTAACTCATTCGTTTGGCTAATGACAGGTCTCGTGTAAACCACGAATGGGGCCCCATATTCACAATGTTCTATTACAAAAAGATGTTGATAAATTGAATAAACACATTATTTGGCAACATATAAACATTATTTACGATGTTTTGCAACGCAATACTTAACACACCATGAACTACATATCAGGTGTTTTGCGTTACATTTGATTGAACATTATAAAGTATATGTGTTTAAACCCTACTATACCCCAATGGGGCAACATTGACTAAATGATGGCAGGGCCTCAAGTAAATTAATTTAATATTTAGCTATGATTATACTTACCAATGTCACTGAATTCAATTTGAATAATATATATAATGAAACATTTGTTTAACATGCATCATTTACTTATTTAAACCATTTGTTTGTCTAATAACGGGCCTCGTTTTATGTGTAAACCACGAGTGGGGCCTCATTTTCACAATTTTCTATTAAATATGTTTATAAACTGAATAAACACATTATTTGGCATACTATAAACAGCATTTATTGTGCTCTTCTGTACATTTGATAAATTAATAATGTATTCATACGGATTAATTCATGCACATTCATATACCCCCTTTGGGGCCTCATTCTGAGAATTGCTCAATGATGACAAGGTGGCATCACTCGGATTCTGTTATGGTATGGTCCAGAGAACAAGAAAATGCAAAAACATTTTGTATAGAAGATATTGCACGGTACCTTGCAAGTTCTGCCGGACTACTAGTTCGATCACAGGCCGCGTCATACCAATGACGTAATAAAATGGTGCCATGAATTCCCTTGCTCGACACAGTCTCACTGATAAACTTGCTTCTCTTCTCTTATGTCCTCGTGCTGGCTACCGGTACCGTCAGGAATCGGATGTCGAGAAGGGGAGTATTAGTTGGATAATATTGTTTCACAATCGACTTAAAGTGAACGAGAGATATGTGTAAAACATGTATGCCCCCATGGCAGCATAATTGTCGAAAAATGGTAAAGGTCTACATCTACGTAATACTCCCGAGCATTCATTAATGAATATAATTAGGAGATGTGTCTGTCAAAACCAATAGGGGTCATCTACTGTTGCTGGTCAACCTCCATGTAGAGTTTGAAAAACGGAAACCATCTCTTGTCTACCGACCCCTCATCGCAGAAGGTTGGCATAAATGGCAGTAATCAGTATTAGGAATTGCAAGCAATACAGACATCCCCTACCTGGTTGTCAATGTACCGGTCGCCATGGTAAACATAATGTTTGTCTGATTAAAATCTCGTTATTAGTCCCTAACCACATAACCAGTTTCATTAACCTAGCGAGGCATGGAAGGATCGAGATTTTGAAGTATTTTTTACCTTTTTCAGCATTTCCGTATCCATAGCAACCATATTTTTTAATTAGACGTGCATAATCTCCTTATTGGTCCCTATTCATATACCAAGTTTCATAAACCTAGCTTGAAAACTGTTTGAGTTCAGGCAGGACTGATTGACTGACGTACTGAGTGACTGACGGACGGAGGGCAAACCAGTCCCCTCTGGTTGAAAACCGATAGGAGTTTAACAAGACATTCTACAAGATGTCTTTAATTCCTTTCCGCATTAGTGGATAGTGAAATGTAACATGGTTCGAACGGACCTTTCAAAACTAAATTCAAGGACTTTTCATTCATTTTCAAGCACTTATTTTTACTACTGACGATACCAAACAGCGCTGAAACACCGTTAAAACACCAATTTACCCCCCCCCTGCAATTGAATTCGGTGCGTAAGCTTGTCAGGTTGTGATAATCACCAATACTGTTCATTTCGTACCCCGTCACTGAACCTCGGGACGCATGTATTCGCCATAAAGCTATGGCGATGATAGTGTGATTTAATCATGTTTTTAGGAAATTTTCTTATTTTCTACTCAAAGAAAGTAAATTCAATGACTATTTTTAAAATTCATTTTTTTTTCAAAATTCCAGGACTTTCCAATGACATTTTTAAATGAGAAATTCGAGGAATTTTCAATGACTAGACATCAAATTCAAGGACTTTTCATGGCCTGTACGAACCTTGTGTATGCATACTTCTTAGATGTTAGAGTATGCATTTCGAATATTTACCGTTTTGGTTGAAAGATCACAAACTAAAGGCAAACAAGACACACATAAGATATTTCAGTAATTTATTCAAAAGAAAACAATTCTTATCTTTCTAAATAAAACCTGCACATGGAAATACAAAAAATATTCAGCTCTTGTTATGTTAGTCATAAGAATGAAAGTATCAACAAACAAGCGTACAAAAATTGTATTTGAAACAACAAAAGTTATGTTTTGCAATCAGCAATGTTCTTGAACCTTAGAATTCAGCGATTGATTTTCTTTTGTATTTGTTTTGGTACTCTTACAGTACATACCCGATTTAAGAAAATCATTTTTCACATTTCAAAGAGAAAAAATCTCAATATTGTGCCAAGTTGCATGTAAGCCGAGCCGAACATATGAAAACACTATTGTACACAAGCCAGTTTATGTAAATATCTGCCATGAATACGATAAAATCTTAGTTTTTAAGAATTTCCCAAATCATTAAAAGTCCCAAGTTAGGTAAAAATGTAGCCGGTTTTTCCAAATATCATTTCTGCATCAAGCAAAACAAACATAGCGGTGATTCAAAAATACAACCTTCATTTAATAGTGATCGAATCTACATAACAATTGTTATACTATGCTCTCAACAATAACAGTATTAAGACAGAATGAAATAAAACACAGTTGTGAAGTTCTAACGTTCGAATGACGTTGTGATGTCACAAAAACACATCCAACAGAAACAGTGTACATTTATCTACAAACATTTCTAATGCATTTTACTGACTTCAAGTCAAATTCAAAAGTTTTGTCCAAAATCGGACTTCGTAGAAACCATACATATATACATAATGTAAACAAGTACCTCATTTGTAAACATTTACAATCATGAATGACAGTTATAAGAGTTTTTTAAACGAATCAACTGGGCACCCAGCAGAGTGCCACCTAAAGAACTTTACTGACAAATTATATAATATATTATGAATCTTCAATTAATTATCATACCTATATTCTAACCATTTTACTAAGTTTTGATTACCAGCTCATTAGGTCATGTCTCTATTTAAACAACAACGTTTTTTAACAAATAAACAGGTAGTAAAAAGTAAATGAAAAAAATAATGTAAAAAACAAAATCACTAAATTATTTCTGATCAATAACTCAAGAGCGGTTTAGCCATAAACTTATAAAATATTGGATAAGTATGACGTTTGGATTACTTAGTCCAATTCTTGGAAACTTTGTCCAAAACCATTCAATTTTGCATAAACGTTTTGGACAAAGTTACCCATAGAAATGTAGTACCAGCCAATTAGGCCCAATTAATATGGGCCGAACGATGCTTGATCCCGACCGAACGGGCGCATGTTAAAGATGACGTCACAAATTATGTGACGTACGTTGTAAACGAGAGAGCGCTCTTACAACCGAGACATCGAAAAGTAAAGCATACAACAGTACACACTGTAACAGTGCGTCAGCAAAATTTATGTATTGTCCTTATATGATCCCTTTGTATGTTTCCATTATTGAGGGTCTAGTTACGGGTAATTAAGAAATGCAAAAGAAAGTTATCTAGAAAAAGTAAGCTGAACTCCTCGAGTCTGGTCAACTTTTATCCCAAAAAAGCAAAATGGCCGAGAGCCAAAAGACAAGAGCAGCAATTTAGACGTGGACAATAGTGACTACGTACTTAGGCGATAGAGACGGTTTACGCCTGACGGGATCGACAGGTTAGTGATATTGATAGGTGACCGACTTCAGAAACCTACGAGACGGAATCGACCCTCGGCACTGCGACAGGAGATTATGATGACGTTGCGGTTTTATGCATCGCGTTGCTTTTTGCAAGACCATTAGCTTTCCAAATTCTGAATTTCTCCACTATTTGATGCAATGATGTCATTTTTTGACAGACCGATAAAAGAGAAATGTGGTCTTACGCAAATGAGCTACGGCTCTGGCCAAAGGATATTAACGGAGAAAACTTAAATGAGAAAAGCCAGTGCTCGGCGGGTACCTCGTTTATTGTCAAATTCACAAATTAAACAGGTGTCGTGTTAAAGCCTCTGAGAAGTTCCTAAGTCGTTACAGAAATGACGGATTGACATTTTTGGATACAATTGTGTCTACCGATAAACCTGGCTACACCTATTCGATCCGGGGACAAAAGAACAATCAACACAGTGGAAAACTTCACCACCACATAAGAAGACTCGCGTGTCGAAGACGGAAAACAAACATATGTACATATTCTTCGCTGATACCCGAGGTATGCAGTACCAATTGGACAGACAGTGAACGCAACATATTATTCAAACGTTTTTAAATATTTCTTCATACATATTCCGTAGGGAAAAATGACTCTACGTCTATGTATATTGAAAAAACATTTGAATAATTTGAAATAGTAATACATGTAATGATAACCATAAATTTAAATATGTAACATACACGGACTGAAAAAAATCTGAAGAAGGTCATAGGCCGAAATATAAATACAGTAAAACTTCGTTATCTCGAGAAGTGAACGGGACAGTTAAAATACACGAGATAAACTGGGTGCTCGAAATAACCAAAATGACATGTATTGATGATAAAAACGGATTCTGGTTTAAATCCTGCTCGAGATAGGCCGGGTGCTCGTGATATCGTTGCTGGTCCTAACGAATTTTTATTGTACTGTGAGAAAACGAAAGGTTTGTAAATAGTTTATGGTATTTAAATATTATTTCATCTGTTAATGTAAACGGTGCATAATTATAATCGACTATGATTCTTGCTAGAATTTATATACTATACTTTTATACATGTATTGTATATACAACCGTATTAACATTCTTTAATATGATAATAAAATCTTGTTTCTAAACAAATCAAACCCTCTTGTTGCAGGTTTTGTGGAAAGACGTTTCCAGTGCGCTAGCGAAGAGGAGGAGACCCACTATGCGACCTGATGAGGTTATTTTATCGACACATCATAGTTAAAAGAGTTCTTGTCATATCATTTCAAACATTAAGAACAAATGTATAACAAGTAGTTTGAAGTATCGGACAACTACATCGACACATCATAGTTGAAAGAGCTCTTGTCATACAGTATCATTCCAAACATCTATTAGACATTTAGTCTTTGAAATGACGTCATGTGATGGCAACATGACGTCATGTGACACTTACTCACCATTTCATAGTACTTAGGGAAGCACTTCTGGAGATTTATTTTAACTGTTTTACCCAGATGAAGGCTTAAGTGTAAAGCCGAAACGTTGGTGAAATGAATGGAGAACCACATCCGTTGTTTAAGTTCTTAGTTCTACATATGTATTTATTTTGTTCAAAATCTGTAAGAACACTGAACAGTAATATGTTTCAAGGAATATAACTGCAATCATCAAATTGAAGCCTTGGACAAACCTGCCAAAAGAGTTGGCTTACTTGACATCATCACCTGAAGTGGTAGAAGTTCTAACCTTATCAGAAAACGTAATGATAGTCAGCGTGTAATTTGTGGAGTCTACAGAAAGGGGGGGATCTTTATCGGCGCACAAGTTTTGACAAGATGTCGGTCATACTAGTATCATTCAAAGCCACGTTCAGGTTTTCAACACTATGCAACTAATGCATAAGCAACAGTAGATTACCAGGTCATCGACGCCGGGCCAGGGAGGGTGATAAAGACTGATAGGACTACCGATAATGAAAATACAGACACAGCACAGCACATTACTTTGTCGGAAAGTATCGTTTTTTTTCAAATAATACTAATTACAATCTCCGTACTGTAGCACGAAATGATCTTGTTCCTTTGAAAGCTAGAACCAAACATCTTAAAGACACATTTAGCTATGCTAGCACACAAATGTGGAATACGATTCCAATGGATATTAGAAGTGTGGCTCGTTTAAAGGTATTCAAAAATAAATTTAAAAGACATTTTAATGCCATACTATTGTAAATTTGAATGTTAAATTGATCAATATGTTCCTATCAGATAATAAGAGATATTATTATTCATATGTGTTTTTCATAGTGTTTGTCGGGTTTACATGTAACTTATTTTTATTGATTTGTATTTTTTTTTATTATTTTTTTTTTTACTGATTTGTGTTTATATATGTAAATTAGAAGACCATGTTGTAAATAAGTTGATACATGAAATGTATTAACTTAATGAGTAAAACCTTCGTTAAATAAAGTTATTATTATTATTACTTAATACCACAACGAATCGCGTAACGTCAAAACAACGTGTAGTTACGTTATTTGGGAATAAGCAAACAATGAATACTACTAGTCTAGTGTGATGCACTTCAGGGCTGTCAGAATAAAACACTGCTAAAAACAAACACTCGCGACCATAGTGTTCTACTAAAATATTATTTGTGACACTCATGAACTGAAATATATGTGAATACGATGTGAATTACTAAGTTATTTTTGTGTTAAAAGTGTTGAACTGTTCATCAAGTTGAATTATTAATTGTGATAAACTTTATGTGAAACTTCGCCATTGAAGTTGTTCTCCAAGCAGGAGAGGAAACTACTCGACAAGAAGAAGACTAGTGCCACTATTCACGTCGTATGCAATGCCGTTATTTGAGCGTACTGAAATATCGTGTGCTGATTAAATTCTGCAAAGAATTAGGGAAAACACCTACAGAAACATTGTAAATGACACACGCGACACTTCAGAAGAATTCCGTAAGTCGTTCATTAGTGTTCAAGTGGCATAAACAATTTGGTGACGGTGATGAATCGTTGGAGAACAGCTGCGGTCGAGGAAGGAAAACATTCAGATACTGAGTCGATGTTGACGTCATTGAGTGACGCGCTAACTAGAAACAGAGAACACACTGTGTATTCCCTATTTGGCATGTTCAATTTAAGCGTCGGAACAGCACACAGCTGAGTCTTCCCGAATTATTAGTACTTTGGTATGACGTCATATCCGGTTATTTGTGACGTCATGACGTAATTTCCTGTTTTGTGCCATTATTTTTAAAACGACCGACATTAATGCCAACAGAAATGTAGTGTAAGAAATTTGAATGTGTTTTTGAGAAAGGCTTATGCCGAAACGTAATAAATAAGAGTATTAACTACATTAGTGTTTAAATAACTATTCCCTATGGAATTTAATCAGAGAGTTTCTTTACAGTGTATGCTGTAATGTTTGTTTTTAAATGTCTATGCGATGGAGATACAAACAAACACACACACAAATAGTAAGACGTTCTAAGAAAAGGAGGAAGAAGTTTTCGAATCGCATTATCTCTACTGACGAGACATGGTTGTGGTTACATGACCCAGAAACAAAAAGACAGTCAGTCGTGTGGACGACACAAGGATCGCCGCCACCAGGGAAGACTCGTGTGAACAGGCTTGGAGAAACGCTGTTTCAAATGACACGACTGTGAATGCAAACTACTATCCAAAAACAAAATGGATGCTACTTATAACTTAAATTGATGAAAAAGGAAAATAAATCCTGAAGAAGGACAAGAGCCCGAAAATTTGAAACGAGTCAAACTTAATTATCATATTGTTATAAAACTAAACTGGATACACTTGGAGTTAATAAGTTGCTGTATCATTTCAATAAACCTTACCATTTTGTCTGTTATATATTTTACATTGTGATTCTGTATCTCTTAGATCCTGTATTTATTAACATTATTATTAATATGTAACCTTTTGTGTTTCGCATCACAGGCTGGACTCCATGGTTTGCAGGAGTGTATAAAAATATACAAGCCAGAAAAAGTAGCAGCACCATGGCTTCTTTGTCAACGACCCCGGAACGAAAGGAAGTCTGGCGTGTTGAAGTAATCAGGAGCCCCACCACCAGATAGGAAAGCACGTGTAAATCATGTTCTTCGCCTGGAAAGGAATGATACTTTGTCACGCTGTTACAAATGACACGACTGTGATGGCAACTTATCATTCAAATCCAAATATAGTGTGTTTAATTGAATGTTAAATGTCATACGTATTGGAGGCCTTGTTGTAAATAAGAGATGTATAGTTCATATAATTTTATGTATTCATATTTATATATACATTAACTTGTTACCTTCAGAAAATAAAATATTTTATTATTAGTACTACTACTATTATTAATATGAACTAAGGCACCGCCTAAATGAGGGATTAAATACACATTGGATATCTGCTAAGCTATGTTTCAGATAGAAACTGACTAAATATTAGTTGAATTTAGATGTTATACAATATACAAAGATAGTTATTGATCAGCAACTGATCTTTTTCCTCTTTAAATTTAAGACCAGAAATAATAATTATTCAAAATTTTGTATCTGTATCTGTGGTTTATGTTTGGAATAAGTGTAGGCATCCCTAACCTGGAGTTTTACCTATATTATACTGATTTGGCAAATTTTTATACATTGCAACGTAACGTCATGAGTCTATTTGGCGTACTTTTGGTTTGACGTCATTTCCTATTATTTGTGACGTCATGACATCACGTCTTGTATTGGCGCCGTGTATCCAGTACAGTAGCGTATTTCTTACTTCCCTTTGCTTATTTAAATAGTTTATTTATTGAATATTTTTAAAGATGGTTATAATTCGAAAGAAAATGATAGGGGGCAACCGTTTACAGATTACTATTTTTTATTTTCATGTTTATATATATCTTAACATGTTACCTTCAGAAAATAAAGATCTTATTATAATAATAATAATAATAATAATAATAATAATAATAATAATAATAATAATAATTATTATTAATAATAATAATAATAATAATTATTATTATTATTATACGAGTTCTATCGCGTGAGTTTTCTTTCTCGTTACAGATTTCTAATGCCAGTATCTACCTATTTGTATTGTCCGCCATTCAATTGTTACATTTGTATTTTAAAGATTTAGACTTATTTGGTGATAAAGACAAGACTATGTTCAGCAAACGATTATGACCTCCCCCCCCTAAGAATTATGTAAAGAAATTAAAGTCGTCAAATGGCCGCTGTCGGTGCCAGAAGTCGGTTTCAATGTAGCACGTGCAGCAATGGTATTCATCGTTGCTGCTGGTCACTTCAGTCTTGCTCCGAGGAGTAGCTTGTTTCTTACGTGTATTATTACATATGATTTTCTAAATTGTGTTTTGTTTTATTTTGTTAACACTTAACATTTTATGTATATGCATCTACATCAACATAATATGCATAGCGCTTTAATTAACAGTTAATCACTTCATAACGTGCGTCATAACGTGCGACGTTTTGAGCGTCGATATAAAAAGAATCCAGAAAGTTAACATGTTGGTTACGTTGCCAAAGCCGAGTCGTGACAGAAGATGTTGAAAATGTGATTCATCATCAAGTTAATGCACCTGCACACACAACAGCAGTAAGTGGATTGGAACTTTTGCTGACGTGATTTGGAGGAGCAGAACACCCGCCATATTCACCGGACCTAGCACTGTTCGTTTAATAGAGTAATGGTATTCAGTACCTCAAAAGTTTTATAACATTTTATTTTATTAACATATTCTACATATTTTTTAGAAAAAAGTAGAAGGCAAAATGCCGAAATGTTAGTCGTCATACAATTAAAAAAGAATACGTGTTGTTGTTAAATTAACTACATTTACATTTTTAGAGAATGTAAAAAGGACAAAGAAACATTATTGTAAGTTTCTTAAAATCAGATGATTAAATGGAAACATGAATTTTATCGGAAGTGACTGGATAGATTAAGATACATTACTCATGATGCTGTTAACCTATTTCTTCGAAAATTAAATACTTTTTTTATCGGGAGTGTTTGCGGCGACACTGCTGCAAGTTAAAAATGCAAGTTTTAGTCGTGAATGCCGGCTTCCGGGATCAGCAAATACCAAGAAAACATGAATAATTCTGGGCTGCTTAAAGTGTGCATACAATTTGCATTTTCCCAGTATTTATGTATCTTTATAGATCCTATATATTTAGTTTATTTTCATAATTAGTATGCCAAAAATATGTTTCCTTTTGACGTCGCATGACGTCGATGACGTCACTTCCTTTTTGTTTTATTATGTTCATATCTATACCTGAAGAAGACAGCAATCGTCTGTCGAAACGTAGTAGACATAAAATAATTGTAAGGAGTTTGTTACTGTTCATTTATAACTTTATAGAAATTCCTGTATCTTAATCCGTATGGTATTGAACTTGATTGATATGTTACCTTTAAGTATACAATTATATCAAGATATGACTATGTTTATCATATAGTTTATGGCATTGCATGTTTTTCCCCGCAATAGTGTGACGTCATGTTACATTAACGTCATGACGCCACATCCTCTGTTTTATTTACCATTGTGATGCTTACTCTGAAGAAGGCTTCGGCCGAAACGTAAATATATTGATACAATTAAAAACAATATGTTTACGAGTTGCTGTTGAATTTGCATCATTCATTTGGATACTGGTATGCTGAAAATATTTTTGATTATTTTGATTGAAGTGTTAACGTCTAGTTGTATACTCTAATGTCACCGGTGCACCGGAAGTGATAATATTTCTACGCATGTTTGTACAAAGGGTCAATCTTCCAGCACAGGTTATTGGTTATTTGATACTTTTGGGAGATTGTACAACACTTTATATCAAGCATCCGGATACTTACAGACAACTCAGAAACATCGGTTCCTACCCAGACTATTAAGAACATTGTTGATCAGAATTTTGATATTATTGAGAGTGATACAGTGTTATCAACCTCTAGCAGTTACACTACTACACGTACAAATAAGCATTTATACCATATCATACCAAAGACGTCGGTCATGGCTAACTTTACACGTCCCAGGGGCAAGGACACATACAGTTCCTTCTTGTTAAATTATTCTGACGACTTAGCAAACGCCAATGAACAATACACGTTTGAGGCGTTAAAGGAGAAGGTTAGATTAAATAACCTATTGGATACGTCCACTGGCCTCAGTACTAACCTATTTGAGGATTCAAAGATTTTTAAGGACACTGGTACTATTGAGGTACAAAATCATGAGGTTTATAAGTATTTAGATGTTGATAGGTCAGTAGTAGGTAATATGTTGTCAAAAGTGAACCTATAGTTTTTCCACATGGTGAGTGGTGTAATGTATTAAGGGAATTGTTCAAACCTAGTACCAAAGATGTACCTGTTAAAAAGGGTTATGATATTGAATTTGAATGTGTGGCCTTCACGTTACAGTTCGATGAATGTGCTCACGCATCACAACATGATTATAATATGTTGGCTATTAGTAATACGTTTGTACCATTGGTCAATGTTAGGAATAAGTTGACGTATTTGGAAGCTTTAAAAAGTGCTAATGAGTATCAATTAGATGACTCTATATTAGAATTAGCATTTGCAAAAAATGGTCAACGTGAACATATACCATTTGATATAGACAATTTGAGTGGTTTCGTACCTCATTATCCAGCAAATAATTACTTTGTATATGGTAACTTACACCAGAAGTCTGATATGATAGACAATTATCGTAATGTAACAGTCAATAAGCCTGTCACTTCCACACCCAAACTTATATCATGCAGGGATACATTCACTGGTAGGGGTCCCATACTTTTGGGGGGAATTATGAACCTACTTACTGCGTCTAAATTCAAGACCGAATTAGTCGATGGTAAGGGGTTACCTAAAATGGCTATTATGCAGTTGCAACTACACCCTGTGTATGTTAAGAAGGGTGCTGATATTGATGTGGATAAATTATTACGCAAACATATGCTTCAATAATATATCTCTGTAGGAAAACAACATCAGGATATTTGGGATGGGGTTGAGTTTAGGGATAACAATTTTAAGAGACCCATTAAGATTATTGATAGTACTGTAAATACATTCAGGGATGAGCAGTTACAATATCCCACTCAGGGTCCAGGCACTAGTCCTATTCTTTTCATATTATTCCCAACATTAAGAACAAAACTACAACAAGTTGACGAATCGGACAACTACATCGACACATCATAGTTGAAAGAGCTCTTGTCATACAGTATCATTCCAAACATCTATTAGACTTTTAGTCTTTTAAGAACTTAACAGAAATGACGTCATGTGATGTCAACATGACGTCATGTGACATTTACTCTCCATTTCATAGTTCTTAGGGGAGCAGTTTTTGAGATTTATTTTCACTTTTTTACCCTGGTGAAGGCTTAAGTGTTAAGCCGAAATATAGGTGAAATAATTGGAGAACCACATCCGATGTTATAGTTGTAAGTTCAACATATGTTTTTTTTCAGTCAGAGGCTCGTAGGGAAGATTGTGCAAATGCCTAACTACGTTGCCTCTATAAATAAAGTCTTTATTATTATAACTATTATTGTGTTCAAAATCTATAAGAGCAGTAATATGTTTTCAAGGAATATAACTGCAATCATCAAATTGAAGCCTTGGACAAACCTGCCAAAAGAGTTGGCTTACTTGACATCATCACCAGAAGGGATAGAAGTTCTAACCTTATCAGAAAGCGTAATGATAGTCAGCGTGTACTTTGTGGAGTCTACAGAAGGGGGGGGTTATTTATTGGCGCACAATTGTTGACAGGATGCGGGTTAAATTAATATTATTCAAAGCCACGTTCAGGTTTTCAACACTATGCAACTAATGCATTAGCAACAGTAGATTGCCAGGTCATCGACGCCGGGCCCAAAACAAACAATCGCGACCATAGTGATCTACTAAAATATTGTTCGTGACACTCATGAACAGAAATATATGTAAACACATCGTGAATTACTAAATAATTTTCGTGTTAAAAGTGTTGAACTATTCATCAAGTTGAATTATCAATTGTGATAAACTTTATGTGAAACTTCGCCATTGAAGTTGTGCTCCAAGCAGGGGGAGGAAATTACTCGACAAGAAGAAGAAGACAAGTGCCACTATTCAAGTCGTAAGCAATGTCGTTATTTGTGCGTACTGAAAAATTCGTGTGCTGATTAAATTCTACAAAGAATTAGGGAAAACACCTACAGAAACATTGTAAATGACACACGCGGCACTTCAGAAGAATTCCGTAAGTCGTTCCTTAGTGTTCAAGTGGCATAAACAATTTGGTGATTGTGATGAATCGTTGGAGAACAGCTGCGGTCGAGGAAGGAAAACATTTAGATACTGAGTCGATGTTGACGTCAATGAGTGACGCGCTAACTTAAGACAGAGATCACACTGTATGTTCCCTATTTGACATGTTCAATTTAAGCGTCGGAACAGCACACAGCTGACACTATCCGAATTATTAGTACTTTTGGTATGACGTCATATCCGGTTATTTGTGACGTCATGACGTTATTTCCTGTTTTGTGCCATTATTTTTAAAACGACCGACATAAATGCCAACAGAAATGTAGTGTAAGAACTTTGAATGTGTTTTTGGGAAAGGCTTATGTCGAAACGTAATAAATAAGAGTATAAACTACATTAGTGTTTAAATAACTATTCCCTATGGAATTTAATCAGAGAGTTATTATACAGTGTATACTATAATGTTTTTTATTTCTATGCTTTGGAGATACAAACAAACACACACACACCAAACGTTAGACATTATAAGAAAAGGAGGAAGCATTTCTGAAACGCATTATCACTACTGACGAGACATGGTTGTGGTTACATGACCCAGAAATGAAAGGACAGTTGGTCATGGGGTAGACACCAGAGAAGGCTTGTGTGAACAGGTTTGGGGAAAAGAACATGTTTATAATGTTCTGTGACAGGGAAGAAATGCTGCTTTGCCACGCTGTTCCAAATGACGCGACTGTGAATGCAAACTACTATCCAAAAAACAAAATGGATGCTACTTAAATTGATGAAAAAGGAAAATAAATCCTGAAGAAGGACAAGAGCCCGAAAATTTGAAACGAGTCAAACTTAATTATCATATTGTTATAAAACTAAACTGGATACAATTAGAGTTAGTTGCTCGTTTAAAATAGACCTTATAATTTTGTCTATAATTTATTTTACATTGCGATTCTGTATCTTTTAGATTTTTTATTTATTTACATTATTATTATTACGTTGTTATTTTGCATGCTTTGTGTTTTTATTTATGCGTACGTGACCTTATATATTTGTTTTGTTAATGGTCAAATGCATTGCATAAAAACCGATTTGCTAATAAACTTGAACTTGAACTTGATTATTAATATGTAACCTTTTGTGTTTCACGTCAAAAAGTTTGCAACCTTTTTAAAGCAAAACGTAACGTCATCTATCAAGGCGTCATAATTCATAACGTCATAACAATTTCCTGAAGAACAATAATAAAATTCGAAACGTTGGAAAATTTGTCTTGATTTTCCATTAAACTTGAATGACTTGGATAATGTATTGTGTATATGATTGTAGACAAGTATGCAAAGTTTAAAAGCAATGCCTCGTTGGGCTTAAAAAACCTGATTTTCAACATGTTGTCACTGACGAATAGACGCACGAACGGACAAATGCATCGTTATATGCCTCCGCATCAGCAGATACTGGGTATAACACAAATGCATATACCGCGACTTATGCATGAGCACTTATACAAATGTTTGGAAAAGAAAAAGCAGACAGTATTCTCAACCGTTCACAACAAACGAAGACGAAAGGTGTAAAAAAGCTGTATAATAATTATCGATTGAGGCAAGCACATGTTATGTAAGGATGGTTGAAAAAAAACAGCCATTGTTTACCGCCCTGTCAGGTACACAGACTGGGTTCAAGGGTTTACAGAAGTTTATAAAACCTTACAATCCAGAAAGACAACATGATGGTTACAGTGGAGAAATAGCCAGTGTTTACCGCCCTCTCAGGTGCACAGGCTGGACTCCATAGTTTGCAGGAGTTCATAAAAATATACAAGCCAGAAAAAGTATCAGCACCATGGCTTCTTTGTCAAAGACACAGGAACGAAAGGAAGTCGGGCGTGTGGAAGTAATCAGGATCCCCACCACCAGAGAGGAAAGCACGTATTAATCATGCTATTTGCCTGGAAAGGAATGATACTTTGTCAAGGTGTTACAAATGACACGGCTGTGATTGCAACTTATTATTCAAATATAGTGTGCCTAATTGAATGTTAAATGTCATACGTATTGGAGGCCTTGTTGAAAACAAGAGATGTATTGTTCATCTAGGTATATATATATATATCTTAGCATGTTACCTTCAGAAAATAAAGATTTTATTATTATTATTGTTATTATTATTATTATTATACCTTTACAAGTTCTATCGCGTTAATTTGCTTCCTGTTTACAGATTTCTAATGTCAGTATCTACCTATTTGTATCATCTGCCATTAAATTGTGGCATTTGTATGTTTGTCTTTACGCATGCTTGTATTTGTGGTATTGTTAGATGACACATTGGACATAAGCTTTTTTGTTGATTAGGACAAGACTACGTTCATTAAATGCTTATGCACCCGTGGAAAAAGCCTTGTGTAAGAATTATTTAAAGTCGTTAATATTTTCTGATAATAGTTTTCAAGTATGCGTCCTTTTTGGCGCTTTTACTTTGTACGCCATTTTAGACTTGATTACATCCAGTACGTTAACTAGATCCGGCTGACGTCACTATTGAACACTGTCAGTGCTCTATTTACGCTCGTTGACAGACGTTGATGTAAGTATGATTTTCGTTGATTTTGTGATTAAGCGATTGAAACTTGGTGAATCGATGTATAATTACGTTCTATTTTGTTGTCGAGTACCACTCATATTTCTATTTGGATGTATTCTCGCGGTACTATGGAGATAAAGTCAAATAATGACAAATAAAATAACTATCTCCTTGATAGTTTTCTATTCTTCAGTCTATTTTTTCATTTATGAATCAAAGGTATATTGATAAAAAAATATTTCGAATGAAAAATGATGAAGAAAAGAGTTGATGAGAGATGTAGGGAATGTATTTTGGAGTACATACACTTACCAATTGCTATTATCAACAAACTGTTTTCACTAGGTATATGTTTATATTTTATTTTAGAAAATGGATCACGTTTATTGTTCCAAAACGGCGAGGCATAAGGTGCCTTCAATGTTCGGGAGTTTTTTTAGCATGGGTACTTTACCCGTATGACACCAACAAAAACACCTACAAAAAGTAGACCTTCAAAAAGAGTTGGAAGTTCACTGACTGGAAAGACACTAAACAGCCAGAAAATATGCTGATGGGTAAGTGATTTTACTATAACAATCAAAACTTGTTCTTTGTTGATCATTTTTTATACCAACCACTATCAGTATCTACACCACATTTTGCGACTCAAGAAAAAACTAATGGTATCCACCAACAGATGTATGTATATGTAAAAACAACAATGTATATATGTAATATAAGCATGACTGGAAAAAGTGCTGCCCCTTCCAAATAATTGAGACCAAAGTTATTTACTCAACATTACTAGTATGGCTAAAAAATCTATTGAACAAACTATATACAACTGATATTACATGTTGTTGTTAACGATTGAGTAATTTTCTGTTGTTAAAGTTTGTATTGTCTGTTGTTACAAATATAACTTTTTTGACTGAAATGAAGACTGAAAAGAATTAGAAACTTGAAGTTGATTGGAGTGGACAGTCTACATGTTAGTTTGATTGGTTGATTTCTGTTCCTGTTTAATAGCGGTATCGATTTATCCAATAGAATCAATCATTGCCGACTATTAAAATCGCTGTTTATTATTCGAATACAGAAGATAGAAAGTCAACATGGTTGTTACAGGGAAGATTTCACCAGGGTTTGCCGGAGTTCATCAAACCTTACAAGGCGACATACCAGCTCCATGGATTCATTGTCCAAGCCGAGTCGAGACAGAAGATGTTGTTATTGTGATTTATCGTCATGACAATGCACCTGCACGCACGACAGCAATAACTGAATTGGAACTTGTGTTGTATATTTGACATTGCAGAAGAAAGGCACAGGATAGGGACATTGGCAAAAGTGTTGAAAGAGGAATGAAATACAATCAATTGGCTGTTAACCATTGGGTGTGGTGTGTTAAATAGTTACAAAACATTTATATTATTTTTGCATAAAACATATTTATTTTCACTACTAGCAGGCATTTAACAACCATAACATTTTAAAGGAAAAAAAACGATTATTAGCGTTCGTAGATGATGTCGTGGTGGGAATTAGCGACTTTCGTCGCCACGATAATTACAAGTAGAAGATATGTTAATGATAGGAAATAACTGTGGTGTTTTAGGCTGGCTGAGGATAACACTCCATTATTACTTCCCTATCAGGGCAACTGGCTGGAATCCAGGGTATACAGGAGTTCATCAAACCTTACAAGTAACCAGCATGATGGTTACAGGGGAGAAACAGCCAGTGTCCAGAAGCCGGTTTCACTGTAGCACGTGCAGTAAAGGAGTACATCGCTGCTGCTGGTCACTTCAGTCTTGCTCCGAGGAGTTGCTTGTTTCTTACATGTACTATTCAGGCTGTTAATACAAATATGATTTTTTTTAAATTGTGTTTTGTTTTAGCACTTACCATTTTAGGTATATACATCTACATCAACATAATATTATGCATAGCGCTTTAATTAACAGTTAATTACTTCATAACGTGCGTCATAACGTGCGATGTTTTGAGCGTCGATATAAAAAGAATCCAAAAAGTTTACATGTTAGTTACATTGTCAAAGCCGAGCCGTGACAGAAGATGTTGCAATTGTGATTTATCATCAAGACAATGCACCTGCACACACCGCAGCAATAAATGAATTGGAACTTTTTTTATGGGATTTTGAAGAGCAGAACACCCACCATATTCACCGGACCTAGCACTATTCGTTTAATTAAGTACCTCAAACGGTATTTTACACACAACTGTAACAAATTAGTCAAAAATTCAAAGTGTTTAATTCCTTATGGCTTGTGAATTTTCCAAACATACCATATCCAAAGGTGCAAAGTCTGAAAAATCTTTGTGTAATCTCATTTAGTTTTCTCAAATCGCATACAACATACCAAGCTCTCATGTGTCCTGAGCACATATATGTAAATGGTGTTATATAAGATTTTTTTTATAATTATAGACAAAGTTAAGCTTCTAACATTTGATTTCACTTTAGCCAAAGTGCTTACAGATTAGTCACCAATAATTTTAAGTATAACATTTAAAATTGATAAATTATTGAATTCTCAGCCGTTTCATATCATGTGATAAAATTGAATAAACTTTAAACCTTAACTGTTCATGTAAATAGTTTTGGACTTATATCAATAATGTAATCTTATTTTGACAAATCTGCTATATGAAAAAACAGTACTACAATTTATTTCATTCCTGTTTGAAAAATAACCAGGAATTCTACAATCCAAGGAATTAGATGAAAACGTTGCGGACACTACATATTTTAAAACTGAAGATCATACATTTTAGATAAGCATGATTGCCTCTGTATCAGTAATTTTTAAAAATATCAATTTAAGTTGATAAAGATGTGTTCAGACATATAAATACTAAAGAGGAATAGTAATTATACATTATTTTACGTTTTATAACATACAGGAAAGAAGTTTCAAATTAGTTGCACCTTGACCTGAATTACAAAATTGTAAATTTATAAACTACAAATACAAACTGTGCACTTAAAAGATGTTTTACCAAAATATCAGCATTTTATAGTATTGAAATTAATAAAACTTCAGATAAGAAAAGTCACTGTATAAAATTGATTTTAATTATAAGATTAAATGGTTTGTTAGGTTACTACAATGATACAGACACTACAATTTTAAAAACAGTCTAAGATGATTTTGTGAACTTGTTTATTCCAGCAACTGTTTGTAATGTTTTTTACCTAGTTAATAATTTTTGTACATAGTATGCAAGACAATAGAGTTTATGTCTTCTACAGCAAATTTATATGATATGCAAGAAAATAAATGGAGCTGCCAACTATATGTAAATGTACAAACCAATAACAAAATGACATAGATCTGATATGAAATTTAATTTGTGATATTGATACATTTTACATGCCTGTCTCGAAAGACTGCAGAATTGTATCATGGGAGCACCCAAGGTGTATGGGTGATTCAGGTGCCATGAAGATTTTGGCTGTCCGATCTCGTACTTGGAACTTTTTTCTTCTAATCAATAGCAAAATTGATGAAAATTAAAAGCTCAATATCAAGGACAAGTTTGAATACCAGCAAATTCAGTCCAAGTTGCTTTCACTTTAAAATGATTTTTGTCCCAGGAATCAATAAAACTTTTAATAAGCATTTTTCAACTTGAACATACATGTATTTACAACTATTCTCAACAATTTGATGGAGATATCAATGAGCATATTATATCGGACAATTTTAATACCCAGCAAAATCAGACTTGTCTTGCATTACTTACTGGATAATGTAAAACTGACAAGAATTGCATTTCCAGCTCTTACTTAATAATTTTTATTGTGATCCTCATTCAACTTCGTGAAAAACAGGATATCTAAAGTAAATATATAATATCTTGAACACTTTTATTGGCTCCAATAACCAGACAATTAGGCCTTGAATATTTGAAAATGAATAAGAGTTTGTAAGTAAGTTTTATCTGGAGTCTTTTCAATATTGTATTCTCACCAATCATAACTTGCAAATGACAAAAGAAATGGACTAAATGATATTTATGTTTTGATAGCCATATTAGAAATAACTTATTTACTACCTTAAATTTGATAGATTATAAATGGTTCTAGAAAAAAATTAATGCAAGGTTATGTACAACAAAGTGTCTACTTTATATCTATGTGTACATATAATTCTTACTTTTTGAAGATATGTGATATTAAATCAAATTAAATATAATCGATACTCATGCCTACATTTTTGTACGGAAACTGTTCCTAACAAGTTTAAACAACAGTGAATGTAATATATTAACTTAGATTTATTGAGAAGTTAGTAGTAAAAATGTTTTGTTATTTCCAAAATGTTGCGGACACTACATGTATTTTATTGAAACAGCAGAAATATATAATCATTGATAGACAATAAAATACTTTATTGAAGGGCATGAAAATTATCAATTAGGTTCAAATAGTCCCAAGAAACTGTCAAAATCAATTGAAACCTAATTTATTAAAAGAAAATACAAATATATTTTTGTAAAATATGTCTATATTCTGTTGGTTGTTACACTACTGTTATTTTCTAGAAAGCAGTTAACTTACATTTCTTCAACATGAAAAATACCTAAATAATCTGAATTTTGATTGTAAATAGCTTTTTGATCCAAAAGACAACAATACAAGACTGATAAATGCTATTTTAATGATCAGCGTTGCGGACACTACAGGCGTTGCGGACACTACAAGTGAGGTTTTTTGTTGGCGAGCAAAAAGTTGGTGCAGCAAAGCTATAACCTTTGGTTTATGTCTTTGTGGACATGAGGTCTATTCACACACATAATTGTACAGGAATAGCAATAGTAGTTTCTGAAATCCTATGGCGTTGCGGACACTACAAAAAAGTGTCTCGAAAAACACCTCACATAGAAAATGATATTTTTTCAAATTTGATCCGTTATGATAACTTTTTGGTTCTTTTTTCATCCTAAATATATATTTTTTCAAGTATTAATGAATAAAATGACAAAAAATGGTATGAAAGCAATATTCCACACCTAGTTATATGAAGGTAGGATGCTCAGTTTCAAAAAAGTATAACGTAAGAGTAGTTTGTTGTATTTAACAGTTTTTCTTTATTTTTTGTCCGATTTATATCAAATAAAAACCAAATGCAGAAGAGATAATACAGTTTTAATTTCAGGTCTTTTTAAGGGGAATGTGATTATTACTTTGTAAGATTTTGATCTCCAAAATTTCTCATTTTTAGAATGTTACAGCATAACGCCTAAAATAGCCATTATATGGGGCATAAATGGCATAATTATAAACTTACAAGTTGAAGGAGCAAACTTATTTTAACTGTAAAAGTTGGACATTGACCTTACACTGTTTTTAGTACATTAGTACCAACATAACAATTCAAGAAGTATTGTTTTTGAGCATATAACATAGTGCAAGCAATGCTGCGTAAAATACCGTGAAACAGCCGTCTACATATTTTATAGAAAAAAAGAAAAAGGCAAAATGCCGAAATGTTATTCATAAAACAATTCAAAAATAATACGTATTGTTGTTAAAGGAGCAGGTACTATAAGGGGTGTTTTTGGCCTAATGCACGATTTTAATGAAATTTCTCTAAATGAAAGATATACACCCTCTTGTAAACGATTTTGGTATTTTAAATATTTTCTGTTCACTGTATGTTGCCATAGCAACCGTTTTTCTAATTTCTCAAATATGCAATATTCTGTATTTTTCTTCTAATTTGAACAAAAAAGTGATCATTGGAAGGCATGTACTTGAATATCATTATTTCTAAATTTTAATTTTAAAAAAGTTAGTTTTTGTTTCCATGGCAACCATTTTTTACTTTTACTAAATATGCAATAATTTGTGTTTCCATCTATTTTTTTCTGAAGTATTATTCAATATATGACATATACCATTTGTGTGTGATATATTTGTACTGTTATTACCATTTTCTGTGCTTCTGTTGCCATAGCAACCATTTACACAAATTAATAAATATGCAAAAATATGCGATTTACATTGAAATTTCATTTATTATTCATACGCTTTTGATTCATATTTTGTTATTTTATCCCCAAAATATTCCACTTTAAAGTATAGTGAAACACTTGAGTTTGACTTAAATAAACTGTAAGTTACCATGCATTTTTTTCATTGATTAATCATCAAATATTATTATTATTATTAACATTACCGTGTGTCGATTCCAAAAAATCACACTTTTATTTAATGTTTTGTTAATTTTACCCCAAAATACACCTTGTTTGAAGAAAGATCTGAATCAGGAATTTATAGAACTTAGACTTTGGGTTACTATGCATCCACTACGGTTATTCATTATCACATAAAATATCAAATGACATTGTAGGGTACCGATTCCAAAAAATCACACTTTATTTCTTATTTTGTTGTTTATACCCCAAAATAAAACTCATTTGCATACAAATCTGACACTAGAATTTGTATAACTTAGGCTTTGGGTTACTATGCACCCAACACAGCACTTAATTTTCATAAATAATGATTTATGACATTGTAGTGTACCGATTCCGAAAATTCACACTTTTATTTCATATTTTGTTAATTATACCCCAAAATATACATTGTTTGCAGAAAGATTTGAATCTGGAATTTGTATAACTTAGACTTTGGGTTACTATGCGACAACCAAAGCAATTAATTTTCAAATAAAGGGATTCATGACATTGCAGTGAACCGATTCCAAAAATTCACACTTTTATTTTATATTTTGTCACTTTTATCCCAAACTAGCGTTTCTTTTGCTAAAGCCTCGTACACTATGATATAACTTATAAAACTAGACGTTCATTCGCATATACCATAGTGATTTATTTTCAAATAACTTAACTAATGACATTGTAGTATACCGATTCCTAAAATTCACACTTTTATTTCAT
Organism: Spisula subtruncata; assembly: GCA_963678985.1. Classification (NCBI taxonomy): domain Eukaryota; kingdom Metazoa; phylum Mollusca; class Bivalvia; order Venerida; family Mactridae; genus Spisula; species Spisula subtruncata. The sequence goes on from OY787674.1 coordinate 15,629,693, forward strand.
ATTTTGTTAATTTTAGCCCCAAAATATACCTTGTTTGCAGAAATATTTGAATCTGGAATTTGTATAACTTAGACTTTGGGTTACTATGCAACAACCAAAGCAATTAATTTTCAAATAAAGCGATTCATGACATTGTAGTGAACCGATTCCAAAAATTCACACTTTTATTTCATATTATGTAACTTTTATCCCAAAATTGCGTTTCTTTTGCTAAAGCCTCGTACACAATGCTGTAATATATAAAACAAGACGTTTATTTGCATATACCATAGTGATTTATTTTCAAACACTTAACTAATGACATTGTAGTATACCGATTCCAAAAATTCACACTCTCATTTAATATTTTCTTATTTTTACTAATTTTTAAAAATTAGATATCAGCACAGGCGTGTACCAACTTTGTATTTTGTGTATTCATAAATAATATGATTTTCAACAATTGTACAAAATTTGGTCTTGGTACACGCCTGTGCTCGTATTGCAATTTGTCATTTTATGACCATATTTTGACAAAAATTGTCTATTTTGTCCATTTTAGGGGTCACATGAGACCCCTTATGACATCATCCAGCTCATTTAAATATGTGTAAACATGATAAACAGACAGTCAAGATATGGGGTTATCGTTTTCTGTAAAGAAAACTTTCATAACATAGATTTTATTTTTTCCAAAATATTTGGGCCAAAACCACCCCTTATAGTACCTGCTCCTTTACTACATTTACATTTTTAGAAAAAGTAAAAAAGACAAAGAAACAGTATTGTAAGTTTCTTAAAATCAGATGATTAAATGGAAACATGAATTTTATCGGAAGTGACTGGATAAATCAAGATACAATACTCGTGATGTTGTTAACCTATTTCTTCGAAAAATGAATACTTTTTAGTGGGAGTGTTTGTAGCGACGCCGTTGCAAGTTAAAAATGCAAGTTTTAGTCGTGAATGCCGGCTTCCGGGATCAGCAAGTACCAAGAAAGCATGGATAATTCTGGGCTGCTTAAAGTGTGCATACAATTTGCATTTTCCCAGTATTTATGTATCTTTATAGATCCTATATATTTAATTTATTTTTATAATTAGTATGCCAAAAATATGTTTCCCTTTGACGTCACATGACGTTGATGACGTCACTTCCTTTTTGTTTTATTATTTTCATATCTATACCTGAAGAAGACAGCAATTGTTCTGTCGAAACGTAGTAGAAATAAAATAAATGTAAGGAGTTTGTTACTGTTCATTTATAATCTTATAGGAATTACTACCTGTATCTTAATCCGTATGGTATTGAACTTGATTGATACGTTACCTTTAAGTATACAATAATACATTTTTGTATCAAGCTACGACTAGTATGATTATTTTATTTCATGCTTACCGGTGGTTTACGGCGGAATAACGGTGGATTATTCCCCGATAATTTCACTGTTCATAATTTCACAGTTCATAATTTCACGGCAAACGGACTATTTTTTAAAATCAAATTTCCTCGCATTCAAAAATAAAATAATAAGCATTTTCACTTGCTCTCTTAATCTTTAACAAATAACACACCATTATATATACATAAATGTAAAACAAATGGACGAAATTGAAGCCATTGCAGAAGAACTATTTGATTGCAACTCAACGCGTGCATGGCGGGAAAACGACGTCACGCAAAACATTTGAGGTATATAGTGGAGTATTTCCATCATTTAAGTTACTTGAAGCATGAAATAAATAGAATATTAGTATTTTACCGTGTATGATCGTTTGATAATTCACCTCGTGAGCAGCTGAGTTATATTTACACTCGTGGCTACGCCACTCGTGAAAATATTACATCAGCTGCTCACTCGGTGAATTATCAGCCGATCATACACGGAAAAATACAAATATCCTCTATATAGTCTATGCCATTGCATGTTTTTCCCGCAATTGTGCGACGTCATGTTACATTAACGTCATGACGTCACATCCGTTGTTTTATTTACCATTGTGATGATTACTCTGAAGAAGGCTTCGGCCGAAACGTAAATATATTGATACAATTAAAAACAATATGTTTACGAGTTGCTGTTAAATTTGCATCATTCATTTGGATACTGGTATGCTGAAAATATTTGTGATTATTTTGATTGAAATGTTAACGTCTAGTTGTATACTCTAATGTCACCGGTTCACCGGAAGTGATAATATTGCTACGCATATTTGTACAAAGGGTCAATCTTCCAGCACAGGTTATTGGTTATTTGATACTTTGGGGAGATTGTACAACACTTTATATCAAGCAGCAGTTTCAGAAGTCCAGATACTTACAGACAACTCAGAAACATCGGATCCTACCCAGACTATTAAGAACATTGTTGATCAGAATTTTGATATTATTGAGAGTGATACATTGTTATCACCCTCTAGCAGTTACACTACTACAAGTACAAATAAGCATTTATACCATATCATACCAAAGACGTCGGTCATGGCTAACTTCACACGTCCCACGGGCAAGGACACATACAGTTCATTCTTGTTAAATTATTCTTACGACTTAGCAAACGCCAATGAACAATACACGTTGGAGGCGTTAAAGGAGAAGGTTAGATTAAATAACCTATTGGATACGTCCACTGACCTCAGTACTAACCTATTTGAGGATTCAAAGATTTTTAAGGACACTGATACTATTGAGGTACAAAATCATGAGGTTTATAAGTATTTAGATGTTGATAGGTCAGTTATGGGTAATATGTTGTCAAAAGTGAACCTATAGTTTTTCCATATGGTGAGTGGTGTAATGTCTCAAGGTTATTGTTCAAACCTAGTACCAAAGATGTACATGTCAAAAAGGGTTATGATATTGAATTTGAATGTGTGGCCTTCACGTTACAGTTCGATGAATGTGCTCACGCATCACAACAGGATTATTATATGTTGGCTATCAGTAATAAGTTTGTACCATTGGTCAATGTTAGGAATAAGTTGACGTATTTGGAAGCTTTAAAAAGTGCAAATGAGTATCAATTAGATGACTCCACATTAGAATTAGCATTCGCACAAAAATGGTCAACGTGAACATATACCATTTGATATAGACAATTTGAGTAGTTTCGTACTTCATTATCCAGCAAATAATTACTTCGTATATGGTAACTTACACCAGAAGTCTGATATGATAGACAATCATCGTAATGTAACAGTCAATAAGCTTGTCACTTCCACACCCAAGCTTATATCATGCAGGGATACATTCACTGGTAGGGGTCCCATATTTTTTGGGGAATTATGAACCTACTTACTGCGTCTAAATTCAAGACTGAATTCGTCGATGGTAAGGGGTTACCTAAAAAGGCTATTGTGCAGTTGCAACTACGCCCTGTGTATGTTAAGAAGGGTGCTGATATTGATGTGGATAAATTATTACGCAAACATATGCTTCAACAATATATCTCTGTAGAAAAACAACATCAGGACATCGTTTAATAAAGTAATGGTATTCAGTACCTCACAAGTTTTATAATATTTTATTTTATTAACATATTTTACATATTTTTTAAAAAAAGAAGAAGGCAAAATGCCGAAATAAAAGTCGTAATACAATTAAAAAAGAATACGTGTTGTTGATAAATTTACTACATTTACATTTTTAGAGAATGTAAAAAGGACGAAGACACATTATTGTAAGTTTCTTGAAATCCGATGATTAAATGGAAACATGAATTTTATCGGAAGTGACTGGATAAATCAAGATACAATACTCGTGATGTTGTTAACCTATTTCTTCGAAAAATGAATACTTTTTAGTGGGAGTGTTTGTAGCGACGCCGTTGCAAGTTAAAAATGCAAGTTTTAGTCGTGAATGCCGGCTTCCGGGATCAGCAAGTACCAAGAAAACATGGATAATTCTGGGCTGCTTAAAGTGTGCATACAATTTGCATTTTCCCAGTATTTATGTATCTTTATAGATCCTATATATTTAATTTATTTTTATAATTAGTATGCCAAAAATATGTTTCCCTTTGACGTCACATGACGTTGATGACGTCACTTCCTTTTTGTTTTATTATTTTCATATCTATACCTGAAGAAGACAGCAATTGTTCTGTCGAAACGTAGTAGAAATAAAATAACTGTAAGGAGTTTGTTACTGTTCATTTATAACCTTATAGAAATTCCTGTATCTTAATCCGTATGGTATTGAACTTGATTAAAGTATACAATTATACATTTTTGTATCAAGCTACGACTAGTATGATTATTATAGTCTTTGCCATTGCATTTTTTTCCCGCAATTGTGTGACGTCATGTTACATTAACGTCATGACGTCACATCCGTTGTTTTATTTACCATTGTGATGATTACTCTGAAGAAGGCTTCGGCCGAAACGTAAATATATTGATACAATTAAAAACAATATGTTTACGAGTTGCTGTTGAATTTGCATCATTCATTTGGATACTGGTATGCTGAAAATATTTGTGATTATTTTGATTGAAGTGTTAACGTCTAGTTGTATACACTAATGTCACCGGTTCACCGGAAGTGATAATATTGCTACGTATGTTTGTACAAAGGGTCAATCTTCAAGCACAGGTTATTGGTTATTTGATACTTTGGGGAGATTGTACAACACTTTATATCAAGCAGCAGTTTCAGAAGTCCAGATACTTACAGACAACTCAGAAACATCGGATCCTACCCAGACTATTAAGAACATTGTTGATCAGAATTTTGATATTATTGAGAGTGATACATTGTTATCACCCTCTAGCAGTTACACTACTACAAGTACAAATAAGCATTTATACCATATCATACCAAAGACGTCGGTCATGGCTAACTTCACACGTCCCACGGGCAAGGACACATACAGTTCCTCTTGTTAAATTATTCTGACGACTTAGCAAACGCCAATGAACAATACACGTTGGAGGCGTTAAAGGAGAAGGTTAGATTAAATAACATATTGGATACGTCCACTGACCTCAGTACTAACCTATTTGAGGATTCAAAGATTTTTAAGGACACTGATACTATTGAGGTACAAAATCATGAGGTTTATAAGTATTTAGATGTTGATACTGTCAGAAATAGGTATTATGTTGTCAAAAGTGAACCTATAGTTTTTCCATATGGTGAGTGGTGTAATGTCTGAAGGTTATTGTTCAAACCTAGTACCAAAGATGTACCTGTTAAAAAGGGTTATGATATTGAATTTGAATGTGTGGCCTTCACGTTACAGTTCGATGAATGTGCTCACGCATCACAACAGGATTATTATATGTTGGCTATTAGTAATAAGTTTGTACCATTGGTCAATGTTAGGAATAAGTTGACGTAAAAATTGCTAATGAGTATCAATTAGATGACTCCACATTAGAATTAGCATTCGCAAAAAATGGTCAACGTGAACATATACCATTTGATATAGACAATTTGAGTGGTTTCGTACCTCATTATCTAGCAAATAATTACTTCGTATATGGTAACTTACACCAGAAGTCTGATATGATAGACAATCATCGTAATGTAACAGTCAATAAGCCTGTCACTTCCACACCCAAACTTATATCATGCAGGGATACATTCACTGGTAGGGGCCCCATATTTTTGGGGGAATTATGAACCTACTTACTGCGTCTAAATTCAAGACTGAATTAGTCGATGGTAAGGGGTTACCTAAAAAGGCTATATTGCAGTTGCAACTACGCCCTGTGTATGTTAAGAAGGGTGCTGATATTGATGTGGATAACTTATTACGCAAACATATGCTTCAACAATATATCTCTGTAGAAAAACAACATCAGGACATTTGGGGTGGGGTTGAGTTTAGGGATAACAATTTTAAGAGACACATTAAGATTATTGATAGTACTGTAAATACATCCACGGATAAGAAGTTACAATATCCCACTCAGGGTCCAGGCACTAGTCCTACTACCACAGGCATGGTTGAACCTAGTATATCTGTGCCTCAGATATTATCAACCACTTCAGAACCCATGGCCACTGTCAGTAGTGAGGTCCATACAGAAAGTTTCGGGGTTAATTATGGTGAGAACCGCCCATTTGCAGACTGGGTGGCACAGATTGATGGTGACACTGTTAATATGGAGAAGGCTGACGAAGTTTTTGCTGTAAATCCATTTAGTTTGATCAAGGCTTTTGCTAAACGGCTTACTGCACAAATTTGCAATATTGCTGGTTCTGGTAATACAATTAAGGGGGTGAATATTTCAAATGTAGAGCACATTAGTACTGACCTTGATGATCCCAAATATAAATATACTAAGAATTGTTTCAATGGTTTAATTTGGGATCATGCGTACGAGGAGCAATTTGCTAATGCTAAGTATTGGAGTATCCAACATAGGTTTAATATATCTATGACTAAATTGTCAGCCATCTGGTCGTCTGACCAAAATATATTTAAGGCCTTTAAGCAATTCTGGGTTACTCCGGCTGCTAGAGGTCATCATGCATGTATACCAGTATGCTGGTGAGAACACTGGTGTTTAAATGGCACAAACGGTTTACTGAAGGCAGAGAGTTCATGGAGACCCATGACACAGGTAGAGGTCGTTGAAGAGGTGCGACAGATCGTTCTTGACAATAGAAGAAAGGCTGTATTGGACGCCAGTGAGGAAGCTAAAGCATGCGGAAGGTCTCGGCTGGATGTGTGGATCTTGAAAGAAAAGGAACGCACAAAACAAGTATCTGCAAGTAGCAATTACTTTCATTGAACGGTGTGAAAAAATGAGATAAATTCATATACAGTATCATAAAATGTGATGAGGCTTAGATCCGTAACAATGATCCAGAGAGGACAAAATAATCCATGGTGTAGAAGACACCGGCACACCTCCACCTAAGAAGGCCCGTAGTATGCAAGTCTGCTCAGAAGACGATGTTCATAATCTTTATAAATCGGAAGGGAATAACAATGTTGCTTTCCCATGCTGTACCACAGGGACAGACAATAAATGCAAAAAAACTATCAGAATGTATTAAATTTTAATATCTTTGAAATTGACTTAGTACTAAGGTACATGTGCATGTATATCTATTTAAAATATTTAATTTTATTTATTAAAACTGTTTTAGATTATAACAACATTATATGTCAACAGTGTGTAACTATTATAATGACACGATGATGACTGTGTCTGATTCGAGTGTGATCGGGAGAATTAGGACATGCTTTCCACAAGGAGCGAAAAGAGGCAGAGGCCGCAGTAACATAGTGAACCAAGAGAATGCGCTATCTCATCGTGAACATGGGACACTTAGACGGTGAACTTATTATAAAGCTGGAATGGAAAGGATCGAGCACCGTCCGTATAGTCCGGACTTGGCACCATTGGATTTCGCAATATTTCCACGAATTAAGAATGAATAGAGTGGGCAACGATTCAAGGGTTCCGAAGAAAGGAACAGATGGAGAATTCAAAGAAGTTCAGTTAACCTGAGGAGAATATAAATGACGCGCACCAGGGAATGAGTTCTAAAACAGCAAGTTTCCGAACTGTTCAGGTCGTAATTGTGTGCATGGCTTTATATGTAAACACGTTCTACAAACGAGGATATATCTATGAGAAACTGAAATAATGCTTAAAAGACTAATACATATAACAGAGCAAGATATATAACAGACACAACAACATTGGTTGCGGACCAAGGGTTGGTAAAACCCGTGACAGCTGAGATTCTCGTCACGGATATTACAAACGAAAAACCCGTGACGACCGATATTTTCGGAAAATGAAAACCCCGTGACGGAAAATAGTAGTGAAACCCCCATGACGGAGACCTCGGACACTATTTATGTGGAAGATACGGAACTAGGCGTCCCCGTGGGTGACACGTTCATGAGCGGTTCTGATTGGTTAGTTACCAGTGGAATTGAGCTGAAAGATGAAAAACGAAGTATTTTATACCTTGCCAAAGTTTGGTTAAACGACAGAATCATAGAAGTACCTACCGGAGAAATTCTGTGGTTTTGTAAAAAATGTTTGACTGTAAAAAGAAAAAGGAAATGTAACTAATAGTTTCGAATAAAAAAAATAACACTTCATTATTGACCAGAACATAATTAAAATAATTGACTTTTATGTTATCACTTTCAAAGATCTTCTCGTCATGGGAATTACAAAATCCGTGACATGCGAGTTACATGACGTCATAGGACGTCAGCGATTGTTTTTTTTAATACTATTGCTTTCTAAATATTAACGAGAATCGAGCGTCAAAAAGGGAGGCTGTGTGGATTAGAAGGCTGAATATTGTTAGACCCACAGGAAGCAACGTGATGGACGCCGACGTCCCGGCAATTTTATTTACGTAAATTGACGGCGTTAATTGGTGCGGAAATGCAATGACGTCTCATGACGTAACGTCCGGTTGACTAGTTAACAATATTTTAAAATGAATAGTTAGTAGTAATAATAGTAACAAAAGAAAATAATATTTAACCCGAAATAATTTGCGTTTTTTAAATAGCTATAAAAATAATTATACGCTATATATGATGTAGATAATTATTTTAGATTTGACATACGGTCTGGATGAATTTTACAATATGCGTTTTTTGAAAAATCAGACTGTTAAGCAGATGCTGAATAAATGTCACGTTTTAAATAAATACGTTGTTTTTTATAGTACTTTTTTAAATATCGATATTTCGTTTATTATTTTTAACATAAACATTTAATTAAAAATTTGAGATACGTCTAATAGGCTGAAATTTTATTGTTAAAAATTTGAACCAATTCCAATCAGTACTTGCAAAGTCATTAACACCAATGTTAGTCCTGACAAAATGTCACAAGGGCATAAAAAGTACGTCTTATCGGTAATGTCATTTGAAACGTTAGTTGAATTTACAACAGAAACCGTATATTTTCACTTAGTTTTAACAATGATTGATTTTTAGTAATTTTAAGAGCCACCTACAAAAGTTTAAACCAGCATAGAAAATAACTCTCCAACAAAGCTATATTCATCAAGAAACAGGAAAAGACTGTTAAAAACGCCATTACAAATTAGGTCGGCAAAGAAATGTGTCGGAATATTATCAATGAACCATCTTTTTCATGAATTGTGTTTTCAGGTACATTGGACAGGGCGAAATCGAACGAACGTCAATGGAGTTTGTGAATGCAATTAAGCAGGTCCGGTCGATTTGCCTACTCTTATCACTGTGTTCAAATGAAAGAATTCAGTTGTTACGTTTTCCAAGTGTATTGACGGAAGGTTCAAAGCATGTGATTAGAAACCTAGATATTATCATATTATTTGTGGTAACGAACGCAATTCTAACTCTCTAAAATCAAGTTATTTTCATGAGGAAAAGATGTGCTTAGGAGTGACATAACAATTACAAACTTAGCGTACTTGATATGATCCGATAAACACAATAAGGCTGTTTTCTAGCCTAAGAATATAATTTGAGAATTGCGAAGCTACGATTCACGTTCTTACAGAGAAACGCCATTGTGTATTTGACGAGAGTATTAATAAAAAGTTATTTCAGGTAATAAAAGTAACTGCTCACTTTGAAAAAGATACAAAGGACAAGGGGCGACTACTGTTCGAACAGGAGGATGACAACAGCTCCTTGTTATAATTTCATCATTTATGGGAAGAAGAATGTGATAACCAGTCCGATAGTCAGCCAGATGAGACGGAAACGTGGGCTTTATAAAGGCTTACCTCGAGAGATTATACTGCAAGTATATGCAATTTGGAAATAAATCAACATTGGCTGAAATGCATACATATATGCATTATGCAGACAAACAACACTGGAATTATATATATGCAATTTCACCAGAAAACATGAAGGATATGCAGTTATAAAAGACTCAATATAGACTTTAGTGAAAAGATACACTGTTATTTGTCACACTAACTTTGGCAACATTGACTCAATAAAGTATAATTATTATTTTTTCATTTACTTATATTGTTTCTATAAAAATTACATTACTTTGTTTAAGCTATTTTAGCTTTTTACCATTTTATACGGCAACGGAATGAAACAATAACATTAGACTTTAAACAGAAGAAGCTTACAAAGTTAAATTCAGAACAAGAACAACGCACGGACTTAACTTGGTACATTGAGTCAACCTGAAAAGGGCCATCACAATTTATATACAACAACACTGTGTCAATGTAGAAAATGGAATACGTTTATCCAAGGAACTTTAAGCAACTTTAGAAGACACCACAAGAGTAAACATACAGAAGAGCAGACACAATTTTATGTGACATAAGAGATAAAGGATAGTTCGGAAAATACTCCTTAAAGAAACACCAAATAAATATTCATGGACAAATAGAAACAACCAAAACCAGAACGACTAAGAGAATAACACAAGACACGGATAATTATGGACACCACCATTTGAAGCCCGAAGGGAAACAACATTTCATAACCACATCGCCCCCAGAATACATTGATCTCGAAACCTATTCTACAGAAAGGAACCAAACTGTGTTTTTGAGATGATGATACAACCTGATTCACTATCCCCATCCACACCCCCACGACCAGAGTTTGGACACTACACTACCAGACGTGTTTATTGAAGATCAACCAACTAAGACTATATCTATAAGGAAACTGAATCACAGAAACAATTATAAACATTGACAGTTTATACAAGTTAAAGTATATTCCATTACTAAAGGTTGTTTTAATCTAACACCAGTTACAGGTAATGACAGCATACTACTAGTATTCTTATTTTATAAAGGTTTTTACTGCGACTCTATTTTTGCATAAATTTAAATTGAATTTTCCCAGTGGTTTTGGATAGTGTATATATATATAATTAATTCTATGTTCTTAGTTAATACAACAAAAATGTGCTTGCTATATATTCACCGTCGAAGAGATGTGAAAAATATTAAAATAAAAGGAAACATGGAAGTAGATCTCGATTAGAGGCATCGGTGTCGAGAAATCGACATTTGCCTTTGTCAATTGCGGATGACCATCATCTTTTATTTATCATTCATGTAACAGAACGGTTCCTTTCCGACTAATAGGCGGCGAAGTGTATGTCTACAGACCGGAAAATTTATCGGAATTGAAAGACTGGGTTGCTGATGGGCATTATTTTGCATGTGAAGGGTCACGCAAAATTCGAGGCTGCACGGGTACTATGAAAATCCGTATTTTGTCAAGGGCAATCAAAGGCATCTCGGACAACCAATATATGTCAAAAACTAATAAAACGTGCGAAGAGGTAGAAAAACGGATTGGAACACAGCGAAAAAGATGAGTGGGTAAATATGTTCCAGAAAAGGTATGAGGTTATTCGTGGTCACTACTACAAAAACATTGGTGGTCTAAAGTTTAAGATTATACGAGACAAAGGGTGTCGGATAAGAGTTGTATCCATGTTTTGTATGTTAGAAGAAGTTAAATCTTACGCCATTTTAGAATTTCCTATACACGTACAATGACGTGTATTTTCGTGGGTTGAAGAATGAGTGAGTGTGCGATAGTTTTAGGTAGACGACTCATGAGCAATGACGTACGTACGTATGTTTGTATTATTTTGTAAAACTGACATTTTTGTCATACTGTAGTTTTAGTTTTAAACAATTCCAATAACTTCTGCTTAACTATCAAAGTATGACAACTTGTTTCGTTTTCAGTCAACGTTAAGCGATTATTATCCTATCCTATTTTTGACGTTACAACAAAGTATATTAATACAACAAAGGAGGAAATATTACTTATTCGGACAGAATTAAATAAGGACAACACGGCATCTTTGTATGACGAGGCTAAGAAATATTCAAAGAAATTCAAGGGAAGTGATGTGAGTGATTCAAATTGGAAGCTCATGTTTTAGACCCTGTGTTTTTGGTGGAAAACGAAGAGACAATGCGAGCGACGGGTTGCGCAAATGTGAAAAAATCAATTTGAAGATCAGGCAACACCGCATCTAATCATCTAGAGATAAAGACCATTCAGCAAGCATGTATCACTCTCCTTGTTACACAGAATGAATGATAGAAGAACAAGAATTAACAAGATATGGTTGTAAAACACTTTTAAATGTCCTCATTGCCGCCCATTAGTCAGAAATGTTAAAAGTGATTGCGACTGACCGACTTTTATCAACTGGTGATGACCAACCTTTACGTAAAATTTTAAGATCTTGGGTGGCCAATCGTTCTTGAGATATTAATCGGAAACGATTTAGTGCATTATTCAATCAGGCTAAATATCCCAGCGGCATTGACCTTTAATGTTGCTGGACCGAACCGATCCGTTCTTGAGTTATTGATCGAACATCATTTGGGCCTACTAATACCTTTTGAAAGTCACTATGACCTTGACCTTTGACCTCAAAATTTAAACGACTGTTGGTTTGTATATAATATACTGATAAAACGGAAATCTAATTTAAAACAAAAGCAGTGTTTCATGTTGGTTTCGAAGTACATGGATTTCCAAATATTTTCCCAGGCCAATTTTGAGAGTCGGGAACTTGGGCCTCGAGACTATGTGAATAAAGTGAGTGCCCATTATAATGTCCATAGGATCACAAAAGGAGTTTCCTTCCAAAAATTTGAAAACTAAAACCATTAAATAATACAAAGTAAAGCAGAAGATTGCATCACTTAATAACATGTGATTAATTTTTCAACAAGAACATTTTGCTGGAATATTAAGATTAGGAATGTATAGAAAATTATTGACTTATAATGACTTAGACGGATATGTTTAAATTCATAGACTAGCATAACATTACTTAAAACCTAACTAGCTTCTGTGTATCGTGGGGACGACTTGGCACCATCCGAGTTTTATCAATCCTGGTGTTGCTGTGGCGACCACATATATTGTAGGTCAATCATTGATAACCACGACTGTAATGACAATGTAAAAGCAACGTGGACTTCAATCTCTTATTGCCCGTCTGTTCTGAAAAAAATACAATATGAAATTTAGAGTAAATCTTATTGAATACTAGAATATACATGCATGTCGTATTATTGTCCATTTATAGCTTTTATGAGAAGAGAAAACCCTAAAATGGCATGGTGAATCGTCTTGAGGTTTCAGGAAGCAAAATGTATCATCATGGTCGTTCCGGAGAATGATTAAATCTGAAACTATGGCCACAAACCATGCACAATGAAAGCTAAAATCAAGGCCCTATGCACCAACGTGACAAAAAGGGGGACACAAAAAGTATAGCTGTTTAGTCAGAAATTGTACCTATATACTTAACAACTTTTCTAAGTCCTCATTTTTATTGATTAATAACTTTTTTGTTATCAATACGGCTGTTTCACGGTATTTTACGCAGCATGGCTTGCACTATGTTATATGCTCAAAAACAATACTTCTTGAATTGTTATGTTGGTACTAATGTACTAAAAACAGTGTTAGGTCAATGTCCAACTTTTACAGTTAAAATAAGTTTTCTCCTTCAACTTTTAAGTTTGTAATTATGCCATTTATGCCCCATATAATGGCAATTTTAGGCGTTATGCTGTAACATTCTAAAAATGGGACAGTTTGGAGATCAAAATCTTACAAAGTAATAATCACATACCCCTTAAAAAGACCCGAAATTAATACTGTATTATCTCTTCTGCATTTTGCTTTTTATTTTCTATAAATCGGACGAAAAATAATGAAAAACTGTAAAATACAGCAAACTACTCTTACGTTATACTTTTTTGCAGCTGAGCATCCTACCTGCATATAACTAGGTGTGGAATATTGCTTCTATACCATTTTTTGTCATTCTATTCATAAATACGTCAAAAAATAAATATTTAGGATGAGAAAAGAACCAAAAAGTTATCATAACGAATCAAATTTGAAAAAAGTCATTTTCTATGTGAGGTGTTTTTTGAGACACTTTTTTTGTAGTGTCCGCAACGCCATAGTATTTCAGAAACTACTATAGCTATTCCTGTACAATTCTGTGTGTAAATAGATCTCATGTCCACAAAGACATAAACCAAAGGTTATAGCTTTGCTGTGCCAACTTTTTGCAGGTCAACAAAAAACCTCACTTGTAGTGTCCGCAACGCCTGTAGTGTCCGCAACGCAGACCATTAAAATAGCATTTTTCAGTCTTGTATTGTTGTCTTTTGGGTCAAAAAGCTATTTACAATCAAAATTCAGATTATTTAGGTATTTTTCATGTTGAAGAAATGTAAGTTTACTGCTTTCTAGAAAATAACAGTAGTGTAACAACCAACAGAATATAAACATATTTTACAAAAATATATTTGTATTTTCTTTTAATAAATTAGGTTTCAATTGATTTTGACAGTTTCTAGGGACTATTTGAAGCTAATTGATAATTTGCATGCCCTTCAATAAAGTATTTTATTGTCTATCAATGATAATATATTTCTGCTGTTTCAATAAAATACATGTAGTGTCCGCAACATTTTGGAAATAACAAAACATTTTTATTACTTACTTTTCCGTAAATCTAAGCTAATATATTGCATTCACTGTTGTTTAAATTTGTTAGGAAAAGTTTCCGTACAAAAATATAGGCATGAGTATCAATTATATTTAATTTGATTTAATATCACATATCTTCAAAAAGTATGAATTATGTACACATAGATATAAAATAGACACTTTGTCGTACATAACCATGCATTAATTTTTTTCTAGAACTATTTATAATCTATCAAATTTAGGTAGTAAATAAGTTATTTTTAATGTGGCTATCAAAACATAAATTTCATTTAGTCCATTTCTTTTGTCATTTGCAAGTTATGATTGGTGAGAATACAATATTGAAAAGGCTCCAGATACAAACTTACTTACAAACTCTTATCCATTTTGAAATATTCAAGGCCAAATTGGCTGGTTATTGGAGCCAATGAAAGTGTTCAAGATATTATTTATTTACTTTAGAATAATATATCCTGTTTTTCACGAAGTTGAATTAGGATCACAATAAAAATTATTAAGTAAGAGCTAGAAATGCAATTCTTGTCAGTTTTACATTATCCAGTAGGTAATGCAAGGCAAGTCTGATTTTGCTGGGTATTAATATTGTCCGATACAATATGCTCATTGATATCTCCATCAAGTTGGTGAGAATAGCTGTAAATACATGTATGTTGAACTATGTTCAAGTCCAAAAATGCTTATTAAAAGTTTTATTGATTCTAGGGACAAAATCATTTTAAAGTGAAAGCAACTTGGACTGAATTTGCTGGTATTCAAACTTGTCCTTGATATTGAGCTATTTAATTTTCAACAATTTTGCTATTGATTAGAAGAAAAAGGTTCAAGTACGAGACTAGACAGCCAAAATCTTTATGGCACCTGAATCACCCATACACCTTGGGTGCTTCCATGAAAAATTCTGCAGACTTTCGAGACAGACATGTAAAATGTATCAATATCACAAATTAAATATCATATCAGATCTATGTCATTTAATTATTGGTTTGTACATTTACATATAGATGGCAGCTCCATTTATTTTCTTGCATATCATATAAATATGCTGTAGAAGACATACACTTCATTCTATTGTCTTGCATACTCTGTACAAAAATTATTAACCAGGTACAAAAACATTACAAACAGTTGCTGTAATAAATAAGTACACAAAATCATCTTTGACAGTTTTTAAAATTGTAGTGTTCGCATCACTGTAGTAACCTAACAAATTATTTAATCTTATAATTAAAATCAATTTTATACAGTGACTTTGCTTATCTGAAGTTTTATTAATTTCAATACTATAACATGTTGATATTTTGGTAAAACATCTTTTAAGTGCACAGTTTGTATTTGTAGTTCATACATTTACAATTTTGTAATTCAGGTCAAGGTGCAACTAATTTGAAACTTCTTTCCTGTATGTCATAAAACGTAAAATAATGAATAATTACTATTCCTCTTCAGTATTTATATGTCTGAACACATCTTCATCAACTTATATTGATCTTTTTAAAAATAACTGATACATATATAGAGACAATCATGCTTATCTAAAATGTATGATCTTCAGTAGTGATCCGACGATAGTCGCCGACAATCGAACTATCGTCGCTGTAAGGTCGAAGTCGCCGACTATCGATAGTGAATTGGAACGATCGATAGTCGCCAGTAATTGACTGCCAGGTGAACTGGTCTGTGGCAATTGAAAATAAGAACCATTTCCCCTAATTTTAGATAAACATATCACTCATTTACTTGTATGGATCATTTTAATGGAATCAATATGCGTTGCGCTTGCGTATGCCTCATAGACCACACCGCCATTGCTTGTTTGTTTATGTTTTGACGCACACGCGAGAATCTTATAGAATCGCTAAATCACAATTTTTACAAGGAGTATATCCACAATCCTTTAAATAAACCCCGCCTCCTAGCTCTATACATTTCTATTGGGAGGCGGAGTCTACGGCTGCTAGAACGATTTACCGCACATCGATTTAGTGAGTTTCTAAAGCGAGGAAAAATAAATCCAATTACTGTATATTTAGATTCGTATTTCTGCTTTAGAGCGATAATGAGCAGCGACAATTAAATCATAAGTTCATGCAAGTATCTAAAATAAAATAATTTGATATTTTAGACGTTATTGTCAACTGGAATTGGGCCATTTCCGATTGTCATATATTTTCGCGACCTTATTTTGTAAATCGAAAGTATAGCAATACTGTTCATCTTAACCCACCCAGAATTGTTTATTTACACAATATACAAGTATTTATTTGTTGTTTTCTGGTCTTCTGAATCTATATAGGAAAATGCTTTAATAATAACTTTTCTTTATTTGATGAAATATTACAAGAAGGCTTCATTCATGTACAAATTATTTACACGACACATTTATACGTAATCTGCATTTATAACACAAGCTGAAGCTAAAAGCAGTGATCACAATATCATTATTGTTTAATTTGAAAAAAACATTTTATTACCATAAATAGTTTCAACCTTTTAACATCCACACATTAGGCCAACGTCAAGTAGAGTTCTACTCTATGTTTTAGAAAATGATCAATCAATATTGAGTTTAACTGTTTATAAGGGTCCTGTGACTGGGGTCACACCCAGGTAACCACTGCAGTCAATTACTTTGGTTCATTGCTCAAAGTCTTAGGAACATGAGGCAAATTAATTCTCTCTTTCGACTGGAAAAACTATGAAGTCAATGTTCATTCCAGTTTTCGATAGCACAATCGATTGTACAATCGATAGTGAAATGAAAATTCGATTCGATTATCGATAGTGATTTTGGTCCGATTTTGGAACACTAATCTTCAGTTTTAAAATATGTAGTGTCCGCAACGTTTTCATCTAATTCCTTGGATTGAAGAATTCCTAGTTATTTTTCGAAAAGGAATGAAATAAATTGTAGTACTGTTTTTTATATAGCAGATTTGTCAAAATAAGCTGACATTATTGATATAAGTCCAGCACTATTTACAAAAACAGTTAAGGTTTTAAGTTTATTCAATTTTATCACATGATATGAAACGGCTGAAAATTCAATAATTTATCAATTTTAAGTGTTATACTTAAAATTTCTGGTGACTAATCTGTAATCACTTTGGCTAAAGTGAAAACAAATGTTAAAAGCTTAACTTTGTCTATAATTATAAAAAAAATCTTATATAACGCCTGTTTCACGGTATTTTACACACAAGTGTAACAAATTAGTAAAAAATTCAAAGTGTTTAATTCCTTATGGCTTGTGAATTTTCCAAACATACCATATCTAAAGGTGCAAAGTCTGAAAAATCTTTGTGTAATCTCATTTAGTTTTCCCAAAATCGCATACAGCATACCAAGCTCTCATGTGTTCTGAGCACATATATGTAAATAGTGTTATATAAGATTTTTTTTATAATTATAGACAAAGTTAAGCTTTTAACATTTGTTTTCACTTTAGCCAAAGTGATTACAGATTAGTCACCAGAAATTTTAAGTATAACACTTAAAATTGATAAATTATTGAATTTTCAGCCGTTTCATATCATGTGATAAAATTGAATAAACTTAAAACCTTAACTGTTTTTGTAAATAGTGCTGAACTTATATCAATAATGTCAGCTTATTTTGACAAATCTGCTATATAAAAAACAGTACTACAATTTATTTCATTCCTTTTCGAAAAATAACCAGGAATTCTTCAATCCAAGGAATTAGATGAAAACGTTGCGGACACTACATATTTTAAAACTGAAGATCATACATTTTAGATAAGCATGATTGTCTCTATATATGTATCAGTTATTTTTAAAAACATCAATTTAAGTTGATGAAGATGTGTTTAGACATATAAATACCGAGGAGGAATAGTAATTATACATTCTTTTACGTTTTATAACATACTGGAAAGAAGTTTCAAATTAGTTGCACCTTGACCTGAATTACAAAATTGTATATATAAACTACAAATACAAACTGTGCACTTAAAAGATGTTTTACCAAAATATCAACATGTTATAGTACTGAAATTAATAAACTTCAGATAAGCAAAGTCACTGTATAAAATCGATTTTAATTATAAGATTAAATAATTTGATAGGTTACTACAATGATGCGGACACTACAATTTTAAAAACAGTCAAAGATGATTTTGTGAACTTATTTATTACAGCAACTGTTTGTAATGTTTTGTACCTGGTTAATAATTTTTGTACATAGTATGCAAGACAATAGAATGAAGTGTATGTCTTCTACAGCATATTTATATGATATGCAAGAAAATAAATGGAGCTGCCATCTATACCAGTATGTAAATGTACAAACCAATAATTAAATGACATAGATCTGATATGAAATTTAATTTGTGATATTGATACATTTTACATGTCTGTCTCGAAAGTCTGCAGAATTATTTTATGGGAGCACCCAAGGTGTATGGGTGATTCAGGTGCCATAAAGATTTTGGCTGTCCAATCTCGTACTTGAACCTTTTTCTTCTAATCAATAGCAAAATTGATGAAAATTAAATAGCTCAATATCAAGGACAAGTTTGAATACCAGCAAATTCAGTCCAAGTTGCTTTCACTTTAAAATGATTTTAGAATCAATAAAACTTTTAATAAGCATTTTTCGACTTGAACATACATGTATTTACAGCTATTCTCACCAACTTGATGGAGCTATCAATGAGCATATTGTATAGGACAATATTAATACCCAGCAAAATCAGACTTGTCTTGCATTACCTACTGGATAATGTAAAACTGACAAGAATTGAATTTCCTGCTCTTACTTAATAATTTTTATTGTGATCCACATTCAACTTCGTGAAAAACAGGATATATTATTCTAAAGTAAATAAATAATATCTTGAACACTTTCATTGGCTCCAATAACCAGCCAATTTGGCCTTGAATATTTCAAAATGGATAAGAGTTTGTAAGTAAGTTTGTATCTGGAGCCTTTTCAATATTGTATTCTCACCAATTATAACTTGCAAATGACAAAAGAAATGGACTAAATGAAATTTATGTTTTGATAGCCACATTAGAAATAACTTATTTACTACCTAAATTTGATAGATTATAAATAGTTCTAGAAAAAAATTTAATGCAAGGTTATGTAGGACAAAGTGTCTACTTTATATCTATGTGTACATAATTGATACTTTTTGAAGATATGTGATATTAAATCAAATTAAATATAATTGATACTCATGCCTATATTTTTGTACGGAAACTTTTCCTAACAAATTTAAACAACAGTGAATGCAATATATTAGCTTAGATTTACTGAAAAGTAAGTAATAAAAATGTTTTGTTATTTCCAAAATGTTGCGGACACTACATGTATTTTATTGAAACAGCAGAAATATATTATCATTGATAGACAATAAAATACTTTATTGAAGGGCATGCAAATTATCAATTAGGTTCAAATAGTCCCTAGAAACTGTCAAAATCCATTGAAACCTAATTTATTAAAAGAAAATACAAATATATTTTTGTAAAATATGTCTATATTCTGTTGGTTGTTACACTACTGTTATTTTCTAGAAAGCAGTAAACTTACTTTTATTCAACATGAAAAATACCTAAATAATCTGAATTTTGATTGTAAATAGCTTTTTGACCCAAAAGGCAACAATACAAGACTGAAAAATGCTATTTTAATGGTCTGCGTTGCGGACACTACAGGCGTTGCGGACACTACAAGTGAGTTTTTTTGTTGACCTGCAAAAAGTTGGCACAGCAAAGCTATAACCTTTGGTTTATGTCTTTGTGGACATGAGATCTATTCACACACAGAATTGTTCAGGAATAGCTATAGTAGTTTCTGAAATACTATGGCGTTGCGGACACTACAAAAAAAGTGTCTCAAAAAACACCTCACATAGAAAACGACTTTTTTCAAATTTGATGCGTTATGATAACTTTTTGGTTGTTTTCTCATCCTAAATATTTATTTTTTGAAGTATTTATGAATAAAATGACAAAAAATAGTATAGAAGCAATATTCCACACCTAGTTATATGCAGGTAGGATGCTCAGTTGCAAAAAAGTATAACGTAAGAGTAGTTTGCTGTATTTAATAGTTTTTCATTATTTTTTGTCCGATTTTTAGAAAATAAAAAGCAATATGCAGAAGAGATAATACAGTATTAATTTCAGGTCTTTTTAAGGGGTATGTGATTATTACTTTGTAAGATTTTGATCTCCAAACTTTCCCATTTTTAGAATGTTACAGCATAACGCCTAAAATTGCCATTATATGGGGCATAAATGGCATAATTACAAACTTACAAGTTGAAGGAGCAAACTTATTTAAACTGTAAAAGTTGGACATTGACCTTACACTGTTTTTAGTACACTAGTACCAATATAACAATTCAAGAAGTATTGTTTTTGAGCATATAACATAGTGCAAGCAATGCTGCGTAAAATACCGTGAAACAGCCGATAACACTATTTACATATATGTGCTCAGAACACATGAGAGCTTGGTATGTTAAATGCGATTTTGGGAAAACTAAATGAGATTACACAAAGATTTTTCAGACTTTGCACCTTTGGATATGGTATGTTTGGAAAATTCACAAGCCATAAGGAATTAAACACTTTGAATTTTTTACTAATTTGTTACACTTGTGTGTAAAATACCGTGAAACAGGCGATAGTAAAATTCCAAAATTTCTTAAGTAAAGTTAATACACGACAGTCAAAATAATCCGTGTCAGAAACTGGCCAAGTGTCACGTGGTTTGATCGATCCGAGATGCACGTGCGTTGTGCGTTTTTCTGCCTCCACGCATTTACATGTGCATGGAATTCGTTCTACACACTTCTGAATAATGTCCAAAGGCTCGTCACGTTTGAAAAACATTTGAAAATCGATTACAATATCCCAATTATGCGTCAGCTGATGACAGAACAAAGATGACGTGACGTCTTCACGGTGTATACTGTTTTTTGTTTGCTGACGTGTAAGAATAATTACCAAGAACATTACTGGTTGATTGTTTGTTAAAGTAAACGTATTTATGAGCGTATAATGAAATATTAACTTATTGTTTGTCAGATTTGCAATGGTGGGTTTGAGAGCATTTGATATTAAAGTGACTTTATGCCGTAAAATCGAGCTATTCAGAGACGTGAATGTAATTAGCATTCAGGCATTAAAATTTATTAAGTCGATACATTCAACAATTCTTATGATTCTTGTCAATGACTGTGAGTGAAAAACAGACTACATGGTGGTCATCAAATATATCAAAATATGTTTTTGTGACTATTACCTCCCTTGGTTGACATTCTAAAGTGGTCTAATTTTATAAATGCATATCAAACTAAACTTTTTGATGTACGATTCCGTAACGATTGTGCAAACTGATGATTGACTCGTATTAAAGCCAAATTTCCTTGAGATATAAAACATGGTTGACAAAATTATATACGAAAATATAAGTGAGTACTTAGAAAAGTTGCTAAGTATATGTATGTCCTAAGAACAAGTTTATTCCGTTGTGCCAAGATGGACTTTGTTCATTGTCGATGCTTGTCACTAATGTATGCCTTTATAGCACAGTGGTTAGCGCGCTTGCAGCCTAACCCGGCGACCCGTGTTCCAATCAATGTGGTGGAGGCACTTTTATGTCAACAATATTTTAGCAAAAATATGAAAGGCAAATAAAGGCTATGTTCGGCATTTAAAAAGGTTCTTTGAACTTACATCTATTAATTAGTATTTAGTTTTATTGGAATTTATTAATTAACCCATCAGCAAATAAGTTCTTGAAAATAACTGTTAACATACATGTAAACGAACAATACTTACACCATATTTATAATATGTTGAATGTTGTAATGATGATCACTGAATCGTTCCACTGATGGTTTGTACAGTTACAAAAACAAACTTCAGAAGCTCCGAGTTTTCTTGTTTCTTCATTTCACGAGTCAATGTCTAGACGACCGTTTTTCAATCATCATAAGTCAAATACACGTTCATAAATGATGAAAGCATGAATGTGACGTCACATGTGAGGAACAACCAAGCTCCATCTGACAACGTCTAGGCAGTTTGTCTCATCACAGGGTGTATGCTTATCAAACCATTTGTAAATCATCAAGGATGTGTAAAGCAGACAATTTGTAAACTGTCATCAAGGTTAATGCCGTTTGTCACAATCATTCTGATGCTCCTTCGATTCTGAAACAGAACAAGATTATTTTAGATAATGAACACACAATTAATGCTGATAGAAATACACAATAATATACATGCTGACATAAACCCACATGCTGACATAAACATACATGCTGACATAAACATACATGCTGACATAAACACACATGCTGACATAAACACACATGCTGACATAAACATACATGCTGCCATAAACACACGTGTTGACATAAACACACATGTTGACATAAACACATGTGCTGACATAAACACCCATGCTGACATAAACACACATGCTGGCATAAACACCAATGCTGACATTAACACACATGCTGGCATATAAACACACATGCTGGCATAAACACACATGCTAACATAAACACACATTCTGGCATAAACACACATGCTGGCATAAACACCCATGCTGACATATAAACACACATGCTGGCATAAACACACATGCTGACATAAACACCCATGCTGATATAAACATACAGGCTGACATAAACACCCATGCTGACATAAACACACATGCTGACATAAACCCACATGCTGGCATAAACACACATGCTGATATAAACATGCAGGCTGACATAAACACCCATGCTGACATAAACACCCATGCTGACATAAACACCCATGCTAACATAAACACACATTCTGGCATAAACACACATGCTGGCATAAACACACAGGCTGACATAAACACACATGCTGGCATAAACACACATGCTGATATAAACATACAGGTTGACATAAACACACATGCTGGCATAAACACACATGCTGGCATATACACACCAGACATTATGAAAGTTTAAAAAATTGGCCGGACATTCGGTCCGGCAGCAACTTCCAATCTGCCGGACCGAAACAAAAACTGCCGGACCGAAAATAATCAGCAATAATCATGTCAAATTTCATTTTTATCGAACACGAGCCATTCGTGGTCCTTAGCCCATTTGTCACAGAAAGACCGACTTTTTCTTTTTTCTTCATATCGTTTCTTTGACAAGGAGCGATCGACCGCGTCTTTCCTTTTCTTTCCGGGTTGTGCCGAGTCGAAATATTTTAAAATCGACGCCATTTTGTTTACGGCAGTGGATAAAGGCCGGTCAGTCGGACCGGTACGGAATAAAAACACGTCGGACCGTGACAAAATCTGCCGGACATGTCCGTCGGACCGGCGAGTTTCAGAATGTCTGACACACATGCTGGCATAAACACACATGCTGGCATAAACACACATGCTGGCATAAACACACATGCTGGCATAAACACACATGCTGGCATAAACACCTATGCTGGCATAAACACACATGCTGGCATAAACACACATGCTGACATAAATCACATGCTGATATAAACATACAGGCTGACATAAACACACATGCTGACATAAACACCCATGCTGACATAAACACACAGGCTGACATAAACACCCATGCTGACATAACACACATGCTGACATAAACATACAGGTTGACATAAACACACATGCTGGCATAAACACACATGCTGGCATATACACACATGCTGGCATAAACACACATGCTGGCATAAACACACATGCTGGCATAAACACACATGCTGACTTAAACATACAGGCAGACATATTCATAAGCATTCACGCTGACATAAGATGTGGTCAGCATGGGTGTGTATGTCAGCATGTCATTGTGTGTTTAAACTTTATGCCAGGTGACATAAACGTTGTCAATGTCATACGTTTCAGCCTCACAGGAACATTGTCATTGACACATTGTCCGTCATGCCAGAGTCCCTCTGACACAGGATGTAATAACAAATTTTGAAATACTCAAACATATCAATTAACGCGTTTGACGCCCAATCGTTGGTCACATTTTAATGGTGTTGTTGTTGTTGCTGTCAAAATTCAGCGTTGAGACTAAAATCATCTAGACCAAGACATGCACAAATGCATGCTTACATTAATATACAGTACTGTATAGATCCATGATTAATGCACCAGTCAGTTGCATCCACAATCCCCACCCCCGGGGATGGGGCCGGGATTCCCCCCCCCCTAAAATTGGGCTGTCAAAACCCCCGCCTACCGCCGTACCGGATGGGGTCATGGATGCAACTGACTGGTGCATAAGTTAACCAAATTAAAATCATATTTACCTCATCGTCAACTTCAAACAAGAAGAACTTGGCCTAGATGTGATCTCTTCAAAAGTTTTTTACAAGCATCTTATCATGGCCGAATCAAAACAAATAATGACGTAATGTTTATAAATATGACGTCATATTTGCGTCATAATGGCTCGTGCGTAAGTTCAATGGTACCTGATAAAACCCGTACCAATCCGATGCCATTTCGCGGTATGGTTATCGTTCTTTACAGATCAGTCAGACCCATATATTTACGCTAATGCACATGTTGAGAAATTACCGAAATGTGCATGTTTCTGACACAAATAAACCATAGAAAGATTTTCCTCGGTGCTCTTTGACATTTCGCTCTAGATTCCGAGAGTGGAATGGACCCTGCGTACCCCCCCCCCCTAAAATCGTCAAAATCCCCCAGACCCCCATACTTTTGCAATTGGATTTTAAATACGAGATTAGTTTAGTCATAAGTAATGACTTCAAAATGGCATCTTAATTGCTTTTATTCGGGAGCTTGCGGGGGATTTGCCCCCATGGCCCCTACTAAGGCTATGCCCTAGACCCATCACGGCCGGAAGTCCTAGATCCATCTATGCCAGTGAATATAGTTGTATCAATAGCATGTATAGTATACTAAAATAGGCCTACAATGATCTTCCTTCGGTAAGCAAAGCTGTGTATGGAGCTGATTTTAATGAGCAAATTAGTAGGATCTATATTATGCGGTCAAGCACGGATCCATGCAAGTTGCGATGATACCACAGCTGTGGTCCTGCATTGATACCGGAAGAAGAAGAAGAAGAAGGAGAAGAAGAAGAAGAAGAAGAAGAAGAAGAAGAAGAAGAAGAAGAAGAAGAAGAAGGAGAAGAAGAAGAAGAAATAACAAAATTTACTAGTTTGGTTTACCTACAAAAAATGAATAACATTCTATATTCCCAGTAGGCTACTTTGGTCTATAAAAAGTTAAAACGGATCCAAATTGTTCATTGAACAACATTCAGGTGATTTCTTGTGACAATGATATTTCATGCTCTCTCAAACTCGGGGTAAATACCACACCCTGTCTACATTGTGTACATACCTATAAATGTCATTCTGATCACCTCGGTTTTTATCCAATGTATTATTTACCGGAGAAAACCTGACATGGCCGATCTTTCACGATTGCTACAAATGTATTTATTTATTTGAGTCTCATCATATATAGCCACTCTTATTAAGAGTTATAAGAGACATTATCTACATTATAATAAAACATCCAATTTTCACAAGGTACATGGACCGTATATAAAATTTGATTTTACACATTTTAACATACTATATGTTTAAAACTGAAAAACAGTTGTTAATCCTTATTAAAATATAAATTAAAGAATAGAAATGATTAAGATACTGAGAGTTATCGTGCACTATTGCGCATATCTATTTAGTGGTTGTAGATTTTTGACATATAATGAGAGAAATTGGTTTATGCGTAGCATTAACTCTTAGATAATAATTGTTACGTTATTAAAATATTGACAGATTTATAGGAAAATGTCGCTGGCTTAGAATGAGAAGGTCGTAAGTTCAAAATCAAGAATTTGAGAAAACAAGAAAAGCTGTCTAAAATTTACTCCTTAGTTTACATATGGTAAAACAAGCTTTTACAACTTCATTTTGGTTGGCAAGTTCCGATTTTCATGAAAATAGGTTCACAAGAAGCGCCTTATGACGTATATTTAAAATATTTGTTTTCCCAATAATATTATATCGATTTTGTACTTACGACCTACTCATTCTAAGCCGAAAATATATAAAAAAAAATTACTGTCGATAATTTGACGCGGTGCACTAAGCTAAGCCGATTTCTGTCATTCGGCCAATTCCGACATAGTTCCGAGTCGTGTTCGTTTGTTTCCGGTACTTTACGTTAGTGTAGAAAACAAACGAAGAGTATCTCCTTTAAAATGTTAGTATACGAACTAACTTCTCACACCCCCACCCTAGCTTACATTTGATATATAGATTTTCTTAATAACTGCATTCAGAGTTTAAAATTTGCATAAATGTAGATTTATTAAAGGGAGGTAATTCACCAAACTGGTGCAGCCCGTGATTATTGAATAAAGTTCTAGATTTTCGCAAACATCAATCAATATATGTGAATTTTTTTTTATTTCGTAGCATGGCGCTGAATATCTCATTTGCGAATCATGATATGCTCTCGAACAATAAAATAAAATTAATTTGGAAAATAAAATGACAGTGGTAACCTCATAAAAACGACCAGCTCAATCTAAAGTGGTCGTATTTTTGAGGTTCTATTATCAACACTAGTTTAAAACAGAAACGAAATAGAATTTAGCAATTTAACAATAATTTATAAATGAATATTTTAAGGGAATCGGACAGAGAGCATATCATGACCGTGCGACCATATACACGTGTCAAGTAGTTTGTTCATCCCAATAAAGGGACACACATAAAAACAAGCACAAAGACGATGCTGCTAAGACAAAGACAAGCTCCAAGGCCACCCCTTCTTATCTAGGAGGGAAGAAGGGATGTAGGGAAACAACCTCGGATCAAGCCCAGCAAAACAGACACCGCCAATACGCTTGGCATTTTGGATACACCATTACGAAATATACACTTTATATACGATTGATAAATGACTAAACGTGGATTTTGTTTCTTGAATGACTTGATAAAATTAATGAGAATGTCAAACGATTCAAACAGGGCACAATAAGTGACGAATTTTAATAAAACGCTTAAGTTTGAATTGAATTATATATTGGCTAAATTTCATTACACCTGGTTGCATATTTAATTAGATAAATCAAAAATAAGAATTTAGCATGTTATGCTTTCATCTTTCCTTTGTAATAGTTTCTACCCCGGGGCATATAACGTTAACTAATCGTATCCACATGATAAAAATAGATTAGCCCAACCATTTTCACACCTTATGTTACAGGCCTAAATCAAACCTGATTCAGACGCAGTAATCTCCCCTGGTGTAGTCGGGTGTGTTTCAACTACTCCCCGTTCCCTGACAATGAATTGCTTTAATTCTCGAATTTTGTGGGGCCACCGAAAGTCGATTGATGCGTCAAGCAAACCCTCCCCAGAAATGCTTATTTACGGTTTAAATCCGAAGGTTTGAAACCCAACCCAGCACGTTAACATGGTAGTGTGGTTACTTATTCTCAATAGTGGCAGCTGTTTGACAAGTAGCCCCGTCATACACGAGAGTTAAACAACCATACGCCATCCTATGCGGAAGTGCCGTACGAGATATTGCGTTACCATTAGTCCAGTCATTGAAGCTAAAAAATAGGGTCAACCTCAAACAAATTGCAAAACAGTGTTTCTTTGCATTTTCATTATTTACAGACTATTATCAACTACAGAAAAACGTCAAATATGCGAGTTCAGTGGGGGGGAAATACAAAGAAATCGACATGTTTAAGGTCACTTTTGGTAGCAATTTCAGCATTTTCCTTATTTCAATGTGCATGGTGAATTTTAAGTTCTAATAATTCCCGTGTAAGTCGTTAAATATTTACTAAATGCACATTGAAGCTTATATTTTCTGAAAAACAAACCTTCTTCTATCGAATACAAATAATGATTTTATCATCAGACGATTTACTTTTCATATATATGCCAGTCTACGTGTTGGTATACTACACATTCAAGTGTTCAAAATAGCACTTGGAAGGGGAAACAAAAGTTGCATTCATTTCTTTAATATTAATCCAATGTGTTTAAAATTTACACATATCATGTGTTGTATGCATATGTGACTAATTGAAATAGGATATTTGTGTTTGGATAATGATACTATATGATAATATACATGAATCTATCGATTCGGGAGAAAAAGTGATTGTTCTCTCTGTCTGTTCGTCCACAATCGCATTTGTATCCACAATTTTGACTGTATGATTATGAAACTTGGTCAGAGTGATCATCTGAACAACATTTAGGCCAAGGTAGGAAATGGATGATTAAGGGTAAAAATCTAGGTCACTAGGTCAAATCGTTGCAAAACCTTGTGTGGTCGCTAGAGGTCATAATATTGGCCTAATATTTATGAAACTTGGTCACAATAATAATATCAACACAATCTAGGTCAAAGTTATTAATTGGGTCATCCGGGGTCAAAAAGTAGATCGCTAGTTCAAATCAAAGGAAAACGTTGTGTAGGTACAAAAGTCACACTTTTGGTCTAATATTTATGCAACTTGGTCACAATGATCATCTCAAAACATCCAAGGCAAGTGCGTTATTGAGTTATCTGGGTCACAATTAGGTTAATAGGTTAAAATAATTTATGCGACTTTTTGGCTCAAGAAGGTTTGTCTATTATTTGACCTAGTGACCTAGTTTTAACTCGTGATAAGTGAATATTTATTTTGACCTACATTTCGTCTTGATGATCCATGTGACATGGTTTCATTAAGATTAGTTAAAAAGGGCGCCTTCTAAAGATGTGTTCTATTACTTGGCCTAGTGACCTAGTTTTTAACTCAGGTTAATCCAATTTCACACATGAGTTCGATTTTGGTAAGATGATCATTGTTACTAAATTTCACAAGTGTAAGGTCAAAATTGCGACCCCTGGTGACTATATCTTGTTTTTTCTATGTTTTGACCTAGTGACCTAGATTTTTGCTCCGGTTAACCAAATATTTCATTTGGCCTATATTAGCTACCGATGATCAATGCTGTCAAGTTTCATAAAAATCAGACCAAAATTGCACCCTCTAAGCACGAAGTTACTGATACAAGTCAAGATTTATTTACATCAAAAGTGACAAATATCGCGAAAACATGTGACAATTCAATATACTAGTATTTGTGAATATCTAAAAAAAATCCCACGAATATTCAATTAGGATATTTTGTACATTGCCAAAGGATAGCTTTATAATAAACACAAAACTGTTTGTTTTGCAATTAGTTTGAGGTTAAAAGTTAAAATGACTGGACTACATTACATGCAAGATATCAACCCTTTATACGCGTGTTTACATGGGGCTGGGGGAGGTCCTTGGCGCTCGTCCACTACACTTCCGGTTTGAATGTACCTCTTCAGAGGATTTGTTTACATCATACATGACGTCAAAAAAACTCAATGCAACCAGCATTACTAATCAATACCAGTTCGGCAGTAGGAATACATTTCTCTCAAGGATAATCTATTGTTTTAAACAATCATTTGAAATAACAAATCAAAGCATAAAACAGAAATATGCGCATTTTACCTCACTGCATGGTATTCAGTTTCCGACATTCCTATACTAGCACATGCTCTTTCATCGTTCTGCATAAGAGGCTTACGTGTACTTCGGGATGTGTATGGGCTATGGAAACAAGTGTAAACCATAGTTTGGACAATTGTTGGCTTCAAAACGTGGAAAACACGATTTACACGTGATTCTCGATTACGTAATTTTAGGAAATTGACAAACTTGTTTCTTCAATGTGTACAGTGTCTGTATAGCTTGGCTATTTTGACCTGATCCTGGCTTTTATGCAAGAATATATTACAAGGGTCTTGCTTTGAATATATCAATTTCCGCAAGCAATCGTGTAATATCGGCATTTAAGATTTGTGTTTGTATAGCTTGGCCAATTTGACATGAGCCTGACCTTTTGATTAGCATAATTTATCAGTCGATATATTACCTACGTTTGCAACACCTAGTGTATGTTTTTATAATCGGGGAGTATCACGAAGACGCTCGAGATGTAATACAAACACAAATTTCCAATTTCCAAAATCACAATAACACTGGATATGAAGGGACGAAATATTGTCCTCCAATGCATGGTTCTGGTCAGCATAGCAAAATAACTTACATTGCAAATGTCATGTAGTGGAAATAGCCGACTACTTTTGACGAAAACGAAAGCGAAAGAGATAATAGCTTTCGGGCGACGGTTAGTTTTTTAGCATACATGTACAATCAGTCATTATACACACAGTATAACCAGATGCCTCCACGACAAAGTGTTGCTTCAATGGCAGGAGTAAACATCGATGACGGGTAAGTAGTGTTGTTATATTTCTTACCAGAAATTCTTGATTTCGATATTTCTTCTCAGCATGAAACGATTTTTGAATGACCACGGAGCTTGAAATGTACTATTCATGCAGCCTAACATGCTCTCTTAGCGGAATAAAGAGACCCTGGTATAATGTAAAAGTGATGACGTTTACAGCCATGATGACTTGAACGACGGGGTATGACAAATGTGGAAGACGTTCGCGGCTGAGGAACTATACTTAATAAAATTGCAATTTTCGCAGTTTCTAAGGTTTTTTTAAACCGTATATCGTCGGAAGTGTGCATTTGAATGAACATTTCTTTACCAAAAAGTGTTGAATATGATTGTCTTACACTAAAATAGGTCCTTAATGTATTCAGTATAGCCAAGTTGACCAGATTTAATAGGCACTCATTAAACTTCGGAAGCGTGTATTATTTTCCTTAAGCGTAGTCGGTACTTATTGTAAATATTTGTTTATTTTGCACCGACTTTGTCCGAAATATGCACGGAATATGTCCGGAGTGCCTACTCAATCTGGTCATTAAAATGTCATTGTAGTTAATATAATTTGAGGTTACAAACCACTAAATGCCAACGCGGACCAAAACCGCAAACTAAAATATCCCCTACAGAAACTTGTGTTTAAATGGTAATATGCCTTGACAAGGTGGAACTGGAATCATCTATTTGAGTTTACATGCATTGTATGCATGCATGTGATGTATTGAAACTGTTTTATCTGAAATATTTTGAGGTTTTGGCCAAAATACCAAGGGTAGGGTAAAACCCGGATTGGGTCGGTCCGCGCGCTTTGCATATACCGCGTTTGACGAACAAAATTGCTGTTGTATAACACCTGACCCCTGGTTATTTTTGTATTTTTTTAGGGTTCTCTCTTTTTATTAATATGTGTCTGCCTGTTTGCCGAAGCCTTAAACTGACTGACTATTGTAACTTTACATTGACATAAAAAACACATTTTTGTAGTAGTGTGCGACTTTAATTTGAAAGTATCAGTACAGTCATTAAACTGTCATTTAGCCAAGCTTTCTTCATATTTACCGTTATTACTCATGGGCGTAGGAGCCGGGGTCCAGGCCCCCAAATGTCAAGATATGGGCGCCAACATATCGATTGCATATACTCATTACTTCAACAATACTTCAAGTATTTATTATTGGAGCCGACGCAAACTTGCTCCCACATGTTTTTTCTCTTATACATATAGCTCTTTCAACAGCTACGTGTCATAGCATATTTTCATAGATTAAACTTAAAGCATTCACATTCTATGCATTTTCACCAAGAGGTACATTACATATAACAAGACTATTGCAGAATGAACATTAAGACTTTTTTCTGAATTATCAACGGTGGGTATGGATATGAATGACCCCCGTATCAGACTACAAATATTGTTAGAACATAAGTTTTAAAAAAGTTAAGTAACCAATTTGCTACGGCTCTTTTCAGCTATTAGGCCGCTCAAGCACCCTTTGACATTTAACTTCCCCTGGTCATTAGGCTTCCTATGGAAACCTACACTCGTGTATCCATGGGGAGACTATTTCTCTCCTGTGAGTGTGTCAGCCAACATCGATCTGCGGCGCCCAGGAATAGACTGCCCTCACAAGTACCATTTTACAACATGGTGAAGTGAAGCATGTGGGTCTTACTCAGAGAAATTAACCAGTGGTCCAGAGGAGGATTGAACCTGGGACCTCTCGATCCCGAAGCGCCACCGCTACCCACATGGTGCCATTTTCTCTTTAAAGCTATTTTTCTGTTATTTGGGCTTGGGTTATATATGGGACTACAGTGGCTTATCAGATGGTGTAATACTCAATAAATCAGGTGAAACATTGGGGTAAGTATTATTGAATAATTAATAATTTCCATTACCAACAAAAATATACCATAATAATCATAGGGTATAGTTGGAACTTTTGCTCGGTACATATGAAAAAGTCTGATTTTTTTCTTAAATGTCGAGCAAAGTCTTTATTTGTCAGCCAGCTTTCTGCTAAATATCGCAGGCTTATGTGCCTTCACCCGGATTTGAACCCATGTCGCCGGATAAGGCGGCGAGCGCCCTAACCACTGAGCAACGGAGGCACAAAGTCTGATCTTATCTAAGAACGGACTGTATGCTTTTACATCGTTAATGTACGTACGTTGAGTTGGTCTCCATGTCCCTGCAAATAAGTATATGTTTCCGTTGTTGGTGTTAGTGTTATATAAACAGAAAATGGCGGCTTGTCGAATGCGAAGCATTGAGAAGTAGAGACATATCCCTCTACACCAGGGAAGATTACTTCGTCCTAATCAGGTTTGGTTTGGGCAGGTAACGTCAGGTGTGAAAATGGTTGAGCTAATCTATTTTTATCATGTGACTACGTTTAGTAAACGTTATATGCCCGGGGGTAGAAATATTACAAAGGAAAGATGAAAACATAACATGCTAAATTCTTATTTTTGATTTATCTAATTAAATATGTAGCCAGGTGTGATGACATTTGGACAATATATTCTTTAATTCAGGCTAAATCGTTTCATTAAAATTCGTCACTTATTGTGCCCTGTTTGAATTGTCTGAAATACATATTCATTTTATCAAGTCATTCAAGAAACGAAGTCTACGCTTAGTCATTTAGCAATCGCATATAAAGTGTATAGTTCGTAATGGTGTATCCAAATGCCAAGCGTTTTGACGTTGTCTGTTTTGCTGGGCTTGATCCAAGGTTGTTTCCCTACATCCCTTCTTCCTTCCTAGATAAGAAGGGGTGGCCTTGGAGCTCGTCTTTGTCTTAGCAGCATCGTCTTTGTGCTTGTTTCTATGTTTGTCACTTTATTGAGATGAACAAACTACCTGGCGCGTGTATATGGTCGCACGGTCATGATATGCTCTCTGTCCGATTCCCTTAAAATATTCATTTATAAATTATTGTTTATTTAGCTAATTTCTATTTCCATTTTGTCTTAAACTTGTGTGAACGATATAACCTTCACAATACGACCACTTTAGATTGAGGTGGTCGTTTTGATGAGTTCATCATTGTCATTATATTTAATTTTCCAAATTTATTTTATTAGTGTGTTTGAGAGCATATCATGATTCGCAAACGAGATATTCAGCGCCATGCTATGAAATAAAAAACCATGAAATTCATATATATAATGTAAATATATCTAGAAATGTATTCAATACTCCCCGGGCTGCACCAGTTTGGTGAATTACCTCCCTTTAATAAATCTACATTTATGCAAATTTTAAACTCTGAATGCAGTTATTAAGAAAATCTATATATCAAATGTAAGTTAGGTTGGGGTGGTTGAAGTTAGTACGTATACTAACATTTTAAAGAAGATGCCCTTCGTTTGTTTTCTGCATTACGTAAAGTACCGGAAACAAACGAACACGACTCGGAACTATGTCGGAATTGGCCGAATGACGGAAATCGGCTGAGCATTGTATCTCGAGTCAAATCATGGACAGTTAATGTACATTGTACCTCTCTGGTCAAATCAAATGACAAGAATAGCTCGTGTTGTGAAGTTTTTAGTCTTCGTCATTATTTTATCAATATACGCGTCACCGTGATGGAGGAAAGATCAGGGCCGGTATTTATAAAGCATCTTAAGTGAAAACTTAAATTTTTCTTAAAATCTCAAATTTTCCTTAAGTGTATCAGCTAAACAGGAAACTTTAAATTAACAATTATTAACATTGTTTAGATGCATTATGTAAACAGCTACAGTAATCATACAGAAATATAGGCTATTTTTCATTTCTTGTGAAATAAGGGCAGCTCAATCTTTCAACTTAAGTCAAAATATTTAAGTTTTCACTTAAGATGCTTTATAAATACCGGCCCAGGTACTTTGATCCGATACTGATACTGAAAGTGAACACTTATGCGGAAATATATGTCTGAAGTTGAACTTCTTCGCCGCATGCTTTGACTGGCACATGACCTTTGTATATTTTTCATATGGTCAATACATGTTGAAATAAATATAAAACAAATAATTTTTATGTCGAGATTCGAACTCACTGAGAAATGAAAACATCCAAAATATGGCGTGCGTGCGTGCGTGCGTGCGTGCGTGCGTGCGTGCGTGCGTGCGTGCGTGCGTGCGTGCGTGCGTGTGGGTGTGTGTGGTTAAAATTGACTGGTGCATAGTGGGATACGAGAACCAAATTCTTGGAACCGATATATCCTACATTATATTTAATCTAGTAATAGATCAGTTATCATGATTTAGGAAGAACGCATACGCTTAGGCCATAAAAAATCGTATCTTCGTTTAGCGTCCGCACCTAGTTCGAAAACCTATCTAGCCAGGGGCGTAGCTGGGCATATTTTCAGTGTACGCACATGATAAATGCAGTGGTGCTAGGGGGGTCCGGGGGGCATGCTCCCCCGGGATTTTTTTTATTTCTACGAAGTCGTACGTGCATTCTGGAGTAATTTCAGGCCATAGTATAGCGTAATATATGGCATGATAAACACTGATTTTATACTATGTTCTATATTTTTAAAACATACTACATGTAGTATGATTTCGTTTTATACTAGAGTATATCATATTTCTTGGCATTAAATAGGAAACTAATGGACATTTGTTAATTAAAATGGCTAAAACTTAATTAGTACATTTTTGTAGCGTTTTTGGGTTGTCAAAACCCCCGCTCTTCCACGGCCTACAGGAGAAAGCTGATGGTAAAATATCGGGTATTTCCCCGGCACCTGACAACTCAATATTGTCCCCGGGGTTCGCAGAAAAATCCTAACATTTCCCCGGCCCTGTTGGGGATGGAACTGACTGGTGCATAAAAACTATACGCGGATATTGTCTCAACACAGTGATATTTACACCAACAAAACTCTAGTCACATACATGAACATCTTGTCTTTTGGCTAGATAGGAACAATTTTGCGACCAATGTGGACATTAAGTTCATTCGACCGCACCTTGTCGTGCCATCTCGACATTCCGGAGAGATATCTACTTCCGACCCCGGTATATCAACGAACATGACAACGGGGGGGGGGGGGGGCGATTGTCCCCAGAACTCGCACGGCGGTTACACTGAATACACGGGTACATACTGTGCTGGTCCGAGATTCTCCGTGTCTTTCGACCGAGTTATTCCGTTGCTCTGAAGTGCCTATCCGGGACATTCCTTGGTCATTCATATAGGAGCCTTATAGGTTGTTTGTTGTTATCGTTTTCGGCACATGCTCGTCCGTGTTGCCTTGTCACCACCATATTGATAGTCGCAGAAGTGAAGTGCGAGCGAAGCGAGCTAAAAAAATGCATTTTTAACGCAGATTCTTGTAACACAAATACGTTTTCTACATTATTTATTTTGGATTTTAGCTACTTAAGTAATTTAAAATTAAGTCAGAAAAATTCAATTCAAAACATTTTTGATAGTTTCTATATATCAATTACGTTTTATCACATGGAAAATATGCCTCACCCGGGTTAGGCATCGCATTTTATTGCATTTTTGTATCTCTTAAATTTTGTCTGTTTTTCAAACAGCGTACGCACGTGCGTATTTGCGTATGGGCAGCTACGTCCCTGCTAGCTATCCTGAGACAAAAAACAAAACACACGAAAAAAAACAATTCATAACGACTCGAGTCCTCACCATCATATGGATAACAAATATAGCTTTCAGGCATTGTTTATAATAAGAAATAACTAAACCTAATGAAAACACGTTTGTGTGAAACCTACTCCTGCATAGGGATTGGGGACATGATGGTTACAAGTATGACAAATATAAAGCAATATGTCAATGGATTTTAAAAATATAAGTGGTTAGAAATTTGTTTGTTTTTCTTTCCAAAGATGCTTAAACCTATCCGTCCTTGGACGCTAAACGAAGAAAGGATTTGGTATGGCCTTAGCATCATGTCATTGATTGAGGCCCAACACATTTTGTCGAGTGTCGATACAGCAGGCGTAATAAATTCGGCTATACAAACAGTGCCGTATAGTCACAATTACCTCCCTTTGTTTATAATTTTCTCAAAAAATGTAACGCATGCAGTTCAAACACAAAGTTCACCTCGGACATTATGGATAGAACGTATGTTGCTTTCTGGTGGAGTCGAACCCCTTACGACTAAAAGCCTTGTATGCACACTTCCTACAGTTTACTCTTTCACCAATTTTATTTTCTCTGACTGAGAAATTACCTAACTCTATGAAAACAAAATAGTTTTGCCATTAAAAAGTTTATATTGTAAAATATTTTTATAAATCAAGTACCAGTCAAGATCCTACGTCTTCAGAAACTTTCTCATCGACTCGAGCCCTCTGATTGGTCAGCCTGTACTTAACCCAAAGACTGAAAACTCTTCTCAAAACACAGTTGTTACATAAAGTTAAATAATCTTAGATGATATTCACCGACTTTAATCAATGTGAACGAGCCTGTTGATAAAAAAATGTCAACAACAGAACCCCATGGTAACAAGCTTAGGCGTTGATGCTTACCAAAATGGGTTTTCATGTTTGGTTGCTATTAGTGATCACAAAATGATAACACGTTGTTTTCATTCTCCTTTGTTTTGCTGTTGTGACAGAAATAAGACTTCCAGCAGATTTTAACATGTTTTTGTTAAGAACCATCTCCGTACGTGTGTATATTGGACCAAAACAATCGGGGTTCGAGTCGATGAGAAGGATCGAGTCGATGAGAATCAAGTATGCTGTCGTCTCGTATTTCCGTGCTCCTTAACAGTTTCAGCGACGCATGCGCACTCGTGCATACACGTTTTAAAATTGACTGCACCATTTTCGGAAGAAAAAATGTTAACTTAACTAATAAGAGAAAGAAAAGTTAAAAATGTTCACGAAAATTCATAAAATCATAACGTTTTGATGTCTAGGTCGATGCTCTGAATCCTGGTGACTGTTTCCCATGAAATCCGTGCCTCCGTAAAATCGGGTCTGTATTGGGCCCAAAGTGATGGAGTTTCTAATTTGCAATTAGATTAAATAAATTTGGAGTAGTGCTTATCAAAGGGTGTATTCAGTTTGAGTATTAAAGACTTATGTGATAAAAATAATGCGTTATGTAAACGGGATGCATAGACAATTAACACCAGTTGAAAAATATCAGTTGGAATAATGATTAGGTGTATAGTTCCTGGTCGTCAAGGTGACAGCTATGGTGTGGCGTCCAAAATAATGGCCTGGATTGATGCGGGATATTTGTGGGATGCTTTATTTGGGTAATTTTACCAAAATTACTATCTAGAACATATAGAAGAGTTAACTTTAACTAAGCACGGATTTCATGAGAAGGCACGAAATTATGAGACAGAGGTATATATATATTTACCGGAGACGAACGGAAATGTCCGAACTTTCACGATTGAACGTTGTTTCACGAGGTTGTTTTTACTGGTAAAGGCCAACAGTAAGCTAAACTTGTCACAAAAAACGACAACATGTATAAATGTAATGCACGTTCAATATTTACACGTTCGTACACACATTCTGACATTTGCAGTGCTCAACGAGAAGGCGTTGTTATACAAAAACTTAACGTTGGTTGCGGTCGAGGTTAAAACAAGTTTTTTCCCTTTTATATCAATCACCATAGACACAAATCGTGAAAGATCGGCAATTTCCGTTTTTTCCGGTATGTATTTTGCAAAGCATAAAGTCCGAGGTGATCAGAATGTATAGACACCTCATTCCTGATGGGACACAGGTCACACAGACAAACAGGTCACACAGGTCACGGGGTTGTAAGTGGACAGATGCAATTTTTCCCTTTCATGCTGAACATCTCGTAAGGGAATTTCTAAAACCATTTATGTTTCGTCTTTGGTAAAATGAAGCGACCTGTGATCGAATCTGGGACCTCCCGTCTCGAAGTGGACGAAGGAATTCATATTCACGAGTTCTTAATGTATGCATCAATTATATTTTATGTGTTCACAAAATGTTACAACCATTGTCTGAACAGGCAACGCGACAATAGAAGTTTTGTTAATAAGCATTGTAATCATAGATGTCTGGATAAAGCTTCATTATTGTGGTTATTCAGTAATTATAGTGGTCTCGACCAATGTGTCACTTTATACTGTATCCGTAGTTCAATGATTAGCGCGTTTGTCGCCTAATCATTGCCGCCTAATCCGGGTTCAAATCCGGGTAGAGGCACACATATGCCTGCTAAATTTCAGCAAAAAACAGAATGCCAAACCAAGGCTATGCTCAACATTTTCCTTACATATACGTACATATCCTACCTGAGCATTAAATGTAAGTGGAAAGATGTATTTGTAATAACAAATGAAGGGTACAAACAATGTCAACTGTATGTTCCGGTACTTTAGACTCAAATACTCTAGAACCTCTACATACCGGACCCTCTACAAACTATAAAATTCTCTCCAAACTGGTTTTTGTTGGCCAGATCTGATTTTGGTTCTCCATATTTGTTTCCTCTAGCATGTCATGTCCAAAGGTTTAAAAGACAAACACATTTATAACCTAAATGACAAATAACTCTGAAAATCTGAAAACTCCAGTAAACGGGATTGTATTCTGTTGCCAAGTTATCCGGTATTCTATAATTTCTTTGTGAAATTGGATCATCCTGCTTTTTTCGGCGGGGACTTGGATTTTTTTTGTTTCTTTGGCTTATGTGTTGTCATTGCTCAGTGTAGCTGGGTTGTAGTGTTTCTAATTTCTGTGCTCGGCTGGTAAGGTTTGGTGCTACCTTCCCTGTCTGATTTCCTCATACCGTTTTTGCCAAGCCGTCCCAGTGTTGCTATTTGGTTATTCTGTATAATGTGAGAACCCTGCATTTCGTCAAACCCAAACAAAGGTAGCTACGTGTATCGGCACCCCTTTGTATAAATTCCTGAATGACAATTGACGGATTTATGAACATTGTACTTTACATGTTTTATCATGTAAGTTGTCAATGTTTCAAAAACGCGTTGATGTATTGCATAGTTTCACCTTTGCGTGCACAACACATGAAAAACCATCATAAACTATTCTGACAAAAAAAGCAAACTTTTTTTTTTCAAGTGAACCTTCACAGTGTTCAGAACGCAATGTCTGCTCTAAACACATGTGGGGACAAAATGGGACATATAATGATTAATCCAAAATAAGTCTAAATCTTTAACATTATTTATTGCATATTAGTTAAGTTGTATAAAAATTTCTGATGAATCAACCTCAAGACCCGATGTCCCAAACATATACAAAGCATGTGCCATGATATGAAAATTATACATAGATTTCGGGTCCGCAAAACTTAAGTTGAATTCATAATATTGTCGTAAATCTTTTCAACATTGTCAGCAGTTTTCATATTCGATGTGTTGATGCGTATATCATCCAATATCTCAGTGTGATGAGGATATTAATTATGAAAGTTAAAAAGTTAAAATAAATGAATGTATGACGAAGTGCCAACTCAGATGTTTTCATCATGCACATAAAATACAATATGGCCGAAAGTTAGGTCTAAAATAAAAAATATTGTCCGATCCCTACATTTCCCGCTGGAATCGCCCAAAACCAAAATAAAATGTATTCAGAATCAGGTAAAGTTTTAGACAAAAAAGCGATGACGCTCAGTATGAATTGATTTACATTGCCAAAATTCTTTCTGACTTTTGAGGTGAAACAAACACTATTTTAGGTGTGTGGTGAATCAGAATTCGAATAATAATTTATGTCTAATTTAAATATTCAATCAAAAGTATTTTAATATCCTTTTCTTTGAGTCATCAATACTCGATTAAAATGTACCAGTCAATGAAATACCCGCCCAGGGAGAGGCGGGGATACAAGGGGAATTCGACTGCCTCATCGCCTCCTAGTCCCGGGGGATAGACTCTGGTCGGTTCCAAAATCCGGGAATTACTACGTGGTTATGTGTTCCGACCCCGGGGGTTTAGACAGTAAGCATTGTCTCCAGGGTGGGCAAAACATTGACAGGTG
Organism: Spisula subtruncata; assembly: GCA_963678985.1. Taxonomy (NCBI): domain Eukaryota; kingdom Metazoa; phylum Mollusca; class Bivalvia; order Venerida; family Mactridae; genus Spisula; species Spisula subtruncata. The sequence goes on from OY787674.1 coordinate 15,670,503, forward strand.
CAAAACACTAGATGTCCTGTATTAAGGTATATGTTTAACTAGCAGCATTCAAGTGTGTGATCAGTTACTAGCATTAAGATCAAGTCAATATATTATATAAAATACTTTTGATGCTTCAGTTTTATTGGTATAATAGGCATTTGTAATACCCTTGACCATACTTAGGATGAACCGCGTTTTCTTAGAAATGGGAAAATGATATCTTCAAAATTTATGAAGTGCTGAAACATCTAAAAAAAAATGTTTTATTATCATTTTCAGTGCTACAGTTTCCTATGGCAATACAAATTAATATAAAATTTGAAGGTGTTGTTACAGGTAGGTGGTTGCTCTACAGAAGTTGTAATAAATAATAAAATATCTTACACACCACAAAACTCAGATTTTGGTGTGTAAATCGTGTCGACAACACACATATAACAAACCACCCTTTTGAGGCTATTAACATCCAACCAACGCATACCTCGAGTGACATACTCATTTTTCTAAATCTAGCATTTGACATAAATCTACTTTGCCATGAACAGAATACTGTCATTTTTAGCAAAACCACAGAATTTACCTGAAATGTTAGAGCGTGATTCTAACGCGTTTCAACGTTTTCAACACCAAGCGGGGGTTCACATTTCAATTTCACGGACATAAAAGTATTAACAATATGGCGGATTTAGAGACAAAATTTCAAAATGTTTTTCGCTGAAATATTATAATTGCGCGTTTTAAATTCGGGAAAATTGTCAGCAGACGACATTTTGTTCAAGGTGGCACCGAGGACATGGTGGCTTTAGAGGTGCTCATAGGCGAAAACTTGCAAAGAGTGAGTACAGTTCATATTTTTGTTTTATCTTTAAATTTACTGAAAAATCCTAAAACTTTTACCGATATTAATTTTTACCAACACATTCGTTGACATTAAAATATTTATTTTGACCTTGAAGTGTCCTTGCGATGTTTATGAGTGTAGCTTATACAGTATCTTGGGCAGAACTCGTATGACCAAGCAATGACATAACATGACATGTACGAAAAACATGGTGATAACATTTCGCTAACATGTCATTGCGGTAAAGTCATCATAGGACACCATGTGTTACCATTCCCCACCCACTCTATGAAATTAACCAAAGTAGCAAGAAACACGTGCTACTCAGCGTTTTCCTTATATAGATCAAATTATAATTAAGTTGTAATTAACAGATATAAACATATCCATATCATATTGGCTTTGTACATATATGTAAATGCGATTTATTGTCGTTTGTAGCTGTTTCATCATGATGAACATATGAACATGGCTTGTCATTACAGTTTGTAAGCTTGACTGTACTGGCCCCCAGGCTTATATGTACGTTTCGTACATTGATGTGAGATGGATGTGTTTATATATATCGTGTCCATACGTTGATATACTACTATACTATACTTCAACCTTTCTACTCTAGATCAACGTGCACCGTAAAATGTTCGACCAAATATTTTTTCTGATTTGGCTTTTTCAAATCAACTTGTACCAAACATTTGACTATATATCTGCCGGTTTGACATTGACACGATTGAGTAAACCGTCCGACAAAAATATTTTAAAAATCCATTTCGTGCAATAAGTTTTCAGTGAGAAAAGACAACAAAAGCAACTGCTACAGACATTTTGTATGTAACTAGCGTTTTAGTATAATAAAAGTATGTATGAGGGATATGCCTTGTCTGATTAATCTGGAACACGCAACTGGCTCCTTCATTGCTGGTCTAACTTAGTCCAGACCCATACATATTCGAAATCTGGACTTCAGGGCGCAAACTAGTCATACAAATATGACTTTCGGTTTGGTATTTTAACATTTTAACATTTTGACATTCATTTTCAACCCGATATTGGCATTCACCATAATAGTTAAGTATCCTTCGCATCTAGGTTCTGGCTAGTTGTGAACCTATATTTATGAAAATCGTTGACCAAACTGACGTTGAAAAAATGGTATTTTCATTAAACAAATTTTAACAAAGAGTAACGTTAGTTGTCCGACCGTTTTTCTGGGTTTCTCAAAATTGCCTATTCGTATCAAATCTACTTAGTAACAACATTATTATTCTAACTAGATTTTGGGGACTGGGGTCGGAGCCCTCGGGTAGGGGAGGTTAGCGTTGTTTTTGGGAACTTTATCTTTTATAAATATCAACATTTCACATTAGTAATCATGAAAAGCCAACACCAAGCTATATCAACATCGACAACAACTGCTTTAAAACAGCATTACTTTTACAACTGTAGAGACTTTACTTCAAAAACAAAATGGAGGGGATTTTTTTCCCCCAGAAAATAGGGGGAAATGAATATTCATTTAGGAGATGAATGGGGCCAAATTTCGACCCCAAAAATGGTCAATTGAGAACCATGTAAGGTAGGAACATATTATATAGTAAATATATCACAGTCCTGCATTTATTGGCTAGTTATGGCAATCTTATCATAGCTCAAACATTGAACACTCGTAGTGAACGTTTTTGTGAAAAAATGTGATAAGGTCAAAATATCAATAAAACTTTATGGCAATATTTTTTCTTCCTAATAAAGTGTAATTTACGCCCGCATATTACGAAAAAATACTAAAACAAAAAGCTGATATTGAAACTGTTGCAAAACAACATGAAATAACATAATATTATGTTTTACACATATTTTTGGTACATTTTTGTACACATTTAGAGCGAATGCGAAAGAAGCTTAACATACGGTATTTGGAGATATATATTTAAGTAGTCCAAAGGTAAGTTAACATATAAATATATCACAAATAATTTTCATTATACCATATTTATATGGCTCTTTTCATGTAAATTACATTTAAAATGAGTAAATATTCTTAAATGTAAAATTACTTTACTTCATTATAGGATACAGTGCTTTAAATCTTTATAATACAGACGTTTAATTAAATTGTTTGGGATTTTGGACAGTTGTTGTTAAAACAAAAAACAGCTAGACTATACAAATGCTATTTAGTTATGTTTGATAGAATTATATAATAATAAAACATCTAGTGTTCATGGTATTTATATTTTACAAGCCCGGTTTTAGATTAATAAAGGTTAGATTCTACTTTAGAATATTTATGTTCAAATGAAGTATTTCGTTTGCATTCATGATGCCACGACAGCTACACAAATGAATATAGAACACATCACATTGTTGAAAATGCTAAGCTCACTAGTCACTACTGATCTCGGGGTAGTGTGTTCGAATCCCGGACTGGCCATCTAAAATTATGAATAGTTTTTCGGATAAGACTTAAAACCGAGGTGCCATGTATGGTGCTATACACCTGGCATGTAAAAGAACCAGGGATGCTTCTGGAATTGGGGCATCTTGTACTATTACCCAAAAACTAAAAGTACTAAAACTCTTCTGGGGCCTCGCCCATATGGATTATCCGGTGGCGAAGATAAATAAATGCATTAAAATCGAAAAAAAACACCTATCAGTGTTCAGTGTGGTGCTGACAGAACTCCAGATTAACCATAAAATATCTAATTCTGATTTCTTACGAGTGCTTTAAAACCACTGCGAATGCATTTGTGTAATATGTGTGTATACAGTCCAGTTAGGATATTTTTTCAATGACGTAACCGTTTATGTGTTCCCCATTGCCAGAACAGGTAGAGTTTAGTTTAGCATTAAAATAACACAAACCTGTTTGTATAAGCCTAAATATAATTGGTTTTACACCGTAATAGTGGATTCTACCTCTGCGTCACTGTCATCTTACCCTAACTGGATTATACTTGTGTGCATATGGATGAAAACATTGGTATCTGAAAATGATACAGCCTAATAATAATAACTATTCAGAAAATATGTCTCTGGTGAATTACGTCTGACCGGCGTAACATCAAGAACGGTACACTTTTTCAATCACAAAAAAATAACCATCAGCTTTTCTTCGCAAATTTGTCTTGATAAATAAGTTGTAAAAGCAAAAAAAAACTGTGCAAATGGACTTAGTTATTAGAATCAGTCCGTTTTAAGATGGTCATGTTATTAAGGGGAGTTTCATTTACTTTTCGCCTATTCATGCTTAGTAACCATTACTGTGTGATATGTGTTTCATATAAACGTCAAGCATGTTGATAGACAAAAACAACAGTTAATACTGACATCGATTTATAACAAAACATGTGAACTGAGTGGTGTTTCTAATCAAAGGTGAACTCAGGAAAATACTATCGACTGAAAGTGACACATTATTACGACCATGTTAATACCTTCACATGTCAAATAGTTGCGGAAGAGCAAGTAATAAATGGTTCCAGGAAAGAGCGGTTATGTTAACTCTGGTTGTCATGTGTTGGCAAACTCCTCTGGTAGGAAGCTGTGGCCTGTGCTTCAGGATAGACAGGTCTCGGGTCCAACCCTCGTCCTGACCACTTGTTAATATCTCTGAGCAAGAATAACCCACATGCTCCATTCCACCAAGGTGTAATTTGGTTCCTGTGATGGCCGTGTCTGTTCCTGGGCGCCACAGATCGATGCTGCCACGCCACAGGAGAGAAATGGTCTCCCAAAGAGAGACTCGAGCGCAGATTTCCTTCCTTGTGTAGCCTAGTGACAAGGAGATTCAAAATACCAAGGTGTAGCTGAACGACTGAACAGCTAAAGCGGAACCGCTAAAAACTGTCATCGAAAACGAACAAGTAACATAACTGTATCTGTTCTGTTGTACTCATACACACCATGTGTATCATATTTTACGATTTTTTTACATTTTTATAGTTGACTTTTTTGGCCTTTGTTGCATTGTTGTTGTACCAAACACGCTGGATAAGACAATAAAACTAGACATAATGCCCTAGGCAGCTATACAGACGCGTCCAACCACTGAGTGGTATACTGGTCAACCACAAATATATCACTGTTGAAGGATTTATTAAATATACGAAACATATCAGACTTTATCATAGGTTTATCGCTAGACCCGTCATAACATTTACACATAATTTGTTTCCATTGCGTTATAAGCAGTTCTATGGTCATTTATACAGAATAGACACTTTATTTGCTTGTTTGTTTAGTTGTTTTGAGTGTGTTTAGCTGTTCTTTCGTCTATTTACAAAGAATAGACACTACGTTTGCTTGTTTTCTTGTTTTGAATGTGCTTAGCAGTTCTTTGGTCATTTACAAAGAATAGACACTACGTTTGCTTGTTTTCTTGTTTTGAATGTGCTAAGCAGTTCTTTGGTCATTTACAAAGAATAGACACTACGTTTGCTTGTTTTTTCTTGTTTTGAATGTGCTAAGCAGTTCTTTGGTCATTTACAAAGAATAGACACTACGTTTGCTTGTTTTCTTGTTTTGAATGTGCTAAGCAGTTCTTTGGTCATTTACAAAGAATAGACACTACGTTTGCTTGTTTTCTTGTTTTGAATGTGCTAAGCAGTTCTTTGGTCATTTACACAGAATAGACACTTCGTTTGCTTGTTTTCTTGTTTTGAATGTGCTAAGCAGTTCTTTGGTCATTTACAAAGAATAGACACTACGTTTGCTTGTTTTCTTGTTTTGAATGTGCTAAGCAGTTCTTTGGTCATTTACAAAGAATAGACACTACGTTTGCTTGTTTTCTTGTTTTGAATGTGCTAAGCAGTTCTTTGGTCATTTATACAGAATAGACACTTCGTATGCTTGTTTTGAGGGTGTTTAGCAGTACTTTGGTCATTTACACTGAATAGACACTACGTTTGCTTGTTTTGAATGCGCTTAGCAGCTCTTTGCCCATTCACACTGAATAGACATTTCGTTTTCTTGTTTTGAGTGTGTTTAGCAGTTCTTTGGTCATTTACACAAAAAGACACTTCGTTTGCTTGTTTTCTTGTTTTGAATGTGCTTAGCAGTTATTTTGTCATTTACACTGAATAAACATTTCGTTTGCTTGTTTGGGTGTGTTTAGCAGTTCTTTGGTCATTTATACAAAAAGACACTTCGTTTGTTTGTCTGTTTGTTTGTTTTGGTTGTGTTTAGCAGTGCTATGGTCATGTACACTGAATAGACACTTTTTTGTGTTGGTTTTCAACTTATCACCTTGATCAGCAATTGACATTACGCCAGTGCAGAAATCGCTCCGAAGGTTTCTTAGCAAATTACATCTTTGACGTTTCGTGAAACTGTCGAACGTTATGTCATCTAGTCTGTTTTCCATGTATGGATTTAGTTTACTAATTAAAATTAGACGTCCAGCATCCATTTGTGGCTGGACACTTTCATGCAACATGGTTGTTTGTTTTTATGTTGCCATAAATGAACTGCATAGCCTAGAATATGCAAACATAATTTTTTTTTCAAATACTGTACTATTACTCGGGTGGAACAATTCGGATACAACACAATATGTTGCAGTATCATGATAAAGTCTGGCTTCAAATGGCGTATAACTAAAACTAAAACAGCCTTAAACTGGAAATACGCACCCAACACCATTATTCATGATAAAATACACACAGCCTATATACATGTATATGTATATCTATATGCCTAAAAGGGAAATTTATAATTGCATGTTTGTCGTTTTAAACAATCGGCTGAAACCCCAGAGCTCTTATTTATATATTCATTGCCTATCATTTCTGCATATCTTAGTAAACTGTATAGATACATAGTAAAGTAATAATATTAGCAGTAAAAATGAAATGTACCGAAAATCTAGATATTTAAATGCGAGTATTTAGATGCTAGTCCCAGATTATCAGTAAATTATTCTAGCTTTGAGCAACAACAACAAAATCATACTTTGTTGATAGTATAATACATACTAAACAGAGTTAGAGCGTTTCATGTGTATAAAGTTGAACAAAAATAGAGAGGGGTTCAAAGTTATTTGAGTATTTATACTAAGGAGAAGGACTGGCCAGGGTCACATGAAAATGTGTGAATCAACTTAAAATTAAGTAGTGGATTATTTAAGAAGCGATCAATTTCAAAATGAAACAATACTGGAATAAGGAATATGTTTGCCGTAGGAAAATCGTCATGGTATAAAATAATATTTACCTTGTTCGTTTTTAGAACATTACAGTATTGCACAAGTCAATAGTTTGCCCATCCACCAGAGCGGCGGTCGACTCAGGGGGGAATTAGACATTTTTATTTGTATGTCTAAATATTTTAAGACAATGCTTACTGTCTAAATCCCCGGAATCGGGACACGTAGTCATTACCGAGTCTTGGAACCAGACCAAAATCTATTCCCGGCTGTCAGTAAGATTCGTATGTCTAAATTCCCCTATATCCCCACCGCTCCCCCGGGCGGGCATAATATTGACTGATGCATATACGGTATGGTGTTGTATAGTGTAATTATCTCCACGACAAGGCTAATGCTACGGTCACAATGATCGTACGAGTCTGAAATATTTTAACCCTAACGGTATTTGTACGTTCGTAGCATCTGGTCACAGCTCGTACGGATTTCGTACGAGTTGTACAGAAAGTATAGGTTCCACCAGATCACAGAGTCCTCTATGAGTTGTGAAAATTTGTACGATGCTCGTACGAGTCTCGATATCTGAACATGTATACCTTTATATCAGCATCGGTTCATTTATAACATGGGAGCTGATAGAACATTTGGCAATATAAAGTCTAAGTTTTAAGTTTTTAGACTTACAATGTTTGTGAAAAATGCCCCTGAAAATAGGAACTAAAAGAGAGTCTGATTGTCGCCACAGGGTTGAGCTTGTCTAGTCCGCTTTGTAGAATACCACCACAGCGTATAATATTTCTTTGGCATTTGCTTTGACACCATTTTGAAAACAAATTGTTGTTACTACACATGTACTTAGTATGTTGCTTCACATACATAAATGTATAATGTCATCATTTTGCTACATGTGTATGACATTTTGAATAGACGTTGTACTTGCATTTGCAATTATTTGAATTTGAACATAAGAAACTGCAAAAGTGTTTAAATCTAAAATATAATGTCACGTATCAAGGCGGTAATGGAATTTCCTTGAAGCTCGATACCCATGGTAAGTTTGCATTTCCTTTCCATTCGATCACGTGACATACGAACATTGATAGTGTCGGTTATTAGGAAATGAAACTTGGACTATCATATTCGGCGTTTAACTTTAAGCATTGTTTAGAAATTGAAATTGACAATACGGTGAAAAATAATTAAAATATGCATCATTTTCCTCGAATTTACTAAATGAACATAAAAAATAAAACATTGTAAACCATAGTTGTCGTATATGTTTTGATGAAGTTTTTGCTTATGTAGCGTTTTAATTAAACGCGTTGGAGGTCGAGTTTCTATTATTGTTCAAAATAATTTGATACCCCCATCGCCCACTTTCAGCAGTGAAAAATAAAGTGGCAGTATAATTTATAAATGTTTGGGATTGGTAACCATACCCCATGTCATTAAAAATGCGAAATTGTAATGCATTTAAAAAAATGCCGGGTCGCGAAATTACGTGACATTTGTGAGTTGAACTATTATTTCACGTTTTATTTGTGCAATAGGATGTAACTTATTTGTGACATTTGCTATATGAATCACAATGACGTCAAGTGTGAAACAAAAATTGTTCTCCCGCCAAGTTATAGGTCTATATTTGAGTTTTATACATGTAACATGTATACATATTGTCTATACATGCGTGCGTGGCTATATGTAAAGTTTGGAACACAGGTGGCAGTATCAGTGTTTGGGAAATAAAAAAAAACTATATACATTTTGTATATACATAAATTACCGTCACTGAGATAAGTATACTAGGAAGGTATAAAGCCTACTATACGTCTATGTCCAAAGATTGTGGAACATCGCATCTAAAAATAGACTTGGTTCCTAACAATAATAGTGAATCGGGTATCCAGCGCGTAGATAAACGTCCTCGAGCGGAGTTACACCGTTTTGCCGTTTCGCAGTTATAAGATACAACTGAACGAGATTTTCGGTGGGAATGGAAATCTTATAGTTTATATGAATGACTTGTTTTAATATTTTTTTATTTCATTTTTAATCTTTTGCGGACCAAACACTGATACTGTCTCCTGTGGTTTGGAACACGTACTAAACAGTCTGCGACACATGATATTAAACATGTACATGAATATAAATGAGGTTGTGTTATGCAAGGGTTTTCTGTCTAAGTGTGTCTCCGTAACTCATTGGTTAGTGCGCTTGGTGTCTTATCTGGGTTCAATTCCGAGTTGAGGTTCCCTTACATGTATATGCTTGTCAAGTTTCAGCAGAAAGCTGACTGGAAAATAAAGGTTATGCTCGGCATGTATTATTCAAAGTACACACTCTACCACTAGGCTATCGATGCTCCATTAACAGAGGATACCGCTCAATACCACGAAATCTTCAAAATATGTTCTAAGAATACCTACGAAAATATTTTAAATTTGATCTTAGATGTTTTTTGCTCATGCACTTCCCGACGGTTACAGTCCGTTCAAAGTTGAATGAGAACGGATATAAACATAAGGTCGTCCGTAATATAAAACTATGTTTATCTAGGTTTAACTGGGTGTTACTAAGTGATCTAACTGTAGTCCGTGTTATTCTTTCGAATGGGAGAGTTCCCTCATTAGTATTACTCAAATTGAATCGACAGTAAATAAAGTAGCCAAAGACAAACAAATAGCCTTCTTATTCTAAGTGTTCGTCTAAGAAAAACGTTTTAGATATCTAAGTCGCCTATAGTTCAAATACCAGCACAGTAACCAACTGCGGAGAGTTTGATGCTAAAGAGAACTAAAAAAACGCGTCCTCGCAAGTAAAAGTGATTCTTGGGAACGGACATACGATTTTATGAGTGATAAGATAAAAACCCATTATATCTTAAGTTTTATTGTTTTTACATGACGTCCTTTTATATCAAAGTTAATGTTTTTTTGTCTTAAACCACACGTATAAGAATAAGCCCAGCGAAGCATGTAAGAGCTTAAACAAATGGATTCATTTTGGATTCTGAATATTTAATCGCGTATATTGCTAGAGGGCTTTTACTGACATTATCAATCATTCGCTGACAGTGATCAAATTGTGAGGCACTTTGAAGGGAAATTAATCTCAAATATCATTGAATTAAAACAATAGAATTTTTAAAGCTGCAGATTAGGCTATACATATATTTATTTAACGTTCGTTTATGAGCCACACGTTTTGAAGAAAGCGCGCCTCGAAGCAATGGTGCCCAATGATCAATGATTTGAGTGCGCTGCTTAAGCCTAGGTTCCAATGAGCGTATTTTGGTTAGGTGATTTACTCCTGTTGCTAATAAATGAGCCCAAGGAGGCATCGAGAACATGGATTTTCTAATGTCTACCTTGAAGTATTTGGTTCGAATACTGGTACCAACCTATCGGTCTAGTCCTTGTTTTGCCCTGAGACACATGTCGTGGGGAGCGGTGGCCTAGATGTAGGACGCGCGCTTCGGGATCGAGAGGTCCCGGGTTCGATCTCCCTCTGGACTACTGGTTAATTTCTCTTAGCAAGACCCGCATGCTCCACTCCACCATGGTGTTAAATGGTACCTGTGAGGGCAGTGTCTATTCCTGGGCGCCGCAGATCGACGTTGGCTGCCACATCCACAGGGGAGAAATAGCCTCCCCAGGGAGACACGAGTGTAGGTTCCAGATCAGGGGAATATGAAATGTCAAAGGGTACTTGAGCGGCCAATCTGAAAAGAGCTCTAGAAAATTGGTAACTTAACTTAACTTATATCCATGACTAGCCGAATACTGTTATGGACAAATTATGTTCTTCTGTGACTCTGAGTAAGGTCAAGTCCTCTACAAGTTGGAGAGGTTGCAAGTTCAAAGAAAACTGACCATCTGAACATGGCTGAAAAATGCTTTCAAAAACCGGAAAACCCCAAATGCGTTATAATGAATAGATACCCCGATTTGATTTGATACTGGGAAATTTGTGATACTAACGTTATTAGTATTAAGTTTTACTAAAGGTGTTGCACCAACAGCAAACTCAGTGTACAGTAACGGTAAGAAATCAATAATAATACCAATTTCATTTGGGCTGCTTTTGAGTTTGAATAAAAATAAAATAACAGTGGCAATGAAAAACAGTGCAACCAATTACAATTTCATATTCCATTAAGCTACATTTTGTATAACGTAGTTAAAGCACGAACTGTCATGTAATTGATACGAGTTTCAACATGTGCACGTTGAACAATATGAAATATAAAAATATGAATTCATAAATTTACTAGTATGTATGCACATTTACGTGCTCCATCAAGTCAGGCCATAAATATTTTGATTTATTTTTATTCACCTACATGTAGGTATAAGTTTGGTTAATATATACGACTAGAAATAAAAGTTAAACTATATGTAATATAGTTACGCCCCCCCCCCCATTTTTTACAAACATGACAATTTCATAAAAAATGCTTGCCAGATGGATATCAAAATGTCCATGGCATCTCTTTCATTGGTTTTAAGCACATGATAGTCATGTTTTATTTGTGATGCCATTGCAAATAATATTTTCAAGGTACACTATATTGTAATTTTCTCAATGGGGGCCATTTTGAAAATGGCGGCCATAATTGATATTTTTGAAAGTGGGTCCGTATCTAATTTTGACTGAAATACATTTAACTACCATCATGCAGAGTTTCATGCTTTTATCATGAAACCCTCAATTTTTTTCACCAAACTGCCGGACTATAATGCGCTATAAGGAATGCGATACGTTAAATAGTTATTTCCCCTGACAACTCTCTAAAACAACATATTGGTCCTTGACTGGTGATTATTGCGCTACAGTTTACCACAATTGATCGTTTAATTATTAAAAAAAAATTGCACATATCAGTAATTAGATTTGATTTACCATAATTAGGTTCTTCATTTCTCAAAATTTCAAACCAAGTTTTTAAAGTAACTCTACATGTATATTAATTGTAAATTTCTGTCATATCTACATTTGCAATTATGCAAATATCAACATATAAAGCAAAAACACATGTGGTCATTCTGGCTAGAATTATAAGAGACCAGTAAAGTAACATAAACTAATGACTAAGTATGGTGATATTGAATTTGTGAAATGTGTAGAGATTGCCCACATTGACATGAGCCTGACCTATTGAATACCATAATTTAACGGTCCATATATTGCCAACGTTTACAATACCGAGTGTATGTTTTCATAGTCTGGGAGTATCACGAAGGCGCTCGAGATGCAATACGAACACAAATCTTAAATGCCGATATTGCACGATTTCCTAGCGGAAATTGATATATTCAAAGCAAGAACCTTGTAATATATTCTTGCATAAAGGTCATGCTCAAGTAAAAAAATCCAAGCTATAGAGTGCTGAAATAAAAGTCTAACACATGTCGAGAAATGCGACAATATTGTCAAAAAGCCAACACATTATTCATGTTATTCTTGTTTTGAGTATGTGTGGGTCAGCATGCTGTTCTACAAAAACCAAACTACTAGCATCATATAGATAATGTTTGAAATGGCTAGAAAATGGAGACTTAGTGTCTGTGTAAGCTGCCATGTTTCTGGTGCTGGTGATATTTAACCCAAAACATGATTTGTTGTATGGCTCCATTATTTTCCCTATGTTGACTGGTATACGTGTTTTACGTCATTATTGTTATCATTCGATGACAGGTAGGGGCCAAAAGGGTCCACTTTTACGATCAGTGATAGATCGATAACAACAACTTGATATAATAATGTCGTAATCGGTTGTAAATTAACGCCTCCTCATCTAGATGCTTATCAATGTTGACAGCTTGAAAAATTAATATGTCAACTGACAAATTTTGGCGCCAAAAGTCGGCCATGATGAAAATCAACGCTAGCTTTAGTTTCGTATTTTTAAAGATTTGATTCAGAGATAGGAACCATAATCAATATTCGAACATTACCGTTGACAGCACTATCTATGATTTCCCATCAGATTACAAGAAGTCATAATCACTCGAATTTATTTACAATGCAATTATTCATAAGAAAATCACCCAATGTGCCTTTTAGGCATACGATAAAAATAATCGTCGCATATCGATTATTTATGAAGATTTTTACCAAGATTAGAATCATCTTCCCACCCCATGTTTACTTATATAAATAAAATTTCATTTTGTTATTTCATTAATGTTTTATATTTATACATATTCGTTTGTTGGTTTACAGATGTTTTTGGATGGATGAAACAAAAAACGAGGTATCGTATTATTTGTGCTTCAGTTATGCTTGCTACTTGTAACTTGCATTCATTTTACATGATACTAATCACTATTACACATGTATACTAAATTAACAACTTATTTTACTCGCACGAACATGTATAACATTCGCATGCTTCTGCCTAACTGTTTTAACATCGGGAGTTCGTTTTCATGATAGACTGTTCGCTGAATTTCCGTTTCCATCATTTATATAAGCTTTAGAACTGCATTTTTTAGCATTTTGCAGAATATTTGTAATGATCGAAATTCATTTTTCCTAAACGATTTAGCAATCTGGCTTTAATTCGAATGTTCGGCTATCAGTATTACGAGTGGCTCTACCTATTTCATTAGTTTAAAATTGACATGTCTTTATATGCAAATTTCTGTCATTTTATCATATATTAAGGCAGTAGAAGAATACCCATGTATTTAAATGTTCACCTTTGCAAAATATTTCATTAATTCAGTAGCTAATTAACATAGATTTCGCATTCGTTATGTTTAAGCCGCACTCTAAACGTTTCATGACAATGTTCAAACCACGTATATGCATGATTCTATCTGCGGTTCCTTGATTTGTCTGAGCAGCACAATAATTAACCTTCTTCAACTTTTAACTGCATTACTTTAAATCCCTGTACATGTATCTTCAAATCTAACATTTGCATGCAACTTTAAACAAATTGTCTAAAACACATTTCAGTCGCTCTTCAGTGACCTGTACTCTCTCTTTTCTCACATGTTACTATATAAATTACACATATTCAGTTGTATCCAAAAAAAACCACATCAGTATTCAACCTTATTAGAATACACCGTTCTTCTCGAAATTCGTATCTACCTGTTTTTCTTTATATTCTAATAAATCCTCGAATTGGCGTTTGGACTGCAACTTTTAATGTATAAGTGTACATATATTCGACTAGAACCAACATTCGGACAAAAATGTCCAATTCCTTTTCTCTTGAGAATATATACTCTTTGGTCATTAGACTTCCTCTGTCTAATTCTTCCTCTTACTACTGTTACAAAATTCTTGTGAGCTTTCATAATTTCGAGTGGCAAAAGTATCAATAAAAGAAGACACAACTCCAAAAATGGTGTACGAACAGGTCAAACTTTTATGCAGATTACCAGGATCTTGTCCATAAATAGAATAGAGATTACAAATGCAGTTGTTGAGGGAAGAGATTTAGTGATTTACCGCTCGGGCATTGATTAGGTCCGGGGATAGAATCATATTTACTCGGGACATAGTCAATTCCATGTGGTTTTTCATCATAAGCTACACATTGAATCATCGCTGGATGTTTTGGTTTGCGGAAATGCTTTTAAATCATCAGTTCACCATCATAGTTGCTTTTATCCGCTGGATGTGTTGTTGGGGGCCACATACGCAACTTGTTCTGCATTATTTTTGCAACATCAGCATTTTTTTATTTATGTGTTGTTGGTGTATTTTGTGCGTGTGCTTTTTTTTTTCATTGTAAAACTACGATTATGTCTGGTGCTAGTATTTAAAGCAGTTAGTAACTGTATTGCCCTAATAAGTATGCATCATATATACTATTAAGCTTTGTGTCATGTTCGAAAAATATTGTTTAGTATTTTAAAGCAGTTGGTATAACCCTTATAACTATGCTTCATATCCTATTGAGCTAAATGACATGTTTGATCTCAACAATCCAAAATTTAACTACAATATATTTAGATTAATTGTCTAGAAATTACCCAAAAAGATAGATGTTACATGTAAAGAGTGTGATTAAATGTATACATTATTTATTTTGTTTAAATGGTTTGTGAATCAAGAAGTTGAGTATTTATATTAACACGTGTGTTACGTTAGTCATAAACCGTATGTAGCAGTATATGGAAGCTCAAATATGGCGTTCGTATACACACATACGCGATATTAAGCATTTCAGTGCAAGTCATTTGTTCTCAAATTTGCATAACCGGTTTTGCTCCTTTTTTCAATTCGTACATGTTTTATATCGTGTGAGTCTCATGATATTTGCATGCTTCAACAATTTTACAAGAATAACACTTTGTCTTCCAAAATGCTTTGTGAATACCAGTCCCGGTGCACAAAACACTGTAAAATCATATAATTTCGTGGTTTTTGGTAAAGAAGACCACTTCGACGAGACGTTAATATGTGGAATTGGCATTTCATGTTCCGGTAATAAATACAAGGGTAAAATATTGTTCGATGGAATTTGATTTCGTGGTTGAAGGTGAACCACGAAATCCACGAAATTTAACCCCACGGAAATTAATGATTTTACGGTATAACAAAGAACAATGCAGCCCATATGTGGCTTATTTAAGGCTTATTTTAATTATCATGCTATGTCACATGATACATTTAGCATACGCACCTTAGTATTTTTTTACTAATTAGTATTAAAACTGTGTGAGTAAGTCCTGCTTATGAAATTATTCCGTCTACATTTAAAACTCTGTTTTGTGCAATAACAATATAAGCTTATTTTGTCTTGGTGTGCAAATTGCAACCAGCGTTGTTGTCCGGTGGATGTAGGGCAGATTATTTAGAAATGTGTCTACAGAACAAATTAATGTTTCCATGAAAATGATATATTTTTGTATGCATATCATGTAAGTGAGGATACTTCGTAATAAGGAAATGCGTGCTTGTAGAAATAGTAATACATATTTGGTAAAAGGAAATACATATTTTGAAAAAAAGTAATGCATAATTCGTAAAAAGGAAATGCATATTTTGTACAAAAAGAAGAAATTCAGATTTTGTAAAAGGGCAATGCATATTTTGTGAAAAGGAAATGCATATTTTGTGGGGAAAAAGAAAGACATATATCTACTCGGTAAAAACAAAGTAAGACATAGTTTGTTAAAGGGAAATACATATGTTGAAATACAAAAATTCTCATATCATACACACATAGTCATGAATTTATGCTACATTTTTAATTCAGATAACTAACGATAGGATAATAGTGAAACGACTTACTTAGTATGTAACACAACCCGTCACAAACTTTTTTATATGATTGTTAAAATAACCGTACGTTCATCAGAAATGTTATTTTTGCATTTTTCCATGTTGCATATATTGTAAGTGAAAAGCATTTTTCAAAAAGCGCAACCATCACGCCAGTAACGGTCATAACGACGGATGTAACTCATCTTACTATATTTGAAGCATAATTTATTTTCAGCCTACATTTTTGCCTCATGCTTTCAAGCAACAGTATATATACTACTTCATTATGAATTCAGGTTTTGTCTTTTTAAGTTTTTAACTTTTTGATATGGTTATTATTATTATTTAATTCATTTAGGGTGTGTGTGAAATAGCGGGCATTTAATGTCATAGTAGCGCATTTTTTAGTTGAGAGTTTAAACGAAACATAATTTATTAGAGACAAATTTAATTTTAAACTAATTAGAATGTAGAATGAGTCAGGCACATTAACGAGTTTTTCAGTATCGTCAAGTTACGGTCGCACTTCGTGTAAAATCAGACTGAGACCAACTGGAAGAGGAAACCCCTAGGGTACTGAAGGCGACCCCTTGGAGTCTCTAACACAATCGTCCATCGAGCTTGAATCTGGAAGAAAATTGGACAAGGCGAAGACAAAGCGTAAGAGCAGCAGAAGAAATATTAGTTGTAGCTAGGTTTTTTTCAAAATGGCTACCGGAAATGACGTCATTCGGGGAGTAAGTTGATGGGGTCCCAGGTTGTAATATTTCCCGGGACTACGTCAACTACTTGCTCGCGTGACGTCATATACAACATGTACCTATTGCATTTGATGTCACAACCCACTTCAACCACGGATTTGTACGCGAAAAAGCACGAACTGCACGGACTCCACGTGTCAATGAAGAGACGGGGATATGGAATATGACAGGAAACGTTTCTTTTGCATTATACTCTTTCTTTTCTGCTCATGACTTCTAAAGATACTAAATTATAGGCCTTCATTTGGTACTAGCCCGTAGTTCAGCATGTTGCATGTATTATATTACACACCATACGAAGCCCTCGTGTTATATTTGCTAACATAAACATTGCCCACATCTGGCTGATATTCTATATTTAACACAAACATGAACACACTGTTGCCTTATCCTACGTATGCTACTGCGAACTATGCTATTTCGCTGGCCTAGAATAAGAAGGTCGTAAGTACAAAATCGGTATTTTGAGAAAACAAGAAAAAAACTATCAGAAAAATTACTCTTTATCATTGGTAAATCAAGCTGTTTCAACTTAAGTTTGGTCAACATGACAAGATTCCGATTTTCATGAAAAAATAGGCTCATAAAAAGCGCCTTGTGATGCTAAATTGCTGATATGAAAATGTGTATTCTAAGCCAGCGATATGCATATAGTTATTCCGATGATGAGATGGCGATTTCCAATATTGGTGGCAGCGGTTTGATACTCGATGCATTCAAAGGACTAAAATTAACATATATAGTTGGACAGTTATCTGAAGTTCAACCTACTTTTTAGTTATAAACAAATAATTTGGTGTAACGATCGTTACGGTACATTCTTGTACAGATACTTAAAACAAAGAATTTTTATTCATTGCTGTACGGTGACCCGTTAGGGCCGTCGGAAAAACGATATAAAATGTTTTCACCTTCGAACTTTCGAGTTTTCACCATCGTACTAGCGACTTTTTATAGTTACGTCGCGATGGCCCTAACGGGACACCGTATTGCTGATATGGCGACACTTCGAAAATGATTTAAGAATTGAACATACATACAAAGAATTTTAGATGCTAGAAGTAACTGAAAAATAGCCATTGACAAGCATAGCATATTAAAATTAATTGCCCGTGGAAGCTATATGTATGCTGGGATAAAGTGTGACACTTAAATGTAATAAAAAGTATAACTAATCGTCTAAGGTTAAGTGAATATTTCATATAATAATTGATCAAAGTCACCGGCAAATGGTAATAAAATAATTAAGAAACACGGTTGAAGATTGTTAAAATAGCAGTGTGTTATTCGAGTACAAAATGGCCGCTCGTACTATTAGAGGCACATTTTGGCATACTTTCTTGGCGAAGATATTTAGTTTAAAATGTTTGACCTAATTTTAAATCAGGTTTCTCAATAGTTTATACAATAGCAGGCCAAAAATGTTTAACCAACAGCCCTTATATTATCCTTAGTGCATTTTTTTAAATCCTGAAAACTAACCCTTTGTGGACATGGGGCTAGAGGGACAAAATTGGATGACCACACAGTTACGACTATCTGAGGCTAATCCAAAAATCGTTATTTTGTTAATGTTTGCACGTTTGCGGAAATACTTCGTTGCTATTTAATTTCTGTACCATACTACGTGTGTTTTAACTGCTCTCCGCCAAATACAAATGTCTCTTGAATAGTTGCATAACTGCCAAATGTTTATTTACAAGAATCTTATAATTATTTATAGATAAAGTTTAACTACTTTTAGTTATGTACATTCTGCATAAACAGGGACTCTAGATATTCTGGGTCACTGGTAATATATGATAAAAAAATTATTGTAATATTTATAAAACAAAATACTATAAATACAAGCGTTATTTTAATAATTGCTTGTGTTTTAAGGATGTGGGACTCCAATGGCTGTACTCGAGTCAATTATAACGTAATGGATCTTCGAATTTCAAATATTTGAAACCCCTAAGACAACGGCAGGTCAGTATTCCCTGGTTCTAATATATTAACTTGTCAACTATACGAACATAAATTTAGAAATTGCTTGTGTTTGAAAATAAGTCGCCAATCGCTGTACCAAAAGTCAATTTATTATAATGTGTCAATACGTAATGTATCTTCGACTTTCAAATATTTGAAACCCCTAAGACAATGGCAGGTCAGTATTCCCTGGCTCTAATATATTAACTTGTCAACTATACGAACATAAATTTAGAAATTGCTTGTGTTTGAAAATAAGTCGCCAATCGCTGTACCAAAAGTCAATTTATTATAATGTGTCAATACGTAATGTATCTTCGAATTTCAAATATTTGAAACCCCTAAGACAATGGCAGGTCAGTATTCCCTGGCTCTAATATATTAACTTGTCAACTATACGAACATAAATTTAGAAATTGCTTGTGTTTGAAAATAAGTCTCCAATCGCTGTACCAAAAGTCAATTTATTATAATGTGTCAATACGTAATGTATCTTCGAATTTCAAATATTTGAAACCTTAAGACAATGGCAGGTCAGTTTGCCCTGACTCTCATATATTAACTTGTCAACTGGACACTTGACAGTGGACATGAATCATAGGTAATCGATGTATTACATATATAAATGACCACTGAGTCTATTGTTTAATTGTCTTGTCCTAGCCGAAGGCCTTTGTTGCAAACGATTGGCGCGTCGGCGTAATGCTCCAAAACCCGCCTTCACAAGTATTATAATGAATAGCTCGTTCATAACTTGTCAATCAAATTCATTTACGTGTCACAAAGTTTTGAAGGGTTTTTGTAATCAACATTGAGTTATTACTTTATGTATATATATTCAAATATAGCTGTCTTAAACCTGTCATCTCGAAGCCATGCACGCATCTTAAAACCTCGGCAAATGGCTGTTTTTGTCACTTGTTCTTTCAATGTTGGATAGTTCACATTTCGGTGATTACTTGTGATTATTCACTTTTCGGTAATTAAAGAAATTTAGGTAAGTTACGTTACTTGTTGGGAATTGTTTTGCAAAATCGTCATTGTGGCTTCTTTACATGGGTGGGGTATTGTTGCGCTGAATTCACGTTACACTTAACTAAAGTTATACTGAAGGTCAATAGACAATTTACCCGCATAGTTTGGAGTGCTATACAGGAGCTTTTTTTAACCTTCTTAACTTTTAAAAAAAATGCATATACAAATATGTAATGCAAGTTATATTAAGCAAGACACCAATATAGGTGTTTTACATGTGAGCAACACCAGTGAACGTGTTTTTTAAAAAGTAGTGTATGTTGTTATTGACTCTTATTTATAAGACAAACTAGTCAAAATTGCATGATTTTGTTGTTTTCAGTTGCTACGTAACGTCAAACGATAATGATAGATATATATTGTTTTGCTTTGCAGTTTGATTTTTTGTGTAAAACCAAAACATACATTTCTTTATGCTAATGCGGATGTACTTAAGTCATATCTTAATTAAAACATAGTGTTAGTACTATTTTTATTCACCGATATTATTATGCAAATATCCGGTAACGGATTCACAAAAATAAAATGAACTTTTCATACTTGATGCTCAGAATATTTTTGTTACTTATGGTTGGTCTTCATTTGCAAAAAAAATCATCATATAACATACGTGGATATTTTTGGAACGGACGTTACATTTTTTGTTTGCTGTGACAATTGAGTTGAGTCCCGTAAATTACTATACAAATATACAGTAACATTGTGTAAAACATGCGGCGCATCCTATACATGTTATACAGAACAGAACAGAAATAAATCTATTCTTAATTGCATACAATGATGTGATTGTCTTGTCAACTCTAGCCTCGTACATCATGGCGGTTATGTCTTAGGTTTTTTGCATATACAATGTACAAATATAATTGCTTGAGGCGACTTGAGGGAGAATCTAGCCTGAGGCTATACAGAGATGACAACGTTTCATGATTTTTATTATATTGTTTGACTTGATGAGTAGAAGGCACGCCGATTCGCGCCATGAAGCATAGAGCGGCCACAATTTGGCAAAGGGGCGGAAATAACGCGATGGTAACGTTAGTAGGACGGTGTACGTTCTTTAACGGCATTCGAAAGATTCAACCTTTAATATTTTATTTTTTTGCTTTTAGATTAAGAAATAGAGCTCTAATACAAATGTTTGCTTTTTCTTTCACATTTCATAATCGGGGGATAATTTTATTAATTAGATATATTGTGTATTTTCAGTTCAGTCTGCATATTTGGGAATTTTTGACGATTTTGTGAAGGTCATAAGCAAAGACATTGTAACAACACGCGGAGGGATGGATGTGTAATGGTTAAGTTTTGGCAAAACTTGGACGGACATGACAATTTGTGTGATTAGTTTTCAAACGTTTGTGCGATGACAGTATAATTGTTTATACGTAAAGAACACGCGGATACTGTAAATATACGACAAGAATAAAAAAAAAGTACGTACATCTTTACCAGACCACATTTATGGAGGCTGACACGTCATTAATTTATTTGGAAAAGGAACAAAATGGCGCGGGAGAAATGGATGGCTACTGTCACATTGGTCGGGATCGCGGATCATGGGGATTGCACTTTGTTGATTTATTGGTGGATTTCCCAAGATCCGTGATCGTTGCCATGGAAATCAGCTAGAAATGACGTCACATATTTCTTCAATTCTGTAAATTGCAACCTACGGACTACAAGACTACAGGAGGAACAACTCGTAAGTTTTACAGGACTGGTATCAAGTACGTAAGTAAATATAGTACGAAATGTGTCGCTCTTAAGTCATACCAATTTGCAAATACTTTTTGGGGGAAAAACTTAATTCGAAATGAATTTAATATTTTTCCATACGGATTCCTGACCATGCAAAGATCTACGGAATTTTATTATTTACAAGTGGCTCACTGGGAAAATTGGTCAAATGCCTAACTGGATTGCCTCTAAAAATTATTATTAAAAGCGACACGATATCTTAAAGAATCCATGTATTATTATAATTCTCTCATATTTATATCTGAGCTTTTAATGAAAGCTATGTTTTGCTTGCAAAAGTGCTTGTACATATACAATAAAAAAAGAAAATGAAAATAAAATTGATATAAAAAAAGAAAAATACGTTTGTTATAATATGTGCATGTTTTTTTGTTTTAATTTAAAAAGATGCTGGCAGATTTGTTCAGCAAATAGTGATATACAAGTCGCTGGCTTAGGATGGGGATACCGATATATAATTATTATTTGAAATAAGTACCACAAGGCGCATCGTATGAGACTATTTGCATGAAACTAGAAAATTGTCATGATTACCAAACTGAATTTCAAACAGCTTGGTTTACCAAAAGTAAAGAGTAATTTTCGGACAGTTTTTCTTGTTGTCTCAAAATATCCATTTTGTACTTACGACCTTCTAATTCTAAGCCAGCGAAATGTATGTTGAAAAAATACGCTTATTTAAGCAACCCATTCCCGTACAAGGCGACATTGTCTCGCCACGTGGGATTATTTCACAGAAGAAATAAATCAGCGAACAGAAACATGAACAAAAAATAATATCAACAGGACAAAACAAAAAGTACTTGCAACAAGAACAAGACTATGCGTATAACAGGTACTACTCACTAAGTTGATGTCGTTGCAAATCTTGTGTAACTTACGTTACATGTTTTACTTATTTGGATAAATTTACGTTACTCGTATTAAATTTTGAAGAAGTGCGCTCGTGTAATAATTATTCAACACATAATTTTAAATAGAGTGATTTCTTTTAAAATTATCACTCTATCTTTTATAAAGCATTATTAATGTATTATCATCAAACTTATTAAGTGAGTAAGTAAAGACTTTATTTAATGTAGCTACACATGTGGTTACCCAATCTTCCATGTGGGCCTCAAATTCGAAAAAGTAAACGAGAATGCAACAAACAAAAACTTAGTATGGGTATGTTACGTGTAACCTACAAAACCATTGGTACATATAGTGCTCATAGAATAACAAAAAAGGCGGGACACTTTGGAATAAGCCACATATGTGGAAACATCAAGAATGCACGAATAACTGACCATATGCGTTTATTTATGTAACACATTTTGCAACAGTAGACCAATCCAGTCAAAGTTTGTAAACAGCACATTATCGTTGGCGAACTATATAAGACGTACAAAAATGTAGATTCATACACAGAAACAAATAAAGGAAACACACAATGAGACACAGTGTGGAAAGAGAAGACGTCGTTGAATTGAAAGCTGAAACAGTAGTCTGTATCATCATATGGAACTCTCTTTTGTCTTAAAAAACAACAACCAACACACTAATAAGACAAATTATAAAGTATGTACATCGTGTTGGATTTAATTCCTGCAGTCATATACAAATGTCGTTGTGGAATATGTTTGTAAAATAAATATACTGCGGTATAAAACTACAGTCGGATACTTTCCAAACACACAAAAAAATCACACAAAAAATCTCAAGGTCACAAACGAATGATACGATGCTTCAGCATATTCAAAGAAACAAACGTTACCGTGGCAATTACAAAAAAAAATACTGGTACATTGTACATGCGCAGGTGCAACTTTGGCATCATAAACAGAAAAGTTCCACCAAAAAGACCAGAAACAAAGATAGTCTTAATAGCGTTTTTTATCAAAATAAAAGATGAAATAAAATGATTTCAAAAACATATAAAAGAAATGGTCTTCCGTTAGCGGAACTTTTCTGGGGGGTTTTATTGACAATTTCACCGCAGATATGCTCAAGTTTGAGCAGACGAGGTAGAACTTGTTTTCTGGACTATTGTAACAATGTCAACATACACTCTACACACATGCATTGCATTCGATAAGTTCCGGTTGAGCATGCGCAGTCCTGGGAATGACAGTGACTCAGACGCTTACTGGATGTACAGTGGAATATTTCAACGAAACAATATCACAAACACATGTTTTCAGTATTTGCCTAGTCCCTATTGTTACGCCTTATGTTGTAGTACCAAATACAGAAGAGAAAGTATTGCAGTGGACACGTAAGGTCGCATAGGTATTACGTTACAAATGCTGGTACCCAGTTTTTGCAACAGTTGTAACAACAAACATGGAAACCAGTTCCTGTGAAGTCATATCCGATGTAGCTAAATATGGTCATTGCACTACCTTCTCTTTATATTGTGTACCCACAGATAGCCCCACAATTAAAAAAAGTAGCTGTACACTCAATCAATTGAAATGAATATATACAGTGAATGCGCAAATAGTTCCAACGGACAGTAGAAATTGCCAAGTACAAAAAGATATAGGTCTATGATTAGCAAACATTGGAATACGCATTCAACTTGTATAATAATGAAAGGTGAAACATAATAACAAGTCAAGTTCAGTGTGATACTGTGTCATTTATTTACGATACCATGGCAACTTTTATAACGTTTTGCAATTTACAAAGTATTGCAGCTGATAACGTTTTGCGGCGTTATTATTCTTACGCCTTACAATGTCTAACAATTTACTTTCAACGTCTTGCATGTAACTAGATTTTGCAACTTTTATAACGTCTTACAATTAACAAATTCTTACAGTATATGAAAATTGTGTGAAATTGTTTTTTTTAGTTTTTACACAATTGTTTACGTTTTTAGCAAAAGAGCTACAACACTCACTAAGAAATCATTCTTCAATTAACAGACGAAGTTCAATGTTACGGAATCACGTGGCTAGAATTTTAAAATACTATGGAGAGAGTCTATGGTACTGTAGAAAATAATGACTGCCACCGTACGTCGATAAAATATACATGTTGCCGTCCATATATTTTTTTCTTATTTATTATATAAATAACGAGACCAATATATTCCATTCTGATAATCTCGGACTTCTTGCATTCCAAGTATATTTACCGGAGACTAACGGAAATGGTCGATCTTTCACGATTGCACTACAGGAGCGCCTGATGTGGAAGGAGCACGTGATCAATCAGGTACACAGCGCCATTGGTTACCCGGATGTTTGATGACGTCACCACATCATTGTCGACCTTGACCTGATGGTTTACAATTACGAATGTCAAGGATATCGTTTGTCTCCAATGTTGCTAGGTGTTCCTTCTGGTAGAGGCCGGTCGTATATTCAGTGCCGTTAACGACATGATACTTGTTTTGCTGGATTATTAGTAATGTCGGCAATTTGTCGTGGAGCCAATTTAGCGAAATCTGCGTTCATTGGAGCAAACAGTGTTAGTCCTTCTTTTTGGAGATCAGAAACCAAACGAGCTTATTGAACAAGGCTTAGAAATGACGTCAGTTCGCGGTTTCCGGCAATGTAGCCAACGATGTCAGAAGTAGGTGCAATATGACGTCATCAATGAAACAGTTTCACGAAAGGGCCAGCCAGCCAACTTTGACTTATAAGGCACCTAGTATATTTTGTGCACACAGTGCTTGAACAACACAAATTGTTGGCTTAGAATAAGAAAGGGCGTCAGTACCAAATCGAAACTTGAAAAAACAAGAACAAAATGCTCTTTACAAAACAATATTTTCAACTTCAGTTTGGTCGACACGACAAGTTCCGATTTTCATGAAAATCAGCTTATAAGAAGTGCCTTAATGATGCAGATTTTAGTACTTACGACCTTCTCATTCTCATTAAGCCAGCAAATTAATTAAACCTAATTTAGTAGTACATGAGCTATATAAGAGTTGACTATATGAATTAAATACACTTCTCTAATAAATGCAACTCTACCTTGAAATTTGAATTTCAAATTTTCTCATGACAGCGACATGTTAGCCATGTTAGCAACTTAGCATGTTAGCAACTAAGCATCTATCTTAAACGTGTTTCATGGAGCCGGAAATTAAAACATGCCATAAATGAGTTATTTCAAAACAAAGCCATTAATCAAACGGCTGTCTTCAGTGTCCCTTGTAAGCGCATCTTATGTTAATAACCCTCATAATGTAAGCGTATGAGCGAACATAGTCTATCTACATCTACGATTCGGAACATTTAAAGCTTTTTGGCGTTTATCCTTCGCAATAAAATCATATTCCCCTTTGTGTTTCCGAAGTTAATAGCGATGTAAATTCTTTGGTTATGAATAATTACGACCTTGTAACTCCAAACTTTTCAAATATTACCATGATGAAGTCTTCATGTGGACTATTAACATAGTATATGCCTCACATTAGAATCATGCAAATGCCATTGCATGAATTTCATGAGTGATTTGAACTATGTCACACAGTGCCCAGTGTAAATGATATTGCTTAGCCAACTGACCAATGGTTCGTTTATAGTATTTATTTCATGATGTTATTTTTATGATTGATATTTTTCATCTTTTGTTTTGACCTGCTGAAATGCGTGTATTGAAATCCGCAAAATTAGTAGTGCACAGTTACTAAAGGGTTAAAGCTAAAACATGTAGAATATTTTAGCAAATTATCAAGGACAAAAGTAAGAGTCGTTATTTGGTTTGGGCATTATCCATAATTATTCCGTATAGAGCTTACGACAATCAAACTGGCACTAACATACAAATGTATATCCGTATGGTGAAAAAATCAATACAGTAAGCTCTATTTGATGTTGAATAAATTGCAAGCTACATTCGGCGTTTTGCAATGCCATCGCAAAATGGTTTACAAGCTCTATTCAGTGCTGCACGTAACTAAGTCCATAATCTTAGTTGGTAACGGCAATTCCATTGGTTTAGGTTCTCCAGAAAAGGAAATACATGTACAAGAAAAGCATTTTTACAATTTTTATTACTGAACAATCTAAATTATAAATCTGATTTCAAAATATTACGAATATGGCTCCAGGGCTTTTGGACTTGGGCTTTTAGATTTTGCAGTAATGCTACGGTCACAATGCTCGTACGATGTCCGTACGGATTGACCAACTCGTACTAGTCTGAAATATTTTAATCCTAAAGGCATTCGTACATTCTTAGCATCTGGTCACATCTCGTACGAGTTGTACAGAATGCATAGTTTTCACTAGATCACCGAGTCCTCTACGAGTTGTGAAAATCCGTACGATGCTCGTACGAGTCTCGATATTCGTACGGGCTACGTACGGACGTCGTGCGAATTCAGAAAAATCAACTCGTACGGAGCTCGTAGGGCAAATGTGACTAGGGTATAAGTACATGCATTTCAAAATGTCATGGTCTGCATCATTGCTTCAACATTCAACATCTGACCATACGGAGACCATACTTGTTACAAGCTGTTGTTCTTCAAAGCATGTACATGTCTAGTTTCATTCTTATGTACATGACTCTAACAAACCATCCACAAATAAGCGTTATATTCATGAATTTTCCTCTCGTTATAACAATCGCATGACAGAGTGTAAGTGGTTTTTTACGAACACCTGGAGTCCGTTGCCTAAGCAAAGCGATACCGAGCGCTTTTATTCAGTTACCTTTCGTTCAATTGAATATATGTCGAACAATAGCTATACATAGCTAATGTTGAATTGTTGTAAATGAAATCAGACTTAAAATAAAGATTGTATTGTATTGTATTGTATTGTATTGTAATATTGAAGACATGGGTTACCTCCCGTGGAAAGCGCTATGTAGCACTTTGTTTAGGCAACGGACACCAGCCTATGTAGCGTATTTTGTATTCTGTATGCATGAGTTAGCCAGGTAAATGTTAACGTTTATAGCCTTAGGCAAGACAATAAAATATGAACATAGCTTTTGTTTTAGACAAGGGGTACCATACGGGGAACTTGACTCTGATCACGTGATTACCGTACGCGGTAATTTCATCATTGAGACCTTCTGCATGTAGATGGTATCCGTGGTCCATGACGTGGAATGTTAGCTTTATACCAAATATATACGTATATTGCTGGCTTACAATGAGAAGGTCGTAACTACTACATGTACTTACGACCTTATGAGACATAAATGAAACCTGCATCACAAGGCGCTTCTTCTTATTAGCCTATTTTCGTAAAAATCTGAACTTGTCATGTTGACCAAAGTTTGTGAAACTGATGTTTAAAGTTTAAACCGAACGTTTTACCTAAAGAGCAAATTTCGGACACTTTTTTCTTGTTTTCTCAAAATATCAACTTTATACTTACGACCTTCTCATTTTTAGCAAGCGAATTATTTATGGAATTGCAGTAGGACTAGTGACTATATAAGCTTCTTCTTCTTCTGTTTCTTCGTGTGCTTTCATTTAAAGACGCAATCCCTCATAATGCCTAAATACACAATGTACATGTACGTGGAATACAACAGTGAAATCAGGTGTTTTGACAGTATGCTCATGACTAGTGCTTCCTTGAAGGCCTATAGGGAGCCTATCATTGCGATGTGTTCTGATAGGCTGTTCCGCAGTGGGGGCCAGTGCCTCCGTAGCTCAGTGGTTAGCGTGCTTGCCTCCTAATCCAGCGATTCGTTTTGTTCAAAGCCGGGGGATGCACTCAAAAAAGCTGCCGGGCAAATAAAGATTATATCATATATATAGCATATGCTCGGCATCAATATGTGTGTATGTAGTCTACAAACGGTGATTAGAAACTCCAGAGAATGGCCTGGAGTGGCCAAAGTTACTAACGGGTAGAGTGTACATGTTGTATACATTTTCTCCATTCCTTTGCGCTGTTATATCAGTCTAAAGTAGTGGAACTTGTATTATATGGGTCTGATTTAAATGGACTATACTACCACAGTGATGCAGTATCCTGCATGTAAGGGTTGCCAATGGAGACCATGCCATCAAATATGTCTGCTAATGCAATGACAATGTGTGCAGGATGTTGTTGAACAGGTGTCCGTTGCCTTATCAAAGCGCTACGCCTAATGGCAGTGAAATTCAGGTAACCCATGCCTTCTATGTTTAATTGAACGGGATGTAACTGAATGAAAGCGCTCGATAGCGCTTTGCTTCGGCAACGGACACCAGTTGGTTGATTAGGGTCCATGCAAACCGACTGACTCACTCAAGTGTTGGTTTCACTCGTGATTTGTACCTTTGTGTTTTGATGTCCTTTGGACAGCCAGTACAGCATCAGTTGTTGATACATGGGTACTCCAAGACAGATCATTCAAACAAACTGGAGGAAACACACTAGAAAATTTGGCTGACTGAACACGTCCTTCGAGACTAGTATGTTGCTATAGTGCATTATAATCACGAGGTATGTAGATTGTTTACCCCTCACTCCAAATAGCTTGGTATCGAAAGACTCGTCCAGTTGGAGTTTGTATCCCTGCTCTGTAGTTGACTTTCACTAGTGCAGAAAGTCGGGAAATTTTGGAACAAGCCACATAGGTGGAAAATCAAGTATGTACAATTCATCAGTGATATTTAGTACATAATTTTTTTTGTAATTGACAGTATACATGTGTTTATGTTCATGTGTGTGTTAAAGTACAGTAACCAATTTTGCAAAAGCAGACCAATCCAGTCAAGGTTTGTAAACGCCACATTATCCTGGGACCTTATTCACCAACGTTGTAAGTCTAAAACTCAGACGTAGATTTAAAATTGGCAATATTTATAAACACTGCCGTTTCTTTGCAATTAGATTTAACCATATGAAATTGTATCTGATTATTAAGTGTTACCCACTGAACGTGTATATCAATTTATATCAAAATTGATACATATATAACATCATGAGAGCGAATAGAACATTTGGCAATTTAAAGTCTAAGTCTGAATTTTAGACTTACAACGTTGTTGAATAAAGCCCCAGGACGCGCTGCATGTGTATGCACATGTACGTACGATCTCAAGTATATTTCCCTTACAAACTCGTATCATACATGGACATTGCTATAACTTTTCACATCACATAAAATATACACGAATAGATCGAGTAGAATGTACCGGCAAATTACAGGTCATCTAATCCGTCAAGTTACCACAGAACCACTTCATCGCACACAAGCTAATAAACAGGTCATGGCTCTTAACATGTACATTACCACATTTGTTCATATGGTAAAGGTGGCTTCACTTTTTCATCGATGGAAGGTTTAACATTGGATAAAAAATACTAAAAGAATAAGTCAGTTTCATGATGGGTAAGAAATCCTCACCAAGATACATTTATGTTTTAATGAATTCGACTCGTAGGGAAGATTGGGCAAATGCCTTACTACGTTGCCTCTATAAATAAAGTCTTTATTATTATTATTATTATTATTATTATTATTATTATTATTATTATTATTATTACTCTCAGACGCTCGTATAGAAGATTTGGAAAACGCCTAACTATGTTGCCTCTATAAATAAAAGCTCTGATTGGTGTTTGTATTAAAGGATCTACATAGTTTCTTAAAGAATAGGGGAAACCAATCCTTTATCTTCATTATTTAATGGTGAAAGGGACATAACCTCTTTGCAGTAATGAACGAAAGACGAGTGGTTTCCTGCAGACATCCACAATTCAGAAAGAAAAACGTACCCTGTGAGTGGTGAACCAGTCCAATACATGCAAAAAGCATTTAATTGCGTATGTTGTGTCTGGAGTTATTCCCCTTTACTTATTAGGTTGACCATTAGAAATGTACAAGTTGACGAGAGTTGCTTCCCTTTGACCATTAGACACGTCTGTTATCGAGAGTTGCTTCCCTTTGACAAATTAAAAGCGTCTGTTGTTGAGATGCTTCCCTTTGACCATTGAAAATTGCTGTTGTTTGGTTGCTTCCCCTTGATCATTGGAAACCTCTGTTGTCGAGAGTTGCTTCCCTTTCACCATAAGAAACCTCTGTTGTCAAGAGTTGCTTCACTTTAACCATTTAAAACGTCTGTTGTGGAGAGATGCTTCCCTTTAACCCCTTTAACCATTATAAATGTATGTTATTGAGAGTTGCTCCTCTTTACCATTAGGTATGTCTGTTCGCGATGATTTGTCTTTGACAATTAAAATATTGAGGGTAACATGTCTAATTTTCCAATTTCAATCGTGTAACAAAAGTATGTAACCCTGGCAGTGCCATTTATGATCTCAAAGCCTTAAAAGGGCAAAAATTGAAAAATCTTGATACGGGACTCCAAGACCTAGTTCTCAAGCAGACCAAACATAACACAACAAGTCATACCTCTATATTTTATTTTTTAATTTTGTAAATCAGTATATAGTCACTGTTGTATGAAACCAGATATACAAAGTAATGTTACACAAAAAGTGACTAAATAATTTAATTTATAAATCACATTTGAAGTATATAAGTATATTTCTCTTCGTCAACAAACAACAATTAATTCAACAAAATCACTTGCCATTTTACATATTTATTGGCATAATTATTAATTGGGGATTTTATTTTAAAGTCAAGATAATCACAAAAGCCTCGAAGTTAAACCCCCATGCATATACAATGTATGTAATTTTACAATTTGTGTATAAGAATGTTTATTTGAACAACAAAAATTAATTATTTCATCAAAGGGAGGTAATTGGTTTGAATGACTAAAATATACGTAAATCACAAAAGGGAGATAATTGGCACAAATAACAAAATACATGGGAGACAATCATTATAAAATTAACAAATCAAAGGACCATCGGTATACAATGCATATGATAAAAAAACAATATGTAGTTTACCTTATATCACACATGTTACATATAAGATTATACATACTAGCTATACTTACGCAGATACAAGGAATGTCATGGGACATATGATAAAAATACAATATATGTATAACAAATTATATTATGCAACGATGTTTGAACACCATAAATTTCTTACTAGAACTGTTCCCAATTTGGCATCGTAAAAAACCCATGCGTGGCAAAAACCACATGAGTATAGCTGATCCCTTCCTTCATACGTATGGACAACTACAGGTTGTTCATTCATGAAAGTTTAAATAAAATCCAGCAAAATCTGTTTGAGAAGTTGCATCCACAAAAATACATCAAACTGACAGATGAAAGGCAGACAGACTAGTAATTAAATCCAATATATATACTCCCTTTAACAACTTGTTGTACAAGGGGTATAAAATTGTTTTACTGAGGCAGTTTAGTTTGTAATACTATCAAATCATTTTGAACACCGACCATGAACTTCAAAATTAATAATACATACAGAGGCCAATAATGTAAACTTGTAACACATAGGTTGGGAACAAGACTAAATTTAGTAACAAAACAGAATAAATTGTAAGCCTTTGACAATTTAACTTGATAATTGCAAGCATTTGACTGAGCAGTTTTCTGAACTTGAAGTATCATCTATAACATTGAAAACTTGCAAAAAATAAAAATCTTCCATTGCATTTTTTGCAACAACTTATTTTCATTAAAAGGGAGTTAACTAATATTGCTGTCCAATTTTTATTTATGCAATAACTTTTTTGTTTTACGGACAATTTAGTTCAGATTAATTTCAAAACATTTCATTTATTCATTGAAACAACAAAAGAAGCAATCATGGAAAAAATATTTTGATTATGATTGGAAATATCACTGTTTTACTAGTGTAACTAGATTTGACATTGTACCCAACCTAACAAATAAGACTATATCAAGACTAGTAAGTAAAATACACAAATTGAAAAAGGTGATCATAAAATATTTAAACTCACGAAAAATATAATACTACAGGTACCTGTAATAAAGAAAATAATCAAGATCTGAATATTGTGAAAAAAAATCAAAGTTATAAAAAAACTAAGATTAGCAACTAGCAAAAAATAGTTTGAACTCTAAATCTGACTATTATACAAGCAATACATTAAAATAGTAAATAATATTATGACAAAATATTTATTAAACTCTTCGTACCAAAACACACATCGAAATACTTATACATTTTTTGGTGTCCAACACCAAAACAATAACATTCAGCATTATAATAGCACGGAGAATTTGACATGATCCTGACCTTTATGCACAAATATATTTCAAGGCTTTTGCACTGAATATATATATTTCCGCAAGCAAATCATTTGAGATTAGTATAAGTATTACATTTTAAGCGTCTTTATGATACTTGTGAAAACGTACAACAGAGGTAATAAAAAGAGAAAATAGATAATACTGTAAAATCATAAAATTCGTGGTTTTGGTAAAAAAGACAATTTCGTTGGGACTTGAATTCGTGGATTTTGCATTTCAGGTAATAAAACAAGGGTCAAAATTAATGTTCGTTGGGATTAAATTTCGTGGTTGAGGTGAACCATGAAATCCACAAAATTTAATCCTCCATGAAAATTAATGATTTTACAGTATCAGAGGTTCAATTATCATAAATAAAGTCAGGGTTATGCCAAATTCTTTGGACTATATCAATTTAATACTATATTAACTGAATACAAGTAGTATAAAACATACTACAAGTATGACTAGCAAAGTGATCATAACTATAATGAAAAACTAATTATAAAACAATTATAAAACATAAAATGTTGTACCCGCATCAGTCTAGCACCAAAACATTTAAGTTCTCGACTTCATAAACTACAACAAATCCTTCACTTATACTCAAATCAATTCTCATCAGCAATAAAATAAATTCTCATCAGAACAAAATGACTTAATAATCAGTCATTGATTATTATCAGCAATTATATTAATTATCACCAGCAATCAAATAAGTTCTAATCAGCAATAAACAACTGTTGAAGACTTTAATACTCATTTCATAGAATTTCAATAACCATCAAAATACGTACTTGATCATCTTTTTGTTGTTGTTTTTTCATTAAATTTATTGTACATTTACAAATTATTATACTTTATCATATATACTTATAAAATGTCAACTATAGCAAGGAGTCTGACAGGACAAACGCTATTGACTTGAAATATGTTCTATTAGATGATCTCGCATTTATAAATATCAAAGTAAAGGGAGGTAACTTCAATGGAAATTAAAATAATTTACAATTAATTTATTAAATATGAATGCAGTGACTTCATATTTTAGCATAGATTGATTAAAGGCAGTTTCCACTATTTTATTGATATAACTTCAGCCTTCAAACTCAAGATAGAATATCGAAAATGGAAAACCAAATATTAACTACGAAAATAGGAGTAACTCCACTTTAATAGGAGTACTTGGCAGGGTTATAAGGTATATACCATAGTTTTGCACTGAGTCTACAGTTTTCATTTTATTTCATTACAGCTGAGAATTTCTTTCAAAAACAACAAACAACTTATCTAAGAGATCAGACTGTATATATCAGATATCAAGGCCCACGAACATGTCACGGTAACCAGCTACATATACAGGACCTCAATTAGACCGTGGTTCCCTGTCAACTGGACCCCATTCCGGCAGTACAACCGTAACAATGATTCTGTACCGGTATCTCCGCGTTCTCCAGATCAGAACATGACTCAATATCAAACACACTGGCTTTATCTGTAAGTTAAAATAAATAAACATGTATAACACACAGTCAGTTCAAAGTTAATTGATAACGGTTGTAAACATTAGCCAAAAATGAAATGGGTATTATCATTGATTTCTTACTGTCCTTTTGCTGTTTGTGCAATACCTATAGTTACTGTAATACAGTCTGTTCATAGTTAATTGATAACAGTTGTAAACATTAGCTTGTCCGTCAGGTAAACTTTGTTTCTCTGAGTTAAAGTGGGTGTACCTGGGTTAACGGAAGTACCCGCTATTCTTTCCAATGGGAGAGTTCTCTCCTTAGTATAACTTATTGAATCAACATTAGCTACCTTAAATTGGGATCACTGATTTCATTGTTTCTCCTTGTGAAATTAGGTCATCCGACTCTTTTACTAAGGAGACTTGGGATTTTAAGTATTTTGTTGTGTTATGTAAAGGCATTGCTCCATGTTGCTGTGTTATGTAAAGGCATTGCTCCATGTTGTTGTGTTATGTAAAGGCATTGCTCCATGTTGTTGTGTTATGTAAAGGCATTGCTCCATGTTGTTGTGTTATGTAAAGGCATTGCTCCATGTTGTTGTGTTATGTAAAGGCATTGCTCCATGTTGTTGGGTTATGTAAAAGCATTGCTCCATGATGTTGTGTTATGTAAAGGCATTGCTCCATGTTGTTGTGTTATGTAAAGGCATTGCTCCATGTTGTTGGGTTATGTAAAGGCATTGCTCCATGTTGTTGTGTTATGTAAAGGCATTGCTCCATGTTGTTGGGTTATGTAAAGGCATTGCTCCATGTTGTTGTGTTATGTAAAGGCATTGCTCCATGTTGCTGTGTTATGTAAAGGCATTGCTCCATGTTGTTGTGTTATGTAAAGGCATTGCTCCATGTTGTTGTGTTATGTAAAGGCATTGCTCCATGTTGTTGTGTTATGTAAAGGCATTGCTCCATGTTGTTGTGTTATGTAAAGGCATTGCTCCATGTTGTTGGGTTATGTAAAGGCATTGCTCCATGTTGCTGTGTTATGCTGCACTGTTACAGTTTTCTGTGCTCGGTTGGTAAACTTCAGTGCTGCCTTCCCTGTCCGATTTCCTAATATCTTTTTAAAAGGTTTTAACACAAAAACGTAAACACATATATCGCAAAAATATTTTTCCCCACAAAGGGCAATAACTCTGCAACAATCATCCAAACTATTATGCTTGGGACCAAACATTCATGTAAAGTTTCATTCAAATTCTAACAGTGGTTAAGGAAAACAACTGTTGAAAAAATATGTCATCCATCAAGATAATAGTGGCCTTATTCACAAACATTATAAGTCGGAGACCTAATCATTCATATTTCATTATTTTTTTACAATGTTTGAATGTATCTACTTATACAGTGTAATGTTATAACGATTGAAAACACAAACCAGCAGTTGTCATGTCTATATCAAGTTGTTGGTTGAAATCACAGTCAAACAATCTACCGTCCCAATTAACACTGAGCAGGTTACGACACATCAAATTGTCTATAGTTGCCAGGTTATAGTTCCTCGCCAACAGTCCCATATAGTCAGCTAACTCATTTCTGTATAAATACAAACAAGGAATGGTGTAATACATTGACATTTCTCATTGATAGTTCCTCGCCAACAGTCCAATGTAATCACCTAACTCATTTCTGTATACTAGGGTGTACACAAGGTTTTTATAAGATTTGACCTAGTGACCTAGTTTTTGACCCCGCATGACCCAGTTTCGAACTTGTCCTAGATTTAATGAAGAACAACATTCTGACCAAGTTTCATGAAGATTGGAACAAATTGGTGACATCTAGAGTGTACACAAGATTTTTCTAAGATTTGACCTAGTGACCTAGTTTTTGACCCCACATGACCCAGTTTCGAACTTGGCCTAGACTTTATGGAGAACAAAATTCTGATCAAGTTTCATGAAGATTGGATCAAAACTGTTGCCTCTAGAGTGTACACAAGCCAATTGTTGACGGACGACGACGACGGACGGACGGACGACGGACAAAGAGTGATCACAAAAGCTCACAGGTGAGCTAAAAAAGAAGCAAGAAATGGTGAAATGTATAGATATTTCATACCCCATTTTATTGTCATGTTTATAGTGGTGTATCATCAATTGTCTTTACTATGTCTTCTTCAATGTTCTACCAAATATTTACTACACTTTTATTTCAGCAATGCAGAATCGTATCCAAAATGTGCGCCTTTATTGACTCTAAGTCTCATTTTCTAGGTTCCTGCACAGCCATATTCTTTTATGATTGTAATTTCATGATATGTTGCACCTGACTTTTGATTTTTATATGCTCCCATTTTTTATCTGTACAAGATCTACATGACATCAGCCCAGTTGGGGCGAGAACTCGTAGCTCAAATTTGCCACAGTGTCACAGGGGCTTAAAACAGAATAATAAACAACTTAAGTCACCTTCTGTAGAGGAAATCAGCAAATCTTTTGATGGGCATATTGGTTATAGTATATAACTGATTGAATTCTATACCAAATACAGTCATCAGTTCTTCCCTGTATTTCTCTTCCAATGCTTCCTGGGGCGGGGGTAAAAACCCTCCTGAAATCATACCAATGTTCCGATCTGACTAAAATACTCTATCTGGCTTAGTGCAGCGGGTTTGACGAGATGATTTCCATCAGGTTGCCAATGTGCAGATATAAAGTAAAAGGTGCCAGAAAAAAAAATTTCAAAGAAAATTAAACAAAACATAAATATTTATTGAACTTGTGACAACTTTTTATTAAGACAAATTTTAAGCAATTTACAATGATAGCTCTGCATTTGCAATTATTCTCTCATAAACTAAATATGTTGGATAGGTTTGAATTCATTATGTTTGTTCAAATTTTGCCAGGAAGTAAATAAATCTATTCTGACACAAAATAAGGAGCGGATTGTACAATATTTATCATGAGTTGTGTTTGTAGTAAGTTACACCTCAAATCCTTGCTTATGTACCTCCGTAGCTTAGTGGATAGGGCGCTTGCAGGGCGACCTGGGTTCAAATCCAGGTGGAGGTACATATATATGCCTGCCATGTTTCAATAGAAATAAAGCAAATAGAGGCTATGCTCGGCATGCTCGGCTCAGCTCATGAACCGTTTCAAATAGATAAAATATATCAGTTATATCAAATTATGATCATACAAGGTCGAGGTTCAGTTAATTCTCCATACATACCTAATGGGTTATACACAAGATCAAGCTGCAATCCAGATCCCTGTTTACCATAACCAAGGTCGTTCAACATCAGTAATGCATGTATACTTCTATCAAATACTCCACTACCACGCTGTGTGTTTACATTCTTGGCACTGTAACATGGTAACGAGGCTACAACTTGTAAACCTTGATCAGCGAAAAACTGTGCCGTGTCTTCCTGATCTAGAGTGAAATAAATTAGACTTTATATCATTTTAAATAGATCAGAGAGGGACTGGTTGATATAAACTCGATCTACTATGAGGAATATCCAGTTCATGTGTTTTAAATTTCAGATGTAGTATAGCTTGTCGAATCTGACACAATCGTGAACTATTAATTAGCATAATTTAACAGTTGATATCTTGCCTATATTACACAAAGAGGCTTGAGGCGAAAAACAAACGCAAAACTTAAATACCAATATTGCATACATATATTGAAATATATTCATGCATAAAGGACAAGACAAAGTGTAATTTGTCAAGCTATAGTCACATACACAAATTACACTTAGTGCTATGTTCTTAAGAATCACTTCAAATTTATAAAGCCAGAATGTCTATCTCTGGTAGCGTCTTTCACGAGTATGCCTGCCTGCCTGCCTGCCTGCCTGCCTGCCTGCCTGCCTGCCTGCCTGCCTGCCTGCCTGCCTGCCTGCCTGCCTGCCTGCCTGCCTGCCTGCCTGCCTGCCTGCCTGCCTGCCTGCCTGCCTGCCTGCCTGCCTGCCTGCCTGCCTGCCTCGGCCCTTTGCTCGGTTAGGGAGCATAGGCCATTGACAAATTCTCTCCATGCAGTACACAATCTTATTCTATGGACTTCAAATTAGCTGATTAATCAAGTTTGCAATTCAAGGGAGGTAATTATTGGAAGTTATTATAACAACATCATTTACCTGGTTCTAATAAAGCCGTTAAATTTGTTCTAACGATCACAGACTTGTTCAAACTTCGACCACTAGAAGCCAAATGTCGAAACTCGGAACACAACTCAGGAGCACCACCTATGTAACAGATAAACAGTTAAAATATTACATTTACATAAACATTTTCATTATGAGTCCTTTCCCACTGAACTTAGAAAATCAATAAAGCAATACATTCATCAGTTTAAAAACTATGAGTCCTTTCCCACAGAACTTAGAAAATCAATGAGTCCCTCTCCAATCTCCTATTCGTTGTCTAACATATTATTTT
The DNA here is from genome assembly GCA_963678985.1 of Spisula subtruncata. Taxonomy (NCBI): domain Eukaryota; kingdom Metazoa; phylum Mollusca; class Bivalvia; order Venerida; family Mactridae; genus Spisula; species Spisula subtruncata. The sequence continues at coordinate 15,709,245 of OY787674.1, forward strand.
CCTGAAACAATTATGAAGGGAGACAACTCAATTCAGAAAATGACACCTTATCAAGGGAGACGATTCATTATATCAGTCCATAGAAGCAGCTACACATGAGATGGGTACATCTTTCATTCAGCTAATTTTTCAGCAGAATAGTGCAGGGTGTATTGGAGTAAAGCCTTTAAGGGTTAATGAATATAGTGTTTCTGGTCTCATTTGGAGTTCACAGACTACTTAATCACTTAATATACTAGTGTTGGCCCATGTGGAGTAAAGGGTGAATAATTTTTTTAAATGCCACGCAAAGCCTTTATTTGCCAGTCAGCTTTCTGCTGAAATATGTATTAGAACAACTTTCCTACCAGTGAGATCTAGTGTATGGACATTGGGGCTGTTAGCGAGGATGTTTATACACTGATCAGCTGTTTGACGATTCATCATTTCTTTCTTTCTTGGTGAAGATTCAACATGACAATGGTTACAGGCTTGGTTACAATACAGTCCAACATTCACTTGAAATAGTTCAATGGTCTTCTTTCTCAATATATCATCATTTACTGGAAAGTAGAAAAGATTAACATCATAGAATTGGTCGAAACTTTTATAATTTTGTATTCTTCAGTAACGTGTAAATGCTATGCTAATGGTTGTTGAATGTGATAGAATGAGAGTGTGGCTGAAGAGAGGTTGTTGCTTAAAGAAGGGCCACTGTACTGTACTCACAGAGCTTATGTTTTAAGAGGGAACTGTCTATTTTAGTATCATTAAAATTGTAACTTTCATTATGCGATAAAAGCCATGTTTATAGATTGTTACAGAGCTAATTATCAGCCAATTATTAACATTCAGCATGATCAGAGCTTCATTCTATTTGCAACATTAACTTACCTACCTCAGCAGACCTTAACAAACCAAATTATGTTTTTCAGAACAATTTTAATCAAGTTAAATGAATTTCAAACCTTTGATGCCAGCTTCTAGACTTTTCTGTTTCCAGAACTCTTTAAAGTCGGGCACACCAAGATCATCTAAAGCTCTTTGTCGCCTCTTTCTTTCTTCCCTGGTAAGTTTCTTCTGTCCCAGCCTTTTTAATTCTGCAGCAGTGATTTTAAACTCTTCATTTTCGTCCATTTCTTTTAGTGTTGAAGGTATCAAAGATTCCTACATTTGGCATGATAAATCATGATAAGGATTTTACGATTATTATACAGTATGCAAATCATTTAAATCACTTTGCTATCAAGTTATCAAACTATAGGACACCAGTCGACAGAGCAGGTAAGAAAATCATTGTTTTTACTAAAAAGACAGATTTGTGCTTACAAAACGATAGGCCAGGCACCAACCCAATCATTAACCACTGTCTTCATTTTGTTCAATTTGTAATATCAGTTGCCACTAGTTCAGACTAAGATGGAATGTTGACCGGGGGTACTTGTTCAATTGAACACGGAGTCTTGTTTTTGACACGTAAATGTGATTTTATGCAAATGTCAATATAGGACACATCTCACACCTCACAGAAAGGCCTTGAACCAATCTGGCCTCTAAATGCTTTTTATATGGTTACTTTAATCAAATTACGTTAAAAGAGCCTGCTTTCGGTTTCGTTGTGGCACCGGCACCCTTTCTGCATGTTGCAGCTGACTGCACCCTCTGTGCTCACTATAAACAAAACCCAGATAACTCAGAACTGTATCAGTGAAGTAGACGCGGTCCAGCAAAGGGGCTGCATGCTTTGTTAATGTCGACTACCATGAGTAGTAACTCAATTATGATCAATCCCTGGGATGGGGACCTTTGAAGACAGACTCAAGCTGGCAAAGGTATAACGTTGATGTACTGCATTATCGACACATCGACATCAACCCAAGGAAACATCCTCAGACTACCAGTACCAGAGGTAACACTAGTAGCTTCATCGTGCCCTATTGTCGCCCCTACTACATACGACACTCATTCTTCCTCTCAGCAACAGCTAGGTCTGTGGAACAAGCTTCCAGGGAGCCTCGCCACTGCCCCCAGTCTTGATGCATTCAAGCAGGGGTTGACACAGATGCAATGAGCAATAACTATCTGTACATAGTTGTAACTGATTTTAAACTGCTTCTTTCAAATTCGCAACATCAAATTCAACATATTTTTTAACGAAAAGTCAACAATGCCACAGAGAGGGATTAAGTTCAGTATCGGCAGAAGAAGAAGGGGGCAGTGCCATAACATACCGAAAGTAGGATGTTTTATAATGTTATTTGATGAATGTGTATACACTGTGTATACGTGACATGTACCTTTGTCCTTGTATGTAAATCTTGAAGCCCTTTCCATTTTTTATTCTGATCGGGATTTCTTGAGCCAGGTCTAGTTAGCTTATGTTCATGAACATCAATAGATGTGTTGTAGTCCGGTAATTCGGTGGAACAGTTCGCAGTAGTCTTTGAAATGGATCTACTTCCATAATAGTGCCAAATTCGTCCATGAGACCACAATTTACTGGACAGCAACCTCATTTTGTGGTATGTTCTGAAATCAAGATGGGCAATATTTTGTTGAAAAATATGATATTATGGCTAAAATAATTAAATCTGCATATTAATTTTGTACTGAATTGTTGGGGAAGTGTATGATACGCCACAATACAATGTTAGAAATAAATGACACTTCTTTGATTCGACAAATTTTAAGTTTTAGTAACAAAATATATCTACCTGGGAACAACCACTTGTGTATGACGTCATCAATATTTGGGTTCCGGTTGAAGAAAAACACAAAAATCGTCTTTTATAAAACAGGTAATTATGCAATTATTGCGCTTGCATTATGATTAAATGTACATTTTTCCTAAATAACAATTTATTTACTTACTTCTGGTGTACTATCTTGACTATTTACGGTTTAGTTATCCTGTAAATGCCAATAGTGTATCTTGTATAGTATTCGGACAGAAATTTCGGATATAACCTCTTTGTTTTGTTGTTGATTTATTGAAATTGGTTCAAATGTTCTGCCGAGTCGTGTAAAGATATAATGGTGTGGTCTTCATAGCTGCTTATAAAAGTAATAAATAATTGCATTAGTTCATTTGTTGCTTCAACATGTTCAATGTTAGTTCAATGTTAGTGCTAATGATAGACCCTGCGATTGCTTCAAGGTATGCTACACTATGTTTCACAAACTAGGGTGCTAAAAAGCGGCTCTTAGATGTGCATAGCTTTTTGCGACACGATTCTTTGTCGCTGTTTGGTGACCGATTTAGAGCATTTAAATTCAGTTATACAGTTAAAGCACACCACACATGCCTTCATAAATACCTTTCCTATCGTTCAATACCAATATTTGCAAGAACACTAACCTCACTGATGCACAAATTAATCCAGTTTCACTTCCACTGCCAAATTACTGAAATTTCCAGAATGTTGACAAACAACAATATGGCGAATTTTTATTAGACGAAAAAAGTGGCTAAAACCCGGTATCCGGAACATAAAATCCGGAACGATAATCAAGAACGACTACTCTGTACAGATTAATTATTTCGTCTAAGACACGTGCGTCTACATTAGATAACCAAAATGGGGTCAACTGAAATTGATTCACGGCGGCTGTCAGAAAAACGTTTTATCTAATATTGGTTGTGTAAAGGTATATTTAATGATGTTTTTGTAGTTTATGAATGAAATAAGCGTTACTATGACCATGTTAGCTGTTAAATACAGAATAGGTGGTTTAGTTTGCAAATTACACTTTGCTATGGAGAGCTATTAATAGAGCGATAAAACTCAGTACAGGAGCATATTCATATTGCGAGTATCTGAGTTTTACTAGTAGATCTAGTTCAATGTTTGCTTTTCATAATTTTTTGGAAGCAGTTCTTGATCTGGATGTATACACTGCAGGACCTTTCGGTATATACGCAGTGGGAGAGAGATGTGTAATTAGCACTTTGTTAATCACACTGCTGGAGATCGAGCTCTTTTGAAGCTCTGGACTGTCTCTGCGCGCACAATTTCACTGTTCAGATTGTTCCCATCTATAATTATCTTTGGAAAGAAGGAATGTTTGTACTGTTCACTTTTACATATTAATGGTTTAAAACATTTATGGTGGTTTATTGCCTGATTTTGTACCATGTTTTTACTTATATGGTCATCAAATTGTTTTGGTCTTATCAGTCGTCAGGGCACTCATTTGACGTTTTTTGGGGCCGAAATTCGGCCCCTGTCCCCTCCTGAAATAATATACTTTTTTCCCCTATTTTTGATAAAAATTCGCCTCCAGAACAATTTTTTTTAAATATAGCTATTTTAAGCTTATAAGGTTTAGTGCATGGTTATAAGGCAGTTTTTAAAAAATCCCCTAAATTTCCCTTTTTCTTCAAAATGACGCGAAATTCCCCTACCTGAGGCCCCCGGGCCCCTTCCCCTATAGTGCAGCTAGGGCCCTGGTCGTTTACCACAAATTGGGGTCAGATAGGTGTCAGTTGGCATTGCTGGCACCAGTCCCTCAGCCACCTTGTAGAAGAATGCCAGGCGTGCCATCTTTCTTCTATCATGTAGGGGTGGTAGGTCCAGTGTAGGTTCAGCGTGTTAGTGACACAGCCCTGCTCTCTTGATTTGTAGTCTCCAGAGATGAATCTGGCCGCTGGTCGTTGGACTTGTTCAAGTTGTTCGATGTCCTTTTGTAGTTGCCTTACTGGTACTGTGGTAGGGCTCGGCTTTGGGATTGAGAGGTTCCGGTTTCAATCTTGGTCTGTGCCAGTGCTTATTTAATCCCTAATCTCTAGCAAGTGCTTATTTAATCTGAATAATCCCTAATCCCACTTGACTAATAAATCCTTTATTTAAGGTTGAAGGAATTGGTACAGATATGTGAGGGACTCATTCTAATTTCTAGAGAGACTGGGGGCAGTGTCTGAACATTTCGAATATTCCTGATTGCCATATCTGGAAGTCAGCTGCACACCAACCAGGACTTTGCTGGTTTCCATCTAAAAGGATTGCCAAAAATAAAGGCAATTAAAGTTAAATGTCAAACGAAAACTAGTTTTTTTCCCACTGGTTTCGAGGAATATTCATTAAGACTTATATTGATGTGTCATTCTCTTCAGGTACTAAGTTGCAGGTCACAGATAACATGCCTTGAAATTTGAAAGGTCATAGTTAGCTTGACAGCATCATGAAAGGAAAGGGAAAAGGTGCCCAAGACAATGAGTGTCCGTTGATGTTTCCTGACTTGGAGCCAGTGGATCACGTCAAACAATGTCCAAGATATACTGCAAGTAAGTCAACAGAACACTTTGAGTTGATCTTGAATAGCACTTTGATATTTTTATCAATATTAAAATTGCAATGACTACTTAGTAGTATCGCAATTAATGAACTCTTACAGTGTTCAAATATAGTTGTTTGTATTCTTATAAAAAATGCTGAGGTACAATTTTCTTCTACAATTTGTAGCATCAAGTACAAAATTATAAAAATAAATTTATCCTTTCTAAATTTTATTAGAACCTTTAAGTATATTGTTTGTTTGCATATTTCAGTCCTGTCTCGTGGTGAAGCGGAGACTATTGGTCTAGAAGAACTCGATGTAGTACAAGGTGATCTTGAGACACTGCTGGCCAATGCTGGTAAAAGACTAAAAGTGTTGGAGAATGAAATGCAAATACTTACAAACTGGCAAGAAAAGTCGGGTGAAATCAAACCTGCTGGAAAAGTCAAAGGTGGAAAAGTTGTAAGTTCCTTGTTTTTTGACAGGTCCTAAGATCTTAGGGGTACTACTAAAATTTCATATTCTGGAAATATACAATTTTTAAGCCTTTTGTATCATTTATAGTCCTGCACAAATGCATACTGCACATTGGTAATGGTATCATAATAAAGTTACGTACCAATTTAAAGGTCACTTTCAGTTGCGTGCAGACCCCTAACATTGAGTTGGTAATGGAATGTTATTCTTATTAGGGTGTAGTCGTCAGTAGTGTTTCAATTTTGAGTGAGTGCCGAATCCCCGATTCATAAGATTTGGAAAGGACTCATTGAATTTTGGAAAACTTCATTTTTTTTACAAAGTGTGACTTATGAATTCTTTAAGTACAGTTTTCAAAAACTCAAATAAAACGTTTTAGTTTGCTATGTATAGTTTTTGCTTCATGTTGGTTATTTTATATGCATTGTTTCCAGCAACCAGAGACACCCAGTAAACGAGGAAAAGCAGCTGATGATAAACCCAGTAAGAAGTTTAAAGATACATTGGGTAAAGCTTCAAGCTTTCCACCAGCTTCCAAACTGAAGTCTAAACTTACACAGGTTAGATTTATGTTATTGTTTCACCATATATCAAACTGCCACTGGAAACCATAAAACTGTGATAGGTTGCTTGCAATAGTCAATTGGATAGCACTCTCGACTTCCAATCCAGGGGTACCTGTAAGGGCTCTGTGAAATTCATATTGATAAAAACTTTCCAGTGTTTCTAACTGAGAAAGTTAGTTAAAAAGCTAATTTGTAATGTCCTCTATTTGTAAATTTCAAAAGCAAAGTTAACGAAAATTTAGTGAATGTGGGATATAATTACATAGTTTGCAAGACCAATCAATTTCTGAAGTTTTTTTTACTTTGATAGATAAAGTTTCAAGGGGCCTTAGTCTCCACATTCACTCAGACTTAGACTTAAGATTGACAACATTTATAATCACTGCCATTTCTTTGCAATTAGATTTAAACATGTGAAATTTTATCTGATTATTTTTTTTTACCCACTTAACATGTATACTGATTTATATTACAATCGGTACATTAATAACAGCACAAGGGTGAATAGAACATTTGGCAATATAAAGTCTGTGTTTTAGACTATCAATATTGGTGAATAAGGCCTGAACAGATGAATAATAGATTTTTGTTTTACTTTGATAGATGAAATTACCTGAACAGGAAATCCATATGCCCGCAGACCCTAACCCCATAGATCTCCCAAAACTCCCTAAAAACAATGCTGTCAACAAATTTTGGACCTCGGTTGAGCCTTATTGTGCTGATATCACGAACGATGACATGAAGTTCCTGGAGGAATTACTACGATCTCACGAAGACGATGCCGAGTACTTGAAAGTTCCGTCAATGGGGATGCACTACACAGAGAAATGGGCGGAAGAGGATTTACTGGAAGAACAGAAACAAAGTATGAAATCTTGTTGCTAAATACTCTAGATGTTGCTAAATACTCTAGATGTTGCTAAATACTCTAGATAGAGGCACAGGTAACTGTATAGTTAAAAAAAAAAAAAATTAATATGAATTTTCAAAAAAATAAAAACAAGTATAAATTTTCAATTTTTTATATTTTCAACGATACAGTTACCTGTGGATAGAGGGATTTCCCCAGAAAATTGTTTGAAAACAGCAAAATTTACAATTTATTTGGATTTGTAGCATAAACTTTGAAGCGTAATTCATTTTGTAAGCAAAGTATAAAATCTTGTTGATAAATATCCTAGATACTTAATCACTATAAATTACAATAAAATGACTATCATTTTTATGTCCCCCATCTTTGATGAGGAGGTATGTTGCATTGTCGGTCTGTCTGTCGATAGGCCGCAATGGTTTTTGTGAATGCTTTGTCCTAGGTTTCTTCCAACTTTCATGGGGGTTGGCCAGCAACAGAAGATGGCACCTATTGATTTTGAGGTCAAAGGTCACGGTGACCTTTACCATTTTCACCAATAAGGCTGCCTTGGGGTATCCATGTTTTTACCAGAGTTAAGGCCCTTTGTACCATTTACACATTTCTTGTTTATTTTTGTAAAATTCAAAAACTAATTTTCTGAATGATTTAGTATTATATTTTGTTTTCATTGAAGAACCACTGTTCTTAATAAAGATGTTAGTATTTATTATTATTAATATTAATTATGAATGATAATAATTATAATTGATTGTAGGTGCTAAGATTGGTGAGAAGAGGAATGGTGTTGCCGATACAAATGGTGCATCTACATTGTTAAAGTCTGCAGAATCAAGGTAAGCCATATTTTATGCTGGATAGCCTCTTAGTTAGGCAATGGGCTCCTGGTGCCAATCATTTAAGTGTTATTATGCCTCTCTCCGCCACCTCTGATAAGGGGTGTTGATGGCCCCTATTTATTTTGAGGTCAAAGATCTAGCTCACTGTGACTTGAAAATTACCATTTCCAACTATTGTGCTGGAATGGGGGGGGGCGTACGTGTTTTACAAACATCTCTTGCAATTTTGTACCAGTATAAATTTAAGTGAGATTTCACTGTATACTGTAAAATCATTTAATTTCGTTGGGACGAAATTTCGTGGTTTTGGTAAAAAAGACAATTTCGCTGGGACTTGAATTCGTGGATTTTGCATTTCAGGTAATAAAACAATGGTCAAAATCTATGTTCGTTGGGATTAAAGTTCGTGGTTTAGGTGAACCACGAAATCCACGAAATTTAATCCCCAACGAAAATTAATGATTTTACAGTATGTGATAGCCAGCCCGCTTAGCTCAGTCAGTAGAGCGCGAGACAAGTAGTCACTACTAATCTCGGGGTTGTGAGTTTGAATCCCGGGCTGGCCAACTAAAAACTGCTAATAGTCTTTCGGATGTGACTTAAAACCGTGGTCCCATGTATGTGTGCTTTACACCTGACATGTAAAAGAACCAGGGATGCTTCTGGTCTTGGGGTATTTTCTGTATCATGCACTATCCCCCAAAAACTAAAAAGTACTAAAACTCTTCTGGGGGCCTCGCCTATATGGATTATCCGGTGGCGAGGATAAATAAGACCATTAAAATAACTGTATAGGTTGCATGTGTTATGTCGGTCAAAAGCTCTACATAGCTTATCTTTACATTGTTATGTCCATATATGAACTAAGGCGCCCCCTATTTCTATTTCCTAATTTTCAATTTTACTTTTTATTGCGGATAATTAGGCAGGGATAAACTGAATGACCATGTACTTCGTACTCCGTGTAATGTGAGCCTTAAACATTGGGCATGTGCAATTTAATATGCCAATAAATCTGAATTGTTACAGTATTCTGGATGAGTCACCATTTGGTGTACTAACACAGAGTCTAGTATGATAAAAGAGAATATTTTTTTGTTGTATTTCTTTTTTTTTCTGATAGAAGAGCATATAATGTATATATTATGTATGTTACAGTATACTAGATAAGTCACCATTTGGTGTACTAACACAGAGACTAGTATGATAAAAGAGAATATTTTTTTATTGTTTTTCTATTTTTTTTAAATTTTTTTATAATGTATATATTATATATGTTGCAGTATCCTGGATGAGTCACCATTTGGTGTACTTACACAGAGACTAGTATGATAAAAGAGAATATTTTTTTATTGTTTTTCTATTTTTTTTTTTTTTTTTATAATGTATATATTATGTATGTTACAGTATTCTAGATGAGTCACCATTTGGTGTACTAACACAGAGACTAGTGTCAGCACTGATAGAAGAAAATATTATGACACCAATGGATGAAGAAATGGACGACGAATACCCGGAAAATGGTAAATATTTTATAAATCATTATAATTATGTCAATTAACTAGATTTATTTTAGTGGCTATATTTGATTGACCTTTTTGGTATGTATCATATAGGTGCTGTTTTTAAATCATATTTATCACATAACATGTGGTCTGGGAGTGACGGTAAGCTGAAAAATATTGTTTCCTTACTTCTAGACCGTTACATAAATATTTAAATTAGCTTGACTTTGGTTGGTTCTGGGTTACGTATGCCAATCCATGCCTTGAATCCACCCTTGACATCAGGTTAATACAAATGACGTCATGATTCTGCTCGCATTGTAAAGCTAAGTTTTGAATGATACATACATAGCGTACATAGCGTACATCATCCATTTGAATGATAATGAGCTTTCTCTAAGGTTATGTGTTAAATGGAATCTTACAGTCGTGCTTATTATGTATACAAGTCATTAGCTCGACTATTCGAAGAATATGAGAGCTATTACAGTCACTTGTTAGTCGGCGTCGGCGTTGCATATGGTTAAAGTTTTACATGCAAAACTTAAACCTTGGTTATATTTCAATAACCAGTGCATATATTGGATTGAAACTTTGCACTGGCTTTCCCTGTCATGTAATCAACCATGTTAGATAACTCTTGCATGAATTAATGCAAATTATGGCCCTTTTTTACTTAGAAAATTTGGTTAAAGTTTTGCATGCAAATTACTAATAAGGCCATATCTCAAATAGTATCTGTGCTATGGCATTGAAACTAACAACACTTACTAACCATCATAAGTCAATGGTACCGGTCATGGGTAATAGCTCTATTATGATTATTATTTGAGTTATGCCCCTTTTTAACATAGAATTTTCTTGGTTGAAGTTTTGCATGCAAGTTTCATTCAGACCATATCTCAGCTACTATCCATGATACTGCATTGAAACTTACAACACTTGTTTACCATCATCAGTCAATGGTATCAGTCAAGGGCAATAACTCTATTATTTTTTATGCCCCCGTATCGATAGATCGGGAGGCATATAGTAATTCACCTGTCCGTCCGTCCGTCCGTCCTTCTGTCCGTTCGTCCGTCCGGCCAGGTTAACCCAAATTGACCGTTTCGTCTAGCATTAAAATGGCTTGCTACAAAGTTTTCAAACTTGCATGGATGTTGTATATGACCACTCTCCACGCGCCTGTATCACCTGATTCCATTTTGACCTTCACCTTGACCTAATTTTGGACTTAGACTTATTGAAAGGTAAAATTCTTGGTTAACCCAAATTGACCGTTTCTTCTAGCATTAAAATGGCTTGTTACAAAGCTTTCATACTTGCATGGATGTTGTATATGACCACTCTCCACACGCCTGTATCACCAGACTCCATTTTGACCTTCACCTTGACCTAATTTTGGACTTAGACTTATCTCCCCTTTAGTATTTTTACAATAAAATTTTGTCTGGAGCGTATCTTCAAAACTATTTAACGTATTGACTTAAAACTTGAAATATAAATAGATGGCAACTTGGAGAAGTGCATTGACAAAGAACCATAACTCTGTCTGTCTTAAATTTTGAATTATCTCCCCTTTAGTGTTTTTTTATAGTCAAATTTTGCTCTGAGTATATCTTCAAAACTATTAAACATATTGACTTGAAACTTGGAATATAAATAGATGGCAACTTGGAGAAGTGCAATGACCAAGAACCATAACTCTGTCTGTCTTAAATTTTGAATTATCTCCCCTTAAGTATTTTCAGAATCAAATTTTGACAGGAGCGTATCTTCAAAACTATTTAACGTATTGACTTGAAACTTGAAATATAAATAGATGGCAACTTGGAGAAGTGCATTGACAAAGAACCATAACTCTGTCTGTCTTAAATTTTGAATTATCTCCCCTTTAGTGTTTTTTTATAGTCAAATTTTGCTCTGAGTATATCTTCAAAACTATTAAACATATTGACTTGAAACTTGGAATATAAATAGATGGCAACTTGGAGAAGTGCAATGACCAAGAACCATAACTCTTGTCTGTCTTAAATTTTGAATTATCTCCCCTTAAATATTTTCAGAATCAAATTTTGACAGGAGCGTATCTTCAAAACTATTTAACGTATTGACTTTAAACTTGAAATATAAATAGATGGCAACTTGGAGAAGTGCATTGACAAAGAACCATAACTCTGTCTGTCTTAAATTTTGAATTATCTCCCCTTAAGTGTTTTTTTATAGTCAAATTTTGCTCTGAGTATATCTTCAAAACTATTAAACATATTGACTTGAAACTTGGAATATAAATAGATGGCAACTTGGAGAAGTGCATTGACAAAGAACCATAACTCTGTCTGTCTTAAATTTTGAAATATCTCCCCTTTAGTATTTTCAGAATCAAATTTTGACAGGAGTGTATCTTCAAAAGTGTTTAAGATATTGACTTGAAACTTGGTATATGAATAGATGGCAACTTGGAGAAGTGCAGTGACAAAGAACCATAACATCTGTATCACCAGATCACACATAAAGTCGATCAAGGCACTGCTTTCAAATGTGGCATTATTCGTTTACCATCATAAGCCCCTTATAGTTCAAAGTCATGTAACACTATCAAACATTTTAACTGAATAATGGCCCCTGATTGACTTAGCTTTTTATGGACATGGCTTCCACGGGGGCATAAGCGTTTATTGAACGCAGTCTTGTTTATTTCAGTTATGCCCCTTTTTAACATAGGAGTTTATTGGTTCAAGTTTGACATGCAAGTTCTATTCACGCCATATCTTAGTTACTATTTCAGGGATTTCCCCAGCAAATTTTCTAAGCGCAATAGGGTTTGGAATGGGAGGGGTGTCCTCTACGGTATTTTGAAAAAAAAATCAAATTAGGGGATAAAATGGTGCAAATTTTGGAGGTTTTAGGGGCAATATCACGAATACAACATAATTTAGACGCTCAGGTATGACTTTTTAAGCGCAATTTTAAGCGCAATTCAAATTGTAAGCGCACTGGCATACTGGATTTCGGAATCCAAGCGCACTGGGCCCAGACATTAAAACACCCTGGGGAAATCTCTGTATTTATGATATTGCATTGAAACTTATAACACTTGTTTATCATCATTAGTCAATGGTACTGGTCAATTGTAATAACTCCATTTTTAGTTTAATTCGAGTTATGCCCCTTTTAACTTAGACTTTCCTTGGTTAAAGTTTTGCATGCAAGTTACATTCAAACCATATCTCACCTACTATCAATGATATTGCATTGAAAAGTTTAACTTGTGTTGTTTGGCATGGTATTGTATTCAATACTAAAAATAATTACTAAACTACTTTAAACTCATCACTGATTTATTACATGACTGTATCCTCTACATTATTATTTTAATTTGTCACCATTGTTTTAAAATTGACTCCTTTAACAAATCATATCTTACTCATATGATTATTTTGTAGAAACTTTGTTATGTCAGTGGATGTATACAATTCCCTTTAAACATACACATTTCTTGAATAGAGTACAGTGCCGCTTGAAGTCTTAAAATCATTTTCACTGACAAATATTTGTTAATAGTCCAGTGTTGAGATAATTGCCATGCCTCAACAACCATTGTACATTAGCTTTCATTGCCATGTACTGTAAATACTCAGCCATAAGTCGGGCAAAAACAGTCCCAAAAAAAGTTAAAAAGTCACCCCGCGACTTATGGAAGAGTTTACTACACTACTACCGATTTTGTCAGAAAATCATTACATTACTCCTGACTTTATCTGAAACTGACCGCATCTCCCTGACTTTATCTGAAAATGACCACATTCCCATCAACCTTGTTTGAAAATTACTACACTCCTCCATATTCTGTCTGAAAATCTACACATTCCTCCCAACTTTAGCTAAAAATGACCACATTTCCTTCGACACTTGACACTGAGCACATGATTTCAGCTTTCACAAAAATGGAAAACTATACATGCGACCTATGGAAGGGTTTAGACAAAAACCTTGATTTTTTATTCAAAAGTCCCCCTGCGACTTATGGCTGCATGAGACTTATGGCTGCGTATTTACGGTAGTCAACTAAGTAGCGTAACTCACGTTTCAATATAATACAAATTTTTAATGGCCTGTTTTGAACTTATATTTTTTCTGACAAATGGCTGCGAATAGTCGAGCGCGCTGTCTAGTGACAGCTCTTGTTTTATTTTGTCCACTCATTTAATAAAACTTGTATGTGCTCATCCAATATCCTCTATTTTTCATTTGTAGCAGGTACAGGTGCTGTATTGGAGTAGCTTCTTTTCAACCGGTCCTACCATAGACAAAATTCATCTGTACTAGCTCTCTGCTACGGTACCATTGGCTTGTTATTAGCTTATTACCAAGCATGGTTGTGCATACATGCTACTCATTAATGTAACAACTCTATCTGCCAATGCCCCTGAAACTACCATCAATAAATATGTCAAAATTTGTTTTTTTATTTTCTAGACTCTTTCAATGAATCAGCTGCTATTTCACCGAAGGAACTGGCCAAACAGTTAAATCTGGGTAATCCTGTACACTTGGAGAAAAGGATCAAAAAGGAGCTTGAGGACCAGGGTAAGTTATCTCTACTTTATACTGAAGTTTCATGATTGTTTGAAGATTGTAGTGGACCTACCACAGGTTGATTTATTAGGCCTCTACTAGTTTTCAACCGGAGGGACTATAGGTTTGCCTCCGTTGTTAGTCTGTCCGTCAAGAAATCTCAATCCTGCCATATCTCAAACAGTTTTCAAGTTTAGTTAATGAAACTTGGTATGTGAAAATTATTAGGTCTTTTTTTATTCAGACAAAAATTGTGGTTGCCATGGCAACAGACACATTGAAATCTGAAAACCAGGTATGGGATTTCTGTAATGCTTGCAAATCCTAATTACTTGATACAAACTAGTAAGTTGCCTGCAAAACTTATTATACCCTTTAGATATGAAGTGTATCAGAGCTTTTTTTTAGTAAGGGTTTGCGTCCTCTAAAATGCAATGTCTGATTTTTGAGGAATTCTAGATTTTGATAGTGATGTCTGATTTTTCAGAAATTCTAGATTTTGATGATTGGTGTCTGAATTTTTAGGAATTGAAAAGAAGTCTTGTTGAAGTTCAATGCCAAATTTGCCAAGGGTGGCTGAATAGCTGAAAGCGGCCCCTAAAAGCTCATATTAATTTTTGAATTTATCTGAAATTTCAGGAATTCTAGATTTTGATGAATCTGAAGAAGATGATGAGAATGATGAAATACTTCGTGAATTGAGAGTCAAACAAGCTGAACTAAAAGCTGTATGTCAACATAACATCATCGCTACCAAAAAACTTTATAAACTCGCAAAAGATGAAATGGCAAAACAAGAACTGCAGAAAAAGTTAGCAGTTTCGGATTCAGAGGTAACAGTTTGTATTTTCCAATAACCTACCTTTAAAGTGTATAGAGCTATATTCTAACATTCATTTAATGTCAAATAATTACTTGCATCGGTTTTAGTGTGATACAAGACTACCTTAATTGCAAATTAAAATTTTGGATGGGTTCCGTGTACTTTGATTCAATCGTCGAAAAATAGACGATTCTTATAATTTCATAGGGTGTTCTAGAACACTTTTGTATGAAAATGGACAATTCGCATGTCCAATAAATCACAGAGAGAGTTTCTGTTAAAACTGAAGCCAAAAATGATCTAATGGATATAAAAGCATAATTGCTTTTCAGTTTTTGAAACTTTTAAAAAAGATATCGTTAGATATAGCTCTATACACTTTAAAACATGATACTAGTAAAAAATGGCAAAACAAGAACTGCAGAAATAAAATGATTCTGAGGTATTGTCCATCACTTGGTTTGACATAGTTCTGGTTAATTTTATTAACAAATTAACTTCAAAACATGATAAGGTAGAAAAAATTGCAAACCAAGAACTGCTGAAAAATTTGAGTTTCCGATTCAAATTACCTTTGAACCCATTACAGGACTTACAAACCTTTTTCTGTGTGATTATTAAGTGTTTCTCTATTTTGCCTTCCTCAGTGATAGTCTGAGGTTATACTAGCATTCACTTAGGCAATGGAAGGTTGCAGGTTTGATTCCAGGGCTGCCAAATAATGGAGTCATTACGAATGGTTCTGGTTTAATTATCCCCCTTGCCTGAGGTGCAGCATCTTTAGCTTTAAATAGTTGCTGGTTTGCCCAGTGTCAAGATAATGCGAGTCAGTGGGTAGTCTACCTATAGCTGAAATATGTTCGACCATTTCAACTAAAAACTAAACTAAGAAAATCTGTATATGGAAATCCTTTAAATGTATCAAAATGAATAGACATGATTTTATGTTAAGTTGCTGCAAGAAAATACAGCACATTTTCAAATTGTCTAAAACTTGCCCCTTACCTATTCTACATACATAAGTGTGTTTACAAAATTTCTCGTATGTCTAATGTAATAAAAATAATGACTGAGCCACGCTGGAAACATACGTCACCTTTTCAGTATATAGCATTATACCATAGTAGAATCCATGTTTATAATTGTATTCTTTTCACATTTCAGGTCATGGAAAGTTACAGAAAAATTCAGTTGGCGAAACAGAAAAAGAAAACTCCAACAAAGAAAGAAAGAGACACTGTTATCAAAGCACTAAAAGATAGAGAACTTATTGTTAAAAGTATTGATGTTAACCTTTGATGATATATGCTGAGTGTATGGTTTAGGCTACTGTTGGTTGCCTTGGTTTATCTAATCCAAACAACACTAGTTACAGACAGTGGTTTAAATAACCGTTAGTGAATACAGATGCTGGACGTATGGTCAAGGCTGCTGTGAGTTGCTTTGGAAAATCTCATCTAAACAACAATAGTTACAGATTGGAGTTATCAAGCTTTGATGAATGTGTATGGTTTAGGCTACTGTTGGTTGACTCAGATAAATTTCGTGTAAACAACAATAGTTATAGACAGAGTTGTTAACCTTTGATGAATACACATACTTGATGTATGATCTAGGCTACTGTTGGTTGCTTTGGAAAATTAAATCTAAACAACAATAGTTACAGACAGGGAATACACATACTGGATGTTTGGTCTTGGCTACTGTTGGTTGCTTTGGTTAATAGTGTCTAAAAAACAACAGTTATAGACAGATGTAAGGTCTAGGCTACTGTTGGTTGCTTCAGTCAATTTAATTTAAACAACAATAGTTACAGACAGGGATTTTAATAACCTTTGGTGAACACACATACTGGATTTAGGTTAAGCCTAAACTTTAGGCTACTGTTGGTTGCTTCTGTTAATCTCAACTAAACAACACTTTACAGACAAAGATGTTAACTTTTGATGTTACATGCTCAATGATTGATCCAGACCACTGATTGTTTCTTTGGTCAACCTCGTCTAAACAACGGATAGTTTCAAAGATATTAAAGTGTATAGAGCTCTATTCTAACAGTAATTCAATGTCAAAATAATTACTTGCATTGTTTTTTAGTATGATACTAGACTCCCTTAATTGCAAATTAAAACTTTGGATGGGTTTCTTGTACTTTTATTCAGTTGTCGAAAAATAGACGATTCTTATAGTTTACTAGGGTGTTCTAGAACACTTTCTTATGAAAATGGACAGTTCGCAGGTCCAATGAATCGCAGAGAGAGTTTCTGTTAAAACTGAAGCGAAAAATGATCTAATGAATATGAAAGCATAATTGTTTTTCAGTTTTTGAAACTTTTTAAAAAATGTCTTCCGATATAGCTCTATACACATTAACCTATGATTAATTAGGGCTGTAACGGTACGCTCACCTCACGATATGATACGTACCGTCAATTTTTTTAACGGTTCGGTATATTTCGGTATGATACAATATTCTCTAACAGCAGCTAAAAAACTACTATTTTTAAGTGACAATGAATTTGTTGATTCTATAACAGCAATTATTATCTTGCTATCAACTATTTTAAATGAATTTCGACAATGTGAGGCATATATTAATACAATTAAAAGGAGTGAAGCATGGTTATTATACATAATCAGAGGACTATCAGACATTTTTTATCTCTGAACATTATTTTGCTCATGAAAAAGCTTATACCGAACCGTATCGAAATTCGCAACTCTTGTACCGTTAACCGTGAGGAACTGAAGTCTGCGGTCTTTCGTGTACCGCGGTATACCGTTACAGCCCTATGATTAATACACATACTGGATGTTGCTGCGGTTAAACTGATCTAAACAACAATAGTTATGAACATATATGTACTGATACATTATTCATTACATAGCTGACACAGTTATTGTGACCAGAGTATTAATGGTTCACTTACTGTTTCAAGAGCTTCAACTAAGTGTCAGTTTTCTGAATCAAGAATGAAATGATGTGTCTTTGTTGACTTCATACTATGATGGACTTTGGACTAACTGTTAGATGGATATTGGACTTTCATCATTATAGTGTTTAATACTTCCTCCACTTTGAAGAGGTACAGATTAAATGGTCTTCATCATGATAGTTTGAATCATTGTTGTAAATATGTCACACTTTTGGACAGCTAAATTGATATTGGGCCATAGTTACTGATTACTTTTTCTTGTTTTCTATTCCATAATTTTTGTTTTGCTGCATTTTTCTGTTATTTTATGAAAAAATATGAATTATGACCCTTTGCCAGCATGGGGTATGTTAGTCTGCGCAATGACGACAGCTCTAGTTACTAATCTAGTTTTAATGTATATTGGTTTGATTGATGATTATGTTTTTATGTGTACACTTTGTGTTCAGTTTTAATATGAATTGTAAAATAATGTCTTTGAAATTGTAATTTTGAATAAATTTAAAATGCCAATGATTTGTCATTTTTGGGTTTATTTTTTCCTGCAAGATTAACTGTTTGAAATAATTGCTCTTGTTGTAGATTGGAGGATCCACCTAGCAACCCATAACTGGTGTGATGTAGTTATAGTTTGGCGAATTTGACACGATCCCAACCTTTAATTAGCATAATTAAACAGTCGATATATTGCCTAAATTTTTTACCCGGTTGTATGTTTTCATGATTTTACAGTATCACAAAGACACTCAAGATGTTGAACAAAATTGAAATATCAATATTGCACAATTTACTTGCAGAAATTGATATATTCAAAGCAAGAACTTTGTAATATATTCATACATAAAGGTCGAGATCAGGTCAAATTTGGCAAGCTATACAATGGAACTGGTTATTTGGGCAACCCTTACACGGGTTGCTGTAAAAGCCGAGTAGACTACTATATTCATACTTCACTGAATCACATTGCTAAGTGATGGCACCATATGGTACGGGTTTTAATCCCATTATAGGCACAAACTTCTGAGTTGTATTTCTACTGTGGCTACTTCGGACAATATTTCAGTCAACACTGGTTACCCTAATGATCAACCAGTACTAACTTGTTTGCTTCGAACATGCATCTTGGAAATACTGAATATAAAAATTAAACAAAACCTTATTTATGTAAAAATAACTTTATTTCTTCATATAATACATTAAAATTTTGTCAATAAAACAAGATAATAACTTTTAGCTAGAAGATACCAGTACAAATAATGAACACATAAATTACAACATCTTTACATTAATTACTGTAAATACCCACTAACAAAACCACCCGTCTAGAGCACCGGTAACTGTATCATTGACAAAGATACAAACAGTAAAACAAAACAAAAAGGTTTTTCAAAATTTATGTTTTTCTAGAAAAAGAAAAATATAAATTAAAAAAATTGTTTTGTTATCAAGGATACAGACTCACCTGTAGGCTAAGGGATCATCAACTAGTATGCAGAAAAATACTCTAAAATTAGCAAAAATGGATCCTTCAGAGTGGTTTCTGGAGGTCAAATGTGGGGCACTCCCAGTCTATCAGACATTTAATTTTAGCTCTAAATATTCCAGCACTGTAAGTCAACAATCAAATGCTTAATTGTTAAAAAAGTTGTAGATTTTTTACATAAATAAACACGCATGAAATAAAATTAATTAATATTCACCGGTACAATATTGGAATAAATACAACTATAGTGAAGCAGTTAGATGCTGAAAGTTTAAAAAACAAAATGGTGATCATCTTAAAATATATGTTGCTGGCTTAGAATGAGGAGGTCGTTAGCATTTCTAACGACCTTATAAGACTGATACATATTTCAAATGAGCATCACAAGGCGCTTCTTATGAGTCTATTTTCATAAAAATCGGAAATTGTCACGTTGACCATACTGAATTTAAAACAGCTTGTTTTACCATCAGTAAAGAGTAATTTTTAGACAGTTTTTTTCTTGTTTTATCAAAATATTGATTTTGTACTTACAACCGTCTCATTCTAAGCCAAATTCATCTTGTACAAGTATAAACTAAAATATAAGTAAAATAACAAGTATAGCATATGACAATGAATTAATGAAGAGCAAATTATAGCATTCTGAAACAAGTGGCAGAAATTTGGGTGAAAGTCCTCCATTACAAACACAGGTAACTGAATCATTGAAAAAGAGTAAAATGAAAAAAAAATTCTTAAGAGAACATAAATTTTGAGGAAAAAAATTCCCAATTTTTTTCAATTTTTTTTTTTTATTTCTTTTTCAATGATACTTTTGCCTGTGATTACAAATACTGATTAAATAATAACAATAAAAGAGCTAGTGTGAACACTGAACAGTATGGTGGATTAGAAGTGACACAGGAAATATCTTATTTACCAGGTCATAGTACTGTAAAATCATTAAATTTTTGTAGGGGATTAAATTTCGTGGATTCTGTGGTTCACCTCTGCCACGAAATTTAATACAATCAAACAATTATTTTGATCCTTTTATGTTTTACCTTAAATGCAAAATCCACGAATTTACGTCCCATCGAAAAGTTAATTTTACCAAAACCAAGAAATTTGTCATATCGAAATTAAATGATATTTTACAGTTAACAAAATATATCCTGTGTCCCCTCCATGCCACCATAAAATTGGCCCCTAAAAACAATATGACACTAATACTTCTGAACAACATAATGGTATTCAATATATACACTAAATATCTTATTGTGAAATGATATTATTAACTAAAATTTGTCATGAAGCAATCTCCTACCCAACTTCTTAAAGTCGAGTCTTCAGAGCCCACATACCGTATACCCCAAAATAAATAGACATTTTTTTTGTCTTTGAGAATACATTTTTTTTCAAAATTGAGACACCAAATAAAAGCCCCCTTTTTGCAAATGCATGGCCCCCAGAGGCATTTATTCAGGGGTATACAGTATGCATGATTTTCAAGAATGACCCGTGTAACATTGATATGCAACTTTGGTCAGCAAAACTGCTTTATTAAACTCATTTCAAAATCGAGTAAAAACATGTTCACATTATTGCTTCACATTTATAAGAACACAAATACAAAATGAATTGGTGAGTAATAGAAATAATTTAAATGAAATGAAAAACAATTTGGTCAAAATCAATATGTACATTAATTTTACACAATCATGTTTGAAAATTCATGATTTATGATGAAATTTGTGAATTTGGGTATTGATGTATATATACACTACAAACTCTCAAGAACAGCCTTACCTCTTTAAACAATGTCAAATTAAAGTGATATTTATTTAAAAGAAAACCTTCCTAGAGCAACAACCTCTATACAACAGTCAATATTTGCAGTTCCAAATGGGTATTTTTCCACAAAGGTTTTACTGTTTGTCACTGCAATACTGCAAAACATCTTGAAAATATCCCTGGTAAAAAGATTGAGGCAGTGTATACTTCCTTCAATATTCATATGCTTGTACAGTGTACACGCACTGTGCATTATCACATTTATTTTCATATCTTCATTAAAAATCAAATAATAAAAAAAATCGTTATATTTAATAACAATATCCTAGTTATAATCAAATAATTATGATATACATATTGAGGATCTATCATGAGTTGTCAATTGATATAAATTTATATTAAACGAGTTTTGGAAATTTTATTAAGCTAGCTTAATAATATTTCCTGAACGAGTTTAATATAAATATATCAATTGACAACTCGTGATAGATTCTTTCTATCATATGACACTAAAAACGCAAAATATGCATTGATTTATTGGAAAAAATCAATATCTTAAACTACGCGTGGTACGTACTGGCTATACTAACCTGGATACAAGGAAAGTCATGCGATAAATTCAAAATATCAAATGCTTAAAATATTCAAACAAGTCCAAGCTCTCACGAATCTTGGAATAAATGGAATTCTGAGATCTTTCAAGATATTTCCAACTTAATATCAATAGGAAAATAACCAAAACACGGGTTAAACTAAAATATACTTTTACTTCATTTATTCACAACGTTTCATCTACACAGCTTCATCAGGTTGTAACAATAACAATCTGATAATTTTTAATAATAACAATTTATTTTTACAACTTAATATCAGAAATAGTTACCAGCACCATACAAATATATAATATAGTATACTCTAGTATTGTTTGAAGAATTTGACCTGATCCTGATCTTTACGCATGAATATATCACAAGGTTCTTGCTTGGAATATATCAATTTCCGTCATTCTTGTTCAACCAGGGTGTTATTTCGGATGACAAACACGTTGGTTAACGAGAATGATTTCCATGAGCATATCGTGCAATATCAGTATTTGAGATATGTGTAAGTATTACACTTCAAGAAATTTAGTGATACTCCTTGCCTACAAAAAATTTGGGCAAGTTATGTGCCAAGGATAATGAGAAAGGGGGGAGAATTTGGAATAAGCCGCATAGGTAGAAATCCAGCATGCACAATTTATCAGTTATTTTACTACAGAATTGACCATATGTGTTTATTTAAGTAATCAATTTGGCAACAGTTGACCAATCTGGTCAATGTTTGTAAATATCACATTACCCCGGCGCACTATATCAGCTGTTCGAAAATGCTTATTAAAGGGTCAGGATCGTGTCAAATTCTCGGGACTATATCTATCACAGAGGATTTCTTATCACTAACAACATCTTGTAACTGTTTCATTTCATAACAACTTGGCCTCAACAATATTGTCACACAAAGTATAAACAATATCACTGTACGACTTATTGGGAGACTACACAATTCAATATGTATGACTTATTGGGAGACTACACAATTCAATATGTATGACTTATTGGGAGACTACACAATTCAATATGTATGACTTATTGGGAGACTACACAATTCAATATGTATGACTTATTGGGAGACTACACGATTCAATATGTATGACTTATTGCAAACAAAAGCACCTGAAACTTCTGGTTACCGGTAGTTTATAACTTGTAGACTTCTGGTTGACTTGTTAATACTCTGTGTGTCAAATTATACCAGTAACTTGGCAACAACCATACATTCTTAATACAATTCAACCATAATGTAACACCAATCAGTCTTCACTATACAGACACTTTAGATGCGAAAATCACAAAACTTCAATAAAATGCAGATCTGAACAAGTAAAAAATGGAAAAAATATTTAGCGATATTTGCAATGCAATGTAAAGACAGTAATATCAATAATAATGACTTCATTTTAAGAGATGATAAAGTTGGGTAAGCCAAGTCTTCTGTGTTAGAGAACACAATGACATCAGGAACTTGGGTAATTCCTTGTTATTACAAGTATAATTGAAAAACCCAACACACAATGTAGTCTTCTTGTGCATCCCATACATATTCCATCCCTTTGAAATTCCTTTACAGAAATATTTATTCTAAATAATCGTTTCTAGTTAAACTGTATTCGAAATGATTGCAAACTGTTCATGACAACCTTAAGCAAATGGTTTGCAAAGGGTAACACAGTGAATTCAAAAGGTCTGCCAAGGTTTTTCACAAAAATTGAAAAGTCTACTGGCGACTTATATGTCAAGGGTTGAAACAAAAACCCAAATTTGTAAATCTGCGACTTATGGCTGCATGCGACCTATGACCGATTATTTATGGTACTACATTGGATTCCACTCCAGATCTGTTTTGTATATAGATATGTTATCCTAAATTCCTGTAAGATATTCTGCTCATCTGTGACTTATGGCTGCATGCGACCTATGACCGAATATTTACGGTACTCCAACTCTCTTGTATATATTGATATGTCATCCTAACTTCCTGTGAGATAGTGTACTCATTCTGTGAGCGTAGTATTTCATGGATGGTTGTTTTGTTTCATGTCAAAGTATCCTTCAAACCTACACTCAGCATATTCCTGAAAATAGATATAAGACGCTTATAATAAAATGTCCCTAAAAGGGGATCACAATTAATATAGAAATCATCAGAACAGAATCAAGCTTACGTCTTTAGAAGAGAAAATAATTCCATTATCGTAATAAATTACAAATTGTTACAAAATGATTGTAGAAATTAATAGTCACTTAAGTATAAACTACATTTTGAGCTTATGAAAATACCAGTGTTAAAAGTACCGTACTTGCTTGCTCTGCCATTTAGTTCATCAAAATTCACTATCAAAATATTTATATAAAACTAACAAATGTTTAAAATATAATTATAATTTTTTTAACTTATTTTGTAGCTTTTGATATTTTGACCCAGAAATCTGAACTTCATATTTCTTAGAATATTAAAAAAATATTTTTTTTTATAATTCAATTTAATTTTTAGTATTGATATTTCAACTTACTAGAAATCCAAACTCGATACTAGACATTTCATTCTGTAAGATAGACCACAATGCCCAGAGGAAATGTGAGGCTAGAGCGAACGTGTTAGCTTCAACGTACATCCCCTGTAACACCTTGTCCGTTATATCACCCCCAGATGCTTGTATATAGGCACGGAAAAACTCATACTGAAACATAATATACAACATTTTTATGCCCTCCACCTCTGTAGCTTAGTGGTTAGCGCGTTTGCCGCCTAATCTGGTGACCTGGGTTCAAACCAGGTGGAGGAACACATGCCTACCATATTCAGCAGAAAGCTGACTGGCAAATAAAGGCTATGCTCGGCAGCTTTGACGATGGGTAGATTGATTTTCAAATTTTTGTCAGTTAGATTGTAAGCAGACAAAATGGTTCCAGTTCAATTACTCAAGAATGCTTTACACTAGAATCTTCAAAATTCACATGGATGTTGGCCAGCAATAGTAGATGACCCCTGTTTATGTTGTGGTCAAATGTCTCTTTTGCTGCAAAGGTGCATACATATTTTACAATTTTACAAACATCTCTGATATATTTTTAGTTTACAGGTCTGAAAGAAGGAGGGAATTGTCCCTGTACTGGTTTAAGTTCCAAGTCAGAGAACATGGTCATTTTGGAAGTGCTTCTTCCAACTAGAGATGAACTGGTTGGGAACCCAAAGGGAACCTACCGTATGTAGAAGTGTAGCATTTGCTACATGTATAAACAGGGCATGTTAAAGAACCAAATTATTCAGAAAGAGTTAAGGTATGCAAAGAAATAAATATATTAAAATCATGTTTTCTTTACCTGTTGTTCCCTTGATGGATAATTTTCTTTTTTACATTCAAAATATGGTTCTGTGGGGAAATTGTAATTGTACGTCCATTCCAAAAAGTGATTTCCAAAATCATAACCCCTGAAATATACAAGTGCATGTCAAAACTTGAGTTTAAACAATTTGTGATAAAAAAATTTAAAGGCCAAAAAACTTATTCAAGATTAAGTTTTACCTTCACCACAGGGCCATATCCCTATGAAAGGCACTAACATTGTGTAAAATAGCAAAACATCTTTTTTTGCACTCGGTAAGTGACTATGTCTTAACATGTGTAACTCTCGAACCCTTAGTCATTTACTATATAATAATTGCCCTGTTTATAGAAAAAGGATTCAGATTTCATGTTCAACATAGTAATAATTCATTGGGAATTTAATTTTGTGGTTGTAGTCAAACGAAGCAATGAAATTTAACCCTGCACAAATATTAATGTGCTGTAAAATCATTAATTTTTGTGGGGAATTATATTTTGTGGTTCACCTTCAACCACGATATCAAATCCCATTGAACAATAATTTTGACTCTTGCATTTATTACCTGAAATGCAAAATCCATGAATTAACGTCCATTTCAAATGGTCTTTTTTACCAAATCCACGAAATTTGGTCCCATTAAAAATTAAATGGTTTTACAGTATGTATAGAGAGGAATGATTTCTTACCTGAAGTTATAGCTACAATATTCCCAGTCTATCACAACCATTTGTTTGTTTTCATCTAGTTTATCATTATACAAAATATTTCCTGTAAAATAAGGAAGCATTATATAAACATGTACAAATAAGGCATATAGAAATAAATTAACTTCCCTAATGTAGTTTCAACAATGATGATCATGTAGAGTATTATTCTATGTTACATGCATTTATTATCATATTATCTGTTTAAGTAGCAAAATGCCAAGCATTTATTTGTCAGTCAGCTTTCAGCTGAAATATGGACGGAATATGAGTGCCTCGACTTGAATTTAAACCCGTGTCACCCAATTATGCGACATATACGAAGAACCATGTGGAACTATTTTGATATTTCCTCGAATTATTTTAAGCTAAGGAAAACTTATTTCACAACTGACCTTAAATAAATCAGTATAATACCCTCCTGGTATGGATAAATTAGTATGATATGGATAAATTAGTATGATATGGATAAATTAGTATGATATGAATAAATTAGTATGATATGGATAAATTAGTATGATATATATGGATAAATAAGTATGATATGAATAAATTAGTATGATATGGATAAATTAGTATGATATGGATAAATTAGTATGATATGGATACGCAAGATATAGATAAATTAGTATGATATGGATAAATTAGTATGATATGGATACATTAGTATGATATGGATAAATTAGTATGATATGGATAAATTAGTATGATATGGATAAATTAGTATGAAGTATTGTACAAACCTTCTTGTAGATCATTATGTGAGAATACAACAGGTGAATCAACACTTGATAAAATCCCTCTGAAAAAGCAAGAGTAGAACCTTAAGGTATAGTCGATTCAATAAGTAATACTAATGAGGGAACAATCCCATTCCCAATGGGGAATTAGACATTTTTGATTGCTTGATGTCTAAATCCCCATCCTGGAGACAATGCTTACTGTCTAAATCACCGGGGATGGGACACATAATCACGTAGTGATTTCAAGGTTTGGAACTAGACCAAAGTCTGTTCCATGGGACTCAGAGTCAATAAGGTTGTCAATTTCCCGCCTGTTGGGAAGGGTCATCTGTCTAATTCCCCCTGTATCCCCACCACATGATATTGCATTTCGACGGTGCCTAACCAAAACCCCGTAACTGCAAAAAGACAACATTTCAGGAGACGAAAAAAAACGTATTTACTCTGTTGAAATAATACCGACGTCTTGTAACGAAATGATCCTATTTGAAACCAAAATCAACTCCGACATGTACAAGAATATGTTGACTTGTACTAAATCGGAGTTTGTAGAGTCACATACGGAATTTTCGACTAATCTTTTTTAATCCAATAAAAATATGGTATTTTGTCAACTGACTGCATTGAGGTAACGCTATTGGCTATTTAGATGGCGACTAGACGGAAATACGCAGAAAATCTAGCAGATGCGGATGCTGCAAAAAAAGTTTTCGTGCCAAAATTGAGTTACAGGGTTTTGGTTTGGCACCGTCGATTTGCTGTTTGAATGAAACCACATAATTTTGTAAAAACTCCTCAATTTGCATGTCATGCTAGTGCTGATTCTTTTCTATGAATATTGATTTAATTATAGAAAATAGAACGAAAGGCTTAATTTGCATGGCTTACTTTAAAGTCTGTAATTCCTCTTCTAAATTATAACTTCTAAACTTTCTCATAAACTGTTCATCAGAATTTTTGTGCTTCTTTTGTAAAATCTTTGACACTTTTTCCATCCATCTGCAATGACAAATATTTCAAAATTATAGTCTAGACATGAAACGAGGTTGAGTTAAAAGAAATAAAACTTTGTTAAAATATTTGTTGAAAATAAGTTGCAGTCCATTCAAGGTCAAATGATAGCGGTTATAAACATTAGCTTGTCCGTCAGGTAAAACAATTTAAATGGCCTAGCTCCCTGATGACTGTCACTTATAACTCAATAGTTACACAGTAAGATTGGTTAATTTTATTACAACAACACAGAAATACAAATGTTTGAATTTCTTTTTTTCAAGGACTTGAGTTTGCCAAAGAAGACTGACGTTGTTTTTTTGAACATTGAACACTTTCTATTAAGCAGCTAGACTTGTGTGATAATAATGTTCCAAAGCGGCTAGAACCTTTAACCAATGAAGTAGTAAAGGGTTCCCTGGGTTCTGCCAAGCACACATCGTACAAACCAAATCACTGTGTGACTTATCAGATTACCTTAATTCAACCTGTATAATTTATTGCTATTGAAGGCACATGTAAAATCTGATCACTGTACTCCTTATTGCCATTCTATATGATTCAACTTGTACTAATTATTGCAATTGTCGGAAATCGACTTATTTATACACAGTGAAGCATAGACAGACTGAAGTTAATTCAGTGTGTATTCCTATTTAATAAAGGGGGATAAATCATAACAAGAGGGTCCAAAGGGCCCTGGGTCGCTCACCTGTTTGGCCTAGTGACCTAGATTTTGGCCCAAATGACACAGTATCTAACTTGACCTAGATTTTATAGAGATAAACATTGTGACCAAGATTCATAAAGATAGAGTCGAAATTGTGACCTCTAGTGTGTTCACAAGATTTTTCAATGATTTGGCCTCGTGACCTAGTTTTTGACCCCAGATGACCCAATATCAAACTTGACCTAAATTTTATAATGATGATCATTGTGATCAAGTTTCATAAAGATAAGATCAAAATTGTGACCTCTAGTGTGTTCACAAGCTTTTTCAATGATTTGGCCTCGTGACCTAGTTTTTGACTCAGGATGACCCAATATCGAACTTGACCAAAATTTTATAGTGATGATCAGTGTGATCAAGTTTCATAAAGATTAGGCTCAAATTGTGACCTCTAGTGCGTTCACAAGCTTTTTCAATGATTTGGCCTTCAAAGGCTTGTGACCTAGTTTTTGACCCCAGATGACCCAATATCGAACTTGACCTAGATTTTATAGAGATGATCATTGTGATCAATTTTCATAAAGATTAGTCTCAAATTGTGACCTCTAGTGTGTTCACAAGCTTTTTCAATGATTTGGCCTTGTGACCTAGTTTTTGACCCCAGATGACCCAATATCGAACTTGACCTAGATTTTATAGAGATGATCATTGTGATCAATTTTCATAAAGATTAGTCACAAATTGTGACCTCTAATGTGTTCACAAGGTTTTTCAATGATTTGGCCTCGTGACCTAGTTTTTGACCCCAGATGACCCAATATCGAACTTGACCTAGATTTTACAGAGATGATCATTGTGATCAAGTTTCATAAAGATTAGGCTCAAATTGTGACCTCTAATGTGTTCACAAGGTTTTCCTTTGATTTGACCTAGTGACCTAGTTTTTGACCCCAGATGACCCAATATCGAACTTGACCTAGATTTTATGGAGATGATCATTGTGATCAAGTTTCATAATGATCAGGCTAAATTTGTGACCTCTAGTGTGTTCACAAGGTTTTCCTTTGATTTGGCCTAGTGACCTAGTTTTTGACCCTAGATGACCCAATATCGAACTTGACCTAGATTTTATAGAGATGGTCATTGTGATCAATTTTCATAAAGATTAGGCTCAAATTGTGACCTCTAATGTGTTCACAAGGTTTTCCTTTGATTTGACCTAGTGACCTAGTTTTTGACCCCAGATGACCCAATATCGAACTTGACCTAGATTTTACAGAGATGATCATTGTGATCAAGTTTCATAAAGATTAGGCTCAAATTGTGACCTCTAATGTGTTCACAAGGTTTTCCTTTGATTTGACCTAGTGACCTAGTTTTTGACCCTAGATGACCCAATATCGAACTTGACCTAGATTTTATGGAGATGATCGTTGTGATCAAGTTTCATAATGATCAGGCTAAATTTGTGACCTCTAGTGTGTTCACAAGCAATTGTGAACGGACGACGGACGACGGACGGACGGACGACGGACGACGGACGAAGAGCGATCACAAAAGCTCACCTTGTCACTTTGTGACAGGTGAGCTAAAAAAACCCAGCCCGCTTAGCTCAGTCAGTAGAGCGCGAGATTAGTAGTCACTACTGATCTCGGGGTTGTGGGTTCGAATCCCGGGCTTGCGAACTAAAATTACTAATAGTCTTTCAGATGAGACTTTAAACCGAGGTCCCATGTGTTGTGCTATACACTGGCATGTAAAAGAACCAGGGATGGTTCTGGAATTGGGGCATCTTCTGTATCATGCACTATCCCCCAAAAACTAAAAGTACTAAAACTCTTCTAGGGGCCTCGCCCATATGGATTATCCGGTGGCGAGGATAAATAAGACCATTAAAAATAACAAGAGGGTCCAAAGGGCCCTGGGTCGCTCACCTGTTTGGCCTAGTGACCTAGATTTTGGCCCAAATGACACAGTATCTAACTTGACCTAGATTTTATAGAGATAAACATTGTGACCAAGTTTCATAAAGATAGAGTCAAAATTGTGACCTCTAGTGTGTGCACAAGATTTTTCAATGATTTGGCCTCGTGACCTAGTTTTTGACCCCAGATGACCCAATATCGAACTTGACCTAAATTTTATAATGATGATCATTGTGATCAAGTTTCATAAAGATAAGGTCAAAATTGTGACCTCTAGTGTGTTCACAAGCTTTTTCAATGATTTGGCCTCGTGACCTAGTTTTTGACTCCGGATGACCCAATATCGAACTTGACCAAAATTTTATAGTGATGATCAGTGTGATCAAGTTTCATAAAGATAAGGCTCAAATTGTGACCTCTAGTGTGTTCACAAGCTTTTTCAATGATTTGGCCTTCAAAGGCTTGTGACCTAGTTTTTGACCCCTGATGACCCAATATCTAACTTGACGTAGATTTTATAGAGATGATCATTGTGATCAATTTTCATAAAGATTAGTCTCAAATTGTGACCTCTAGTGTGTTCACAAGCTTTTTCAATGATTTGGCCTTGTGACCTAGTTTTTGACCCCAGATGACCCAATATCGAACTTGACCTAGATTTTATAGAGATGATCATTGTGATCAATTTTCATAAAGATTAGTCTCAAATTGTGACCTCTAATGTGTTCACAAGCTTTTTCAATGATTTGGCCTTGTGACCTAGTTTTTGACCCCAGATGACCCAATATCGAACTTGACCTAGATTTTATAGAGATGATCATTGTGATCAATTTTCATAAAGATTAGTCACAAATTGTGACCTCTAATGTGTTCACAAGGTTTTCCTTTGATTTGACCTAGTGACCTAGTTTTTGACCCCAGATGACCCAATATCGAACTTGACCTAGATTTTATGGAGATGATCATTGTGATCAAGTTTCATAATGATCAGGCTAAATTTGTGACCTCTAATGTGTTCACAAGGTTTTCCTTTGATTTGACCTAGTGACCTAGTTTTTGACCCCAGATGACCCAATATCGAACTTGACCTAGATTTTATGGAGATGATCATTGTGATCAAGTTTCATAATGATCAGGCTAAATTTGTGACCTCTAATGTGTTCACAAGGTTTTCCTTTGATTTGACCTAGTGACCTAGTTTTTGACCCCAGATAACCCAATATCGAACTTGACCTAGATTTTATGGAGATGATCATTGTGATCAAGTTTCATAATGATCAGGCTAAATTTGTGACCTCTAATGTGTTCACAAGGTTTTCCTTTGATTTGACCTAGTGACCTAGTTTTTGACCCCAGATGACCCAATATCGAACTTGACCTAGATTTTATGGAGATGATCATTGTGATCAAGTTTCATAATGATCAGGCTAAATTTGTGACCTCTAATGTGTTCACAAGGTTTTCCTTTGATTTGACCTAGTGACCTAGTTTTTGACCCCAGATGACCCAATATCGAACTTGACCTAGATTTTATGGAGATGATCATTGTGATCAAGTTTCATAATGATCAGGCTAAATTTGTGACCTCTAGTGTGTTCACAAGGTTTTCCTTTGATTTGACCTAGTGACCTAGTTTTTGACCCCAGATGACCCAATATCGAACTTGACCTAGATTTTATGGAGATGATCATTGTGATCAAGTTTCATAATGATCAGACTAAATTTGTGACCTCTAGTGTGTTCACAAGCAATTGTGAACGGACGACGGACGACGGACGGACGGACGGACGGACGACGGACGGACGGACGGACGGACGACGGACGGACGGACGGACGGACGGACGACGGACGACGGACGAAGAGCGATCACAAAAGCTCACCTTGTCACTTTGTGACAGGTGAGCTAAAAATCATGAAAAAACATGTAAAACAAAGGGAGACAATCTCCAGTGTACTATGCACATGCACAGCCTCAAATTCCTACTCAGGGGACTACTTACTCGTCCATTGTATCATTAAGAAATTTTGGTTCCTTTCTAAGAGGCATGTCCAGTGAGTGAAACAATGCTAACTTCTGTGCTATCATACGGGATAATGTTGGATTCTGTAGCTGCTCGGTAAGTAGAGCTTTAGCCTGAAAAATGTACAAAATATGTCATACAAAATTAGAGCTTTTACCTGAAAATACAAAAATTAGAGCTTTTACCTGAAAAATGTACAAAAAATTATTATCTGATGCCAAGTGTCAATTTAAACTCCTGGTAAAGTATCCCATTTCAAAAATAACCCCCTAGAGCAACAACCTGTCTTAAGAAATATTATTGTATAATCCTGAAGTAACAAAAGTAGAATATACCTCTCTTGAGCAACAACCTCTCTTAAACAACTGAATAATTTTGTTTGTGGGAAGCAAAAATTTAAAGGTTCCTGAGTAATAACCTCCCTACAATGAGCAAACATTTTGTGTCCCAGATGGTGTTGCTAACGAGGTGGTACTGTACAGAAGTTATATACATGACATTGTATAGTTGTATTTAAATATACTAGGTTAATTATATATTTGGTAACCATGGTGATAAATTATGCGTCAGATATTCAATTACAACAGCTGTCGTCTACTGGGTTATTTTATAATACTTCATTTGGTGATATAGCTTTGCTATATTGACTTGAGCCTGACTTTTATGCAAGAATATATTACAAGGTTCTTGCTTTGAATATATGTATATCAATTTCCGCAGGCAAATCGTGCAATATCGATATTTCAAATTTGCGTTTGTACTACATCTGGAGCGTCTTCGTTATACTCCCGGATTATGAAAACATATAATCCGTGTTATAAACGTAGGCAATATATCGATCATCTGTTAAATTATGCTAATCAAACTGAGGTCAGGCTCATGTCAAATTGGCCAATCTATAACTTTTGAATAAGGAGATATTGACAAGATGTATGTGATATAATATACAACTTATATGCAGTTCTAATTAGGCCATAATAACTTAGTTATTAGACAAAATTTCGTGGGGGTTTTTGTGAAAAAGACCATTTCGTGGGGATGTAATTTCGAGGATACATTATCCACTAAGTCAGACACTATGTAATTAATAATATTTGTTGGGAATTTAATAAAATGAGGATTTCAGTACATTTCACCAACCCACATAATAATTATACAGACTGTCAGTGCAACCTCCATAGAGCAAAACATTTTGGCAAATACAAAAATTGGACTTGTTTAGAGGCTGTTGCTTCATGTACGTGAAGTAAATTTAAACCGATGAAGTTTTGAGGTTGTTGTTATAAAGAGGTTGTTGTTGTATAGAGCGCTGCTCTGAAGCACAATTTACAGTATCATTTAAAAAGAAATTTAAAAATTGAAACTGAAAAAAATTCGGAAAATTTGTTTTTCTCGACATTAAGATTCTCATAAGCTAAATTTCGATAAAAACAAATTTCCATTTTTTTACAATTTCATTTTTGTATTTCTTTTTCGATGATACTACACCCTGTGCTCTGAAGAGCGTGTAATGTACTTCAGTTTAAACAGATAACTAAAAATATTTGATAAATAAAATGAATAAAAATTACCGGCACGAATTCCTCCAGTCTTGCAGCTTGTGTCATACCAAATAACTTTGGTCCCAGCTGTTTCTCTGACATTAGGGCAAATATAACTGAGTTTTGAACTACGATCTTACATTCTGTTGCTATGTCACCATAGATACGCAGTAACACGCTCCTAGGTAGGTTGTCTGGTGGCTGAACATTGGCTGGTAGTGAACATACGTACAGGTAATTTGTCAGACCTCCTCTGAAAAAATAGAGATGGATAATAAAATAAGCTCAATTCCAACATGATAACTATTATAATATGTCATAAATTTGGGTGACGACCAAGATAACTAGAGACATGTCACTCATTTATCTTAGGTTTCGAAAGATGGTATAGTTTGGCCAATTTGATACGAGCCTGACCTTTTGATTAGCATTATTTAATAGTCGATATATTACCTACAATATAACACCGATTGTATGTTTTCATAATCGGGGAGTATCACGAAGACGCTCGACTTGTAATACAAACACAAATCTTAAATGCCGATATTGCCCGATTTGCTTTCGGAAATTGATATATTCAAAGCAAGAACCTTGTTATATATTCTTGCACAAAGGTCAGGCTCAAGTCAAAATAGCCAAGCTATAACACACCTAATGATAGAGAATTTGTTAAATCTCATCCCTGTCCTTTGAAAAACAAAGATCGACCATCAGCGTCTACATTTTATATTGGACGCCATGTTGGATTTTGAAGCGTTGTAAAAGCAGAATTTTGCAAGAAATGGATTTTCTTAAAGTTCGATCATATGACTAACTAAGGTGAAAGTTTCATATTTGGACAAAACTTTTGAATAAATCGCCCTAAGTTCTTACTTAGGCTATTACATAAATTTTACGGTTGGCCACGTCTTCAGAGGAAAGGGTACACTTTCCATGCAAGTTATGATATATTTTAATTCCAGGAACTTACTATGCACACGTAAATGAAAGAACAACAATTGCATGATTCATCACATGCACGTGATTTATAAACAACGTTGGTATTTCAACATGTCTGATTAACTCATAGGTCATTAGTTGGTATTTATAATCATGCAAATATGACTACATACTACAAAACATGCGTAGTAATAAAACAATAAATAGTTTAATTCAAGTACTAATACCAATCACGCGACACATAGTCATTCCCTTCCCATTCAAGTACGACCAGGGTTCATACAGTAAAGACAATAAACAGACAGAACAAACACAATTAATGTAGGCCTATCACGGATGTAAATTGTTTAACTGTACAATATAAATTAAATCGACCCAGTTTTCACAAAATAGAGATTTACAGACAAAGATACTTTGTTGTTGTTGTTGTTGTTGTTGTTGTTGTTGTTTTTATTGATGGGTTCAGACAACACAGCAGGCAAAAGTAATCAATCGTAAATGCTCGGCCATTTCCGTTTGTCTCCGGTAAATACGTATTGCACGGGAAAAGGCCGAGGTGGTCAGAATGGCGAGTAATATCACGTGACGAGAATCTGATGCTTGTCTAAGAATTGGATGTCTGATGAGCGTCATACGAGAATTGGATGCCTGATGATGGCCTATGTGAGTCATGCAATATATGAACTTTGGAAACCACACGAAGAATTAGATGACTGGTGAGTTAAGGTCATGAAAGTAGTGTGGTTAAGTTTTTAACTCAGTCAGGTATCGGTATCATTGACAATGAAACAAATACGAAAAATATAAATTTTACAAATTTTCAAATAGGCTTTATCAATGATACCTGAGGACTCAGCAGGCATCCAAACAATAGTAACATGGATACTCATGAGGCATCGTGTGTCAGTTTTCGTGTGACATGTATCGTGTATTATATAGGTTTATTTATTTTCTGTATCTAACATGTTTCACTTATAAGAACTTTGTTCCACATTTTTTACCAATAAACCCAATTGTCAGTCCAACACGCTATACAGTAGGCCCACAATCTGTGTCAACGTTAATCATGTTTTTGCATTCACTAGGAATTGCTAACGTTATAAAATTACATGCATGTTAACATTTTATCCGTCGTATTTAAATAACGATATATAAGACAGAAAGTCGTTCTGACAATTCAGTATTTTAAGCTTACCAGTCTAAAATTTCGCAGAATGACCTTAACTATCTACGGCTCAAAGAATATGTCTAAATGTTGAACTTGTTTTTCTCAATAACAGTCGGCTGCACGCCGAATTGACTGCTTAAAACCAGTTTGGGCCGGCTGAAAATGTGAAATGTATGTATACACAATTTGAAGAAAGTAATTGCCTGTTGGTTAAGCATTTTGGCCGTAAATTGAGAAACCTGAGTATGACAAAGAACGATCGACAATATTCGAACCCCAAAATTGACGGCATTGCCGGTATAGCGTATCTGCAGAATCTATCATGCGTTTACCAGAATGAGATGTCATATATCAGCGCGATCGTTGTTAATAACTTCATTACCGTAATACCGTATATGACATTTTTGTACTTATAGCAATTAGTAAGTTAGATCTTTAAAAAAAATACTATATTAACTGTGACTTTTGCTTACTTAAGCTTATTTAAAAAGTTCAAAAGAAAGCCATATCTTTAAACGACCCAAAATGCCCATTTATATTTATTCAACTCAATTTTATACACTGCGGTATAGTTTTATTCAATAGATAATTTGTTTAAATGTGAACGGCGCATTTAGTTCTAAGGTGAAGTTATTCACGTAATACTTTTCTTTTTATCAATAAATTGAGGTCACCTACATTAATATAAGTCACTGTGATATAGGAACATCTTTACAACAAATCAAGAAATAAGGTCATAACATTTTTGTACTGGTATACGACTGGCTTATTTTCTTCGTGTTTTTTCTTTGAAGAGAAAATAGAAGACCGTGCAGATGAAATTACGCACCACACCAAAGTCCCAAGATGACACTGCATTTGTCTCCATTGTGAAAGCTCGGCCGTTTCTGTTCAATGGGTATAACCTAAAGCATGGAGATTGGTGGTTTAAGTAAGACTTTCCATGGAGATTGGTGCCAATGGCCGATATGTTGATGTTTTTTGTCACTTGACGGACACATTTCCACCAAAGTAAGTTCATTTTCTTGTTTTATATGTGGTGTGTATGCGATAACCACCTAGCCATAAGTTTAAGCCACCTATCGGTTGTCTGTTTTAGTCCGTCTGTGCAGCGATAAAAGCCTGAAAGAAGGGATGGTGACATCGGGTGTCCGTAGTCCGCATTGATTTGTATTAATTCTGACGTATCTGGGGCATTCTGGAAGGGTTTTCTGTGTTTGCTAGGTACTTCATGCATGATTTTATGGTTAAAATACTGTTTCTGCTTATTTAGGAGGCTCCAAGTGCATATTTTTAACGTTTAAGACGATTTCATGGAGATTCGTCAACTTTAAGACCCGAACTGTGGAGAGTTAAATCAATGTAAGTATTCTGTTCTAAAATGTTTTGCAGCATAGTGTGTTACCTTCATAGATTACAAATGTAGTTTCTATCTATTTTTCAGACTCCTGGTTTGAAGAAAACGTACCAAAAAGACGATACTTCGTTCAAGGAGGAAGTGGCAGAAAAGAAAACGAAAAAGAAATTTTAATAAAATCTCATTGCCTAATAAAAGTGTAACTAGGAAGCCTTGTGTCGCAATTTAAACACTTAATACGCCGTTACCATTTAGATATTCGTCATCAAAAAGAAAACGATTAACTTCAGCACCACCTTGTCATTTGTATCGATCCGAAGAACCCCAGTGAAAAGCAAGAGTAAAGTCTCATGATACCATTTTATTCACGTATTTTTATACATGTTCAAGGTTATGATTCTATAAAATAATAAAATAACATGAAATGATGCACATCAATGTCTGTTTTGTTTTGTTGGAAAGTTCCAATAGCACAGATTCTGGTTGTATTCTTTGTTAAGATACTTCCTGGAACATTTTGGTTCACAAAGCATCAGATCACACTGCCTTTATAAAATTGACCTTCTTCGCTAATGAACCTTTAAAACTACAATTTGTAAACAAATTTACGTAATTATTACTATATTGATTGCACAAAAAGTGACCATCGGTCTACCATGACCTCTCAGCAATGACCCCTTTAAAAATAGTATACACAGTATTTACTAGGGTGGCACTGTGGTCGAGCGAAAAGCCCGCTTGACTACTGATCAATAGGTCCCTGGTTCGAACCTCGGCCGGTGCACTTAGTTATTCATGGAACACTTTTCCGTGTTTCCCACCCAACTAGACATGATCTATTTGGAAGGTGACCCAGAGGTAGTCTCGCATGTACCAGAGTTGTACACCAGGTACGTTAAAGAACGAATGTCTGTAGGGCAGTTCGCCCATATACATGGAAACACCATACTGTGTTCATACTGCCTCTTTAGCAAAAACACAGGAACCATTCAAAATAAGTGTCAATGGTACGATGCATTTAACAAGATGAAT
The DNA here is from genome assembly GCA_963678985.1 of Spisula subtruncata. Taxonomy (NCBI): domain Eukaryota; kingdom Metazoa; phylum Mollusca; class Bivalvia; order Venerida; family Mactridae; genus Spisula; species Spisula subtruncata. Next base: position 15,747,380 of record OY787674.1, read on the forward strand.
GCATCATAGAGACGAGAGAGATTATTGAAATTTCACTCTTATGAATGTAACAAAAAGTAAAACTTCACTTAAAGACCACCTCAAAATTAAAACCTCCAGTTCGAAGTCAATTCACATGATTACATGTTGTACTTTTGATTTATAATATAACCAACTCTTAAATAAGCCTTTATTAATATATAAACAGATACGATAAGTATGTTTTAAAATAAATAAGGGTGGTCGGATAAGTGAGGTTTCATTGTGATGTTTTGAACATTGACCAACAATATACTGCCACTTATAAAACTGCTGCAATGGTTAACGGGCAGTGTTTGTAACAAGCAATCTTGGTTTGATTCCCAGTTGCTTCAATTTGTCAATGCTGGTTTTACTCCACATGTTGAGAAGTTGTAGGTTGCTTGTGGATTGTAAGTAAGTGCTTGAAATAATACTGATCAGAAAACTGATTACAAATTCTCTATATTATAAATGCGATGAAGAAAATGGTGGGTGTTTCAAATATATTTGAACCACAATCTACCAAATTGATGTGGCCTGTAGCACACCTTTCCGAAGAAGATACTATCCATCTAGTAGAGAAGACGGCTACTACTAGGCCTTTTGTCAGTTCAACTAAATATCATAACAGATACACAATGCACCAGTCAATTGAAAACCTTAGCAAGGGACGGGTTGACTTTTTAAATCATGGTAAAATCCCTGCCCGAGAGCCTTACAAAAGGTAACACCCCCTTGAAACTTATTCCCGGCTGCATTTCACATCTACGCATTTATGTGCGGAGCAAAAGTCCTGCTCTCATTCGGCAGTGCGGGGACATCAAAAATTAAAAACTCGTGACTACTAGTATACCCCGGGTTTGGGGAGTCAGGGTTTGATTTGACTGGTGCATAATAAACAGCGCACAAGATTATAAAAATCATCCTTTATTACTTATATGCATATCTTTGGAGTACAAATAAGAAAATCACAACAATTGTTGCAGCCAGATGGTGTTGTCACTGTATTTGGTTCCAATTATATGTTACTCGCCAAGCCAAGACCCTCTGTAAGACGGTAGCCCTGAAATTGGTACAAAATAGAGATTACTTCCATGTTTATAATACCAGTACACATGGTTTACAAAATAATAACAAATCTCCATGAAGAGGGTCTTAAAGTTGACGAATCTCCATGAAATCGTCTTAAACGTTAAAAATATGCACTTGGGGCCTCCTAAATAAGCAGAAACAGTATTTTAACCATAAAATCATGCATGAAGTACCTAGCAAACTCAGAAAACCCTTCCAGAATGCCCCAGATACGTCAGAATTAATACAAATCAATGCGGACTATGGACACCCGATGTCACCATCCCTTCTTTCAGGCTTTTATCGCTGCACAGACGGACTAACACGGACCACCGATAGGTGGCTTAAACTTATGGCTAGGTGGTTATCGCATACACACCACATATAAAACAAGAAAATGAACTTACTTCGGTGGAAATGTGTCTGTCAAGTGACAAAAAAACATCAAAATATCGGCCATTGGCACCAATCTCCATGGAAAGTCTTACTTAAACCACCAATCTCCATGCTTTAGGTTATACCCCTTGCTGTTTGTCTCCGATAAATTGCAAAATGATCCGAGGTGATCAGAATGTATGTGTCTACGTAGAATGCAACAGGGACTGTCATTCCCACATAGGACTGTTCGGTCGCCGCAGACGTTGTTCCTATTCAACAACAACAACAACAACAATAACAACAGGGGCCTTGTTCAGCAACATTTTAAGATTGAAACTCCGACTTAGACTTAAAATTATCAACATTGATAATCACTGCCATTTCTTTGCAATTAGATTTTAACATGTGAAATCAAACATGATTATTTGTTGTTACCCACATTACCCACAGAACATGTATGCTCATCAAAATCGGTACATGCATAACAACATGAGAGCAAATAGAACATTTGGCAATCAGAGAAGACGAGTCTTAGTCTGAGTTTTAAATTACAAAGTTAGTGAATAAGGCTTAGAGCGCAAGCCATCATCTGCATGAACGGACGGCAGCATATGCGATGATGGATCTTGATTTGTCCCTGTTGAAGCCATCACCAAATGACGCCATTGTCCCAGTCTGTAGTCCAACGTTCCACAGAATATCCATAATTCGTCGCATCAGCAGGTAACTGTTTCTCATAGCTGGGGTCATTCCAACCACTATCCTCGAAATCACAGGCGACACTCCGTTTCTATACTCGCTACATCGATCCCTGGGACAATATTTCGCAATACTTTTGGTATTCGTAGATGTAGCGAGTTCGGACTGGGTTTGGAATCGGGTTGCATGCGGTGTACATGGTCTAACCACCTTCATCTCTGTATTTCTTTGAAGATCGGTGGTGGTTCCTTGATAGTGGTCTTGGTTTGGGATTATTATAAGGCAATATAAGACGTCAGTATTCAGTTTGATTTGTATTAAACGTTGTATTTATTTATTTGCCTTCTGTTATATTCATTTATTTGCGAGTTCGTAAAGTTTGAACCTTGTGCTTGATTCTGATGATTCAGTTGAACATTGGACTCGTAACTGTGGTAATTCAGTTTAAACGATGCACATGTATGTGCAATAATGCTTTATTAATGAACTTCGCCCTCAGGGCCTGATTTTTCGTTACATTTGCTAACATGCACTATAGGTGAATGACTTTTAAAATGAACATGTACACGTGTTAACCAATTGAAAGCAAAATAAAGTAACGTTATATGTTTTGTTTTCACCAAATTACTTTAATACAAGTTACACATAAAATGTGTCCGATTTTTTTTATTATGACACAAACAGTAAAACTTCGTTATCTCGAGGACTCATCGGGACAAGCCAAATGCTCGAGATAAACATGGTGTTCGACATATCCGAATCTCATGATGATTTTTTTTTAATTTTGTACTTTTTTTCGACAAATACTTGTAACCATGACAATTAAACAAGGTTATTGCAACCTTATTACACCCAATAGTTCGAGTTACACGTGCATTTTGATGTTGTGTAGGCCTACTGGTACCCTGGTGTGGTATACTGGGACTCTGCAGCGATTCTTTTTACAAATTTCAATGAACGAGTCCTGGGACTCTATAACTTGCAAATCTACGAGTCCAAAATTTAAAGAACGAGTCCAGAGTCCAAATATTACCTTAAACGTTAGACATTAAAGTAAACATGTGAGAGAAATGTTGAAAACTGGCTTATTTTAACACTATTAGTAGTTGAAAATCAGAGTACTGATTATAATTAAGGTATGAAGCAATCTTCAAAATGTACTTTGATGTAGTGTACTGTACTAAAACCCTGACCAGTAGACACTTGAATTATAGTATAGTGTAGTGAACTCCGGTCGCATTTCTGTATTGAAAATTGCAGCATGATGCATAAGGCAACTGATAGCATCTACTGTACAACATGTGACTTATCGATTTATGTAGCTGACGAATACATGCTAACTATACTAGGATGAGTGAGCGGTTCTGGGAAATACAAATACGAATGAAAGAGTGTCAGAGAAATAAATACAAATGTCGTATCCTGTCAAGTATTATATATAATATAATATAGCCACATGAACCTGGGCTGGTATCGTAAACATATATGACACCAAACTTTGTTAAAGACCCAGTTTCTGACCAGAACTAAGAGAAATTCGGGCCATATAGAATCTATATACAAATGTACGCAGATATCAGGTCCATACGTGTGATATATCCAATTTCATGAGTAAAATCATCATGGCTTATCATCCGTATGCAATTGAGCAGAAGATATTGGTGTGTGAAACGTATATCAAATTATTTATGACTATGTATACTATGTAGAAGATATTGGAAATTGATGTTACCTTAGAATCGTTATCTGGAATTCGTCTTCCCTGATGTCGGCCCACACGTCGCCAATAGAGTCTCGGCACATTTCGTACCCGAGTCGTCTGGTAGCTGTTGGAACTGAATCTTCATCCATTTTTCTTCTATCCTTACACGTAGGTGACACAAATAGTATACGTTTAAGTACTAAAATGACCATTGATAACAAATTATGTGTCACCAGATTACGTTGCTTTATCTCCAAGATATTATCTCGTCGGAACTTCAGCAATGACATAAATTTTGAACGCTGTGTTAGTAACATCTTAATTTTTTCAAACTGCATCAGTTGACAATCAAAGAATGTGTGTATAGTCCTTTAAAATGTAGCGAATTTCACCTCGTCCTTTAAAATGTAACAATTTTCTCCACAAATACGGATTGAATACTGTAACGGTTTTAAAATATTAAAAGCATGTGGGTAATTCCGGTTTTATCCAGAAATACGGATTGAATACTGGTTTTAAAATATTGTGTGTACTGTATCTATATAATCCTTTAAAATTTAACAAATTTATCCTCATGTACCGATTGAATACTTGTGTTATCCACTGCCTGTGTGTTATTAATACTAACTCGTGTTATTGAGAAACGTAGTATAAATATTACTAACGTTTCCTGCTGTCCATACTTAATTGTAAACAAACAGGCGTGTTTAACTGGTTCCTTTATCGACCTGCGCTCGCTGTTGTTAATCATCATGATTTGGGGAACCAATAGCAAGAAAAATGATGAAATATCGATCGATATCGGTCAGCAGATGCAGTGCGATTGTATTATGTGTATATTTATGTATGATAACATTATGTGCGTATTGTTTGATGACGTCACAGAAAGGAGAGCAGACGATTTACCGCTAACAGGGGAATTATCGCGTGATATTGGTTTTACACGTTCGACTGTTCTTTAAACCAATCCGTTGATATTGCAAACATCATACATGATTGTCGTGTGGTTTTCTCACAATACATGCATGCTCAACAATTAAACTTGGTGGTGTAAATTATGTTTGTGATTGTTGGTACATTTCATTTAAATAGGTATATGCATATATATACAGGGTGTCCCATAACGCGGGTAACCAATGTAAACTGAATACCGCGCGTGAGAAAATTCTTGGTATCAAATTAATATTTTCTGGTAACAATGGAAAGCTGACATTTTGAAGTTTTGTTGAATATATTACATTCCCATTCTTTTCCTATCGATCAAGAATCTTGCAAAAAGTCACACTTACGATTTATAAACGCCCAATACTAGGGCATACTTATGAAACACCCTGTATCTACGCCATATCCAACTATTTGTCCCATTTGTATTCGCACATGTGACAATTTTTTTACCATTGGAAGGCATGGGGACTCCACGTAAAATTGTCCATATGATAAAAACTATTTGATAGATTTCTTATGTGCAAACATATTTTGTAGTTTGATATGTCTACAAAATAATGCACTAAATTTCATAGTTGTATCTTTATGGGATCAGCCCCCTTTTTAAAGGTTTTTAACATGACTATCACTCACATTGAACAAAGAAGGAAATGAACGGATTTGATATCAAACTTGGTTACTTTCTTGTCCGTAGGTCTTTTGTTTCTCGGGGAATATATTTTGTGCAAACTTGATTAATAGTTTAATTTCTTCCCGTCAGATTGGTGTTTTGATATAAGAAATGCGATAATTAGATCTGCCCCCTTTTTTCGGTTTTTTAAAACAGGTATCATTTTTTTTAGTAAAAAAATAATACACTTATTTAATTGTTAATTGTTTTATGACGCGCCCCGCTGCGATTGTCACAGCATGTGGGGTAATAAAAGTGGTACATTCGCTTGAAGCATTCTCGTTCAACCAGCGTATTATTTTCAATTACATAGAGACTTGACTATACACTGATTCATGAGAATGGCTTGAAGGGTTATAACCGCTATATTTCCTGTATACATACTTTATTGTGATTTTAGAGATTTGAAACTTTGACTTTATTGCCGATTTGGAAACTAATACATGCATTAAAATAAAGTGAAATGTCATAAGCTCACGCATAATTTAAAATTATAATAATCGTACAGTTGAGACATAAAAATGAAGAATCATATCATTCCTATGACACTTTTTAAATAAACTGGTTAATTGACACGTTGTACCACCTAATTGAATATATACGAATTGTAAAAATGAAAATTAAACGTCAAAAAAGGTGAGGAAAGGGGAGCTATTGACTGAATAATAAGAAAAACAAGAAGACATCTGATGTTTTAGTATACATTTTCTTTATTTTCATAATATAATAGAAAAATAAAAAGGGAAATGTTGCTTTTGTTTGGTAACTGTAAAGTAAGAATCACTGACCAGAACGTTAGATAAAAGTTCTATATTTGTTTTCGAAAATTCAATGAAAATAACGACGGTAGAATAAAATTATCATCTATCACTTGCTAATGATTCGCGCACTCAAGTTCACAAAGGTTTTGTTTTAAAGGTCGCTAAAACTACATGATTCTGTAACTGAATCCAAAGTCCTCTTTGTAATCTGAAAAATTTACCATTCCACGAGCGCGCGAATATTCTCCTATTTAATTCAAGAAAAATACGCTCTATTTCACGAACTTAAAATTGTCATAACTATTTTATTTTTTTCAAGATATCAAAAAACCAGTTCCATAATTGTGTGGTCTATGGCTTGAAGATGCAACTGAACAAACCGTACAAAATCAGCAGTGGTTGCTTAATTTCATTTAAACTGTACTTTGTGATATTGCACACATACTCAAGCATTGTACAGTTAATAGTAACCGTTTCTTTTTTATCATCCATCGAATATGCATGATATAATAAGTATACATATCGTGACATGTATTGCGATTACTAGTATAACAAATGCATAATTGTTAGCTTCCTCGCACATGATCAACAAATTCTGAATGATACCATGGAAGCATTTAAATGTTCCTGATGATACCTACCTTATAAACAAAATTTCATAATGACAGAGCTATGCCCATAAAAAAGATCCTGGTATGCATCATATACAAAATGTCAAAAATACCAAAAGTGTAACTGAACGCACAAAACCCCTCCAGCAAAGGATATACATTAATTTATACACTCCGACAACCCGCTGAGTTAGCATAGCGCGATTAAGCAATATCGAGATAAGATCGATCAGATTAAAACCGTATACACCAGTCAAGGAAAGGTAACTGTGGTCGACTTGAAAACACATTCAATACAAATGGGACAAATAGTTGGATATGCGTTATTTTTTTCAATAATTTAAACACACGTGAGATACTGATCTTCAATAAATATCCATTACTGAATAATGATAGACATTGATGAACAAATTATCTTTTGGCAGTAAATTTAATTAAGCACCAGGAAGGGCACATTAACTTTAAGTTAATTAATCAGTATTCAGGGTTAGAGTAATGTGCGTTTTAAAGGGACTGCGTCACGTTTCAGTGTATAGCAAAAATAAAATTGTCAAATATTCACTAAATTTTGGCATAGATACCTGTATATACCATAAACAAGCACACTGATATAAAATATAACTTGTGAAACATCTGAATTTTGTAATTATTAAGGTATTGTATCTCCAACATTCTATACCGTATTAATACGGTATAGAATTTTAAACGTCTCTCATTTCAATTGCTCAAATTTGCTTGCATGTGATGAAAACGACTTTAAAAAACAAACAAATACTTTAAAGATGTTAAGACTGAAGTTTGTTTATGTTACTGACCGATCTAGTGTATAATATAATTTAATATTACTCACAAATCACGCCTGAAAGGAAAAAATACGCTGTTTTTAAAGGAAAAACACACTGGTGTGCGCGATGTTGAAAGTGGTTAAACTCAATTATTTGCAAAACGTATTTCTGAAAGCAACAGTCAACAATTTTCTATTATATAAATACTTGATCTGGTAAGAAAAGTATATATATTTTTTTAAAAATCGTTCCATCTGTGAGGCAGGCCTTTTAAAATAAACATTACTAACGTTACACAGAATTATTGTAAAATATTTCGAATAATAATGGTACATGTATATTTCTTCTCGCCATATATCACAATGCTATTTATTCAATTGTATTATTGTTGTTTTGTAAAAAGTCATTTTCAGGACTAAATATGCAAATTAACCATATTCTGTTCTACACTTGTTAAATATTATAAGTACACCAACATGTAATGCGTATATCTTTTTTATTATGCATGATATCACGTTCATTTTTTGCATGTCTTCATGCGAGTAGTATAGCAGCAATATCCGATTATTCGATGATTATAATTCGCACGCTGCGAGCAATGAACCGTGAATTTTCAAATTATGCAAAATGCACGTGCAAAACAAAATGATTTTCGCAAGAACTCTAAAAATGTTACATACACATTGCCAGGGGCGTAGCTAAGACCTCAGCAATGTGTAGGCCCGTAGGTAAAGATGAAAGAAGTAGGGGGTCCGGGGGCATGCTCTTCGGATTTTTTTATTCCTTGAATGGTACTGGTGCGTTTTGACGTATATGTAGGAGATCAAATTTCAAGCTAAACTTGAAAAATATCTATATATGTTTTTTTTCTTGAAATGATGTGCAGGCCCGTGCCTAATGGCCTAGCGGCAGCTACGCTACTGATTGCCCATCAATACCCACACCAGGAAAACACAAAACCGGTAGAATTACGATACCAGACCGTACAAGAGAGGTTTGTGAAACATATACGTCTCATGGCAGTAATTAGCCTAGTGTAGCTAAGGTCACCCCGACCTTGACCTTTGGCCTATCGACCTCAAAATTAGGAGGAGCCTACATTTGATGATTAGCAACTTCTCTGTAAAGTTTTACGACCTAAGGTCCTATATTTCTTATGGTGTGGACCAGTGATTGTTGTGTGTTCAAAGGTCATGGTGAGTTTGACCTTTGATCCAAATTACCTTGAAATTGAGCCGGGCTGTCTGTGGAGGATGAATAATCTCCACTTTAAATTTTAGAATTCTAGGTCGAAATGTTTTGGAGTTATTGTTGAAAAACCATTCGGCATGTTGACCGACCGACTATTTGCACTGTAACGCTATGTACTGTGTTGGTGTACTTATAACATTTAATGAGTGTATTCTTTACCTGATACGTTTTAGGATTTATACGATTTAAGGAAATTACATTTTTTATAAACATGACCCAAGTCCAAAACTATCAGGGTATTGATAAAAGCCCGCAGAATTAATGCCGTTTACAGCATTTGCTTTATACAAATACTAATTAATGTACTATTCATTTGCGATCAAGTTTAGTTACATGTATGTTTACAAAATCGTCAAAAGTTGGTCAAGCCTGTTCGTGTAAGGTTACATTACCCTTCGTTTCTTAATCGTAAATCGAGCAAAACTTTAAACAAACCGGTGGTCCAAACAAAAGATCCTTATTTGTCAAGTCAGCATAAATAGTGTTATCTGATAAGTCAAGATTAAACCGTTAAATGATAACCTTTAATCTTTAATTCTTTTAAGCGAATATGTCACAGACAGTCTCGGTAGACTTTGATATTGCGGTAGAAGCCTCTGCTTCTAGGCCTACTTTGAGAGGTCTCTGGTTCGATTCCAGACAACGACATAATATCGGTAGAAGGGTGCAGTACCCGGATGTTAAAATATCGGTCGGATGGCGTGACAAACCAAAGCGCGATTAATCCACAACTTGTACTTACAATTTGACTGACACTGAATATATTTATGGCTTTGCAGCCTCAGTGGTTGGCAGAGTGTCAGAACTTCTTTATACCACTGACACACTGTCTTTAAAACCACCAACTGTACTGTATTTAGGTAGATCTATATGATTACTACATGTCAATCTAATTCAGTAACCCTATCTACATGTATTTAAAATTACAATGTAAAAGTGCATATACACACACTTATGGTCATGATATGTTTGCACAGAATATATTTTTGACTTAGTTTAAAATTTGGAGATGAGTACATGACGGTCAAAAAGAAAAAATCGATTCTCGATTTAGATCACTTCATATTTGACATGATTTGTACTTTAAAAAGGTTAAGTTAACCCTCTTTACAGTGTCATGACGTTTTTATACATATATACTTCGTTACTTTAATCAATCAAATCTTAGATCTTTAAAATACTTTAGTAGCTAGTGTTTTATTACATATGAACAATATTCCACTCCGCCTAACTATCACTTTTTTCAAAACTACTGTTCCGTTTTATGAGTTTTATGAACCCTTTGTATTACTTAATATTTCTAATCTATACCAATGTACATAAAATATATTCCTTTAAATGCTTTGTTTAATACATATAGTATACAGGCATTAATTTAATTGAATACGAATGGACTGCCCTTGTGACTTCAGAACATTTGAAACGTCAATCGGACTGTTGGGCTTTACAAGACACTACGGCATTGCTTGCTCATTAATCGCTGCATCGCATTGCTAAGAATTTTGGATAGAAATGAACAGAGTTGGCCGCGGAGGTAATGGAGGCCGAAGACGACGAGCTAGCGGCAACGATGAGCTGATGATGGGTACAGAAAGTGCTTTGAAGTGCCCGATGTGTTTGGAGCCGTTTGAGACGCCGCGAGCACTCGCCTGTTTACATACGTTCTGTGAACCTTGTCTGGGATTCTACCTTACGGATAGTAAAGCATCATCAAAAGACGGAAAACTGGATAAAATTGAATGTCCGATATGTGGACATTTTACTGTGCCGATAAATGTCATGAAGCATCCGCACGCGATGGTCAAAGATCTGCCTCTGAATCACTATATTCTACCACATTTAGACTCCGTGCTATCCGGTGGACGGAATAGCCATTCTGAAAACTCTAAGAAAATTGTAAATTTTACAAAGGCGTGCGGATCGTGCTCTGAGAGGGGATTAACACGTGAAGCCTTGGAATATTGTCACGATTGTGAAGATTTTCAATGTAAAGAATGTGTAGATAATCACTCAAAAATAAAAATGTTACTGAGTCACAGGATCGTCGCCATGAAAGGAATAACAAGTGGTCCACAATCGGCGAACGCTTTTGACAAACACAACCGATGCATGGAGCATCAGACAGAAGAGGCTCGTTTCTACTGCCCTGAACACGACATGTTACTTTGCAGTTTGTGCGTCATGGCGAGTCACAAAGCTTGCGAACTGGTGAACGAATTTGAAGACATGGGAATGAAACTACAAGAAAATGGAGAGACGGAAAAACTTGATGATAACATGAAAAACCTTCAAAAGGCGTTAAACGATATGATTGGCGCCATTAGAGCAAACAATTACGGAATCAAACGAGAATCAGAAGAAATACCAAAACGAATTCAAACGGTAAAAGCCAAAGTTCTGCGAATGTTTAAAAACTTAGAAGACGACGCAGAGAAGAAGATTCAAGAATTCCAGGATGAATATGGCAAACGAAATGCCGATAAGACTTTCAAGTGCAAACAGCTTCTTGCATCCATTGAAGGATCAAGTGTTTCACTCGATACGGCCAGGAAACATGGCACAACTTCCCAAATGTGTCGTACTTTCTTGAAACTCAAGTATCAATTACAACAATATGATGAACTGGTTAAAAGTGAGAAGAACTCATTGATGTGTAGTTCAATCAAGTTAAAAACTGACGAAGCTCTTGATAAAATTGTAAGCGCAACAGATCAACTTGGAGAACTTTATGTAGAAAGTATGAAACCTGATCTAGAAGCGCTGCCACCATTATTGTTTGCCAAACCAGAAGTTGCTGAGCCTGCAATGACACCACAACTATTAAAAGCTGGAAACATTAAAATAGCTGATGTTAACATTACTAAACAATGTATTGCCGCTGATTACTTGGACAAGAACCTAGCACTGGTGATTGAAGTTAAAAACCGGACATGGTTTTCTTACACGTTTGCTCTCATTAACGCAGATACTCTGGAGGAGATTCATACACAGGATTTGAAGAAAGATCCCAAGTACTTGGTTAGTATTGACAGCAACAATTTAGCAATCCCATTTCCTAGTAGTAGTTTCATTGAGTTCTACTTGTACACGCCAAAGCGCAAGAAAAAGCCTTTAAGCTTCACATTGAATCATACGATTAAATGCGACATACGAGAAGCTGTGATAACTAAATACGACGCCACTCATTTTGGTCTAAGCACAAGGAATTATTTCGCGACCTTGACCCATGATGGCGTCATAACACGAGCTTTCTATTACAGTGTAAGTCTGAAATCGCTGGAATCTAATTTCTGGTCGACACAGCTAAATGTGGACCAGATCGCCGTGGATATAAAGAGGAAAAGGGTTTATGTAGCATGTTCTAAGCCATACAAGTTGTATTCGTTCACAATTAAAGGAGAAGTCATGTTTGAATACAACTTAAACGGAAATATCCGCCATCTTGACCTAGATAAAGATGGCGTCGTCTGTGTTTGTACCGGAAGTGAGAGAGGCGGTGTTGTACATCAAATTTCTCCAAACACTGGCAAACTACTTCAGGATGTCGCCATTGAAACAAAGAATCCAAGTTTGAGTTGCTTCAACAAAAATGGAAATGATTTCTTCGTCATCAGCCATGAGTCACAGAAAATAAGTTTAGAGAAGTATAGAATCGACAGACAGGACGAGGAAGAGTTGTTCAGTGAAGACAACGCTTGTGCATAGACCACCTCGTTAGTGAAGGGTAATATCTGAAATTGTTGACTTGTAATTAAGTATAGGTTGTATCACAGGTAAATGTATTATTGAAAACGAAAAAAAGGGGAAAAAAACCCACAAAATTTTCTAAAATTTATATTTTCCTTTTCGGTTTAGTCTTTATCACTGCTACAGATACCTTAGGCTGTACCGAACCAGTCCTCAGTAAAATATGTAAGGAAACTTACAGTGTCAGGATGAAGTGCAGCTATCACGAAAACATCACTAACACATACTAGTAAATGGTTTATTTTCAGAAAAGTTCCAATACGGGTAACATCAATTCATTGCTATACGGATACATGTATACAATCTGTTGAGTATATTCGGAAAGAGCTAGTGTAATGCAACCGTATTCTTTGCATTGCACAAAGTTTCTGTGCCTCTTCTCTCAAATCCGGAGGCCATGAGCTAAAACTAAAATTCCAACACAAATAACAACACACACATGAAGAACTATTTTACTATAATGTACTGTTAACGTACTTTGCTGGTATATTGCTTTCATTGATGTCAACGTTTTTAAATAGGAAACAGGCAACACCTGTGCCAATTGTATATAATGCAAATGTATGTTACTACTACACTTGGCTTCAATAGGTGTTTCCTTTTCAACGATCATTGAAACCAAGTTTGAAAGCGATAAGTACAGAATGGAAGAAATACATGTGCGTCGCATCTGTTCCATGCCATACATACATGTGTGTAGTATATTTTTACGAGTATATGAGTTTTTACTATGATTACAATGTATGTCGTGTACGTCTTTGTAAGTCAACTGTGTTTTCAAATCAAACATGGCGAATACCCAATCGTGAAAGTTCGACCACTTCCATTTGTCTCCGGTAAACATTCATTTGCATTGCGAAACGGCCGAGGTGATGCCCTCGACGTATGATCGACGTACATTAAGATTGGCGTAAGCAGGGGTTAAGATAGTGGCTGGCGTAAGTCGGCTTCCAATGTGGTTGTGAATCTATCTAGGAGTGGTACAGCACGTTTTAAAAAGCACTTACAACACTGTCCGTTGCGTTTACATGAATATGAAACATGCATGTAAACGCATCGGAGTGCTTGTACCACGTTGACTTTACAGGAGAATTACAATTTTTTTTCGATTTTTTTACCAGTCTAAATAAGAAAAAATGAGGACTATCAAGGACAGTTCCGAAGAATACTCATACCCTCAGGCGGTGAGTATGTCCCTCGTTGAACTCCCTATTTTCGTTGTCGGACATCAGATATATACATACATCGTATATAATACTTACGGGTGCCACTATGGAAATAGTAGGGCACAAACCAAAGCCATACAGCTACGACTGCAGCGCCTAGCCACACACGCAAGAGTCAGACATAGTACAAGCCATCCACATCCCCAAAAATGAATGCTTCAAGTGAGCATTATATGCTCACTCCACTGCGGACTTTGAATTGTGCGCATAATTAGCCATAAAGGGAGTTAATCACTTTATATCGAAATCTTATCGTTATCTCGAGGAGTAATCGGGACAGGTAAAAATAACCAAAAGGCATGTATTGATAATGCAAACGGATACTATTTTTAAAATTGTTCGAGATAGGCTGGGTGCTCGTGATATCGATGCTCGTCATATCGAAGTTTTACTGTATAACACGTTCACGCAACTATTGGATGCTCCATTCTGATCAAATATAAGTGGGGCACCTCTCGTATACATGGAGAAAATATAATCAAAAGTTTGTTTTATATGGTAGATTAAGATCATCACGGAAAGAAAGATAATGAGAGTTCATGGTCCGTTTGGGCCATCTCTGCTCCCTTATCTTCAGGACTACAAATGTACACTCTTGTATTAAGCCAAACAGCGGCGTCACAACCGATTGCTTTAGCTTTTAGCTCCCAAACACTTAGCGACGATGGCAATATTTTCTTTGACTACTAGTAGTAGTATTTTGTGTTTCTTTATCATTGGATTTGTGTGTGGAATAACTGTTGAAGAACGTGTGAGTGAATTGGAACGAGTTATAATCGTACAGTCTGAAACGTTGACACAGCATGAGAGTTTGATTCGAGAACAGCGCGATAAATTGGAAACTGTTCAGAATGAAAATGACATTCTCAAAACTCGTGTTGAGTTTCTAGAGGGCGCGATTGACCAGTTGCGCGAATTCAGTGGTGCTGATGCCGAAGCAGGTGGGTCCGGTAACCTAGAAACTGAAGATGGTCAGCTTCACGCGAAGAATGGAGATGTTCGTGAAAGGCAAGAATCATCGATCCAACAGCGGGGAGAAAGACATATTGTACTTCAGGAAAATAGGCAACGCAGACTGGCATTACCCTGTAAGTCCATTTGTATGAACATAATATTACCTACGTATTTTGTATGAACATCTACGTATATTTGTATGAACATAATATTACCTACGTATTTTGTATGAACATTTACGTATATTTGTATTAACATAATGATGCGTATATGTTTATGAACTTACACATAGTGCGTATGAACATGTACGTATTTTTATGAACATATCCGTATTGTGTTGCAGTCGAATAGCTTTCGAAAAAGTTAACCGTTTAAAATGTAATAGGAAATCAGATAGGGAAGGTATTACTCAACTTAAGTAGCCGAGTTCAGAAACATACAACAAATTAAAAACATGGCCTACCAAACTTGCAAGGCATAATGTCCAACATACAACTATAACTTGATTTAACCGCTGAAAGACCAAGCTTTAGCTGTTGGAAAGTCGAAAGCCTACACCCCAGGTGTTACAAAACTAAAATCCTAGTTTTAGCAACAAAGCAAATACACAAAGCTTCATAACACTCGTGACTGTGTTAACTATGGTGGCTGGGTTCTGCCAATCTCGTAGTTTCGGTCTTGCGCTCCCACCACAACGACATTTATATTTAACGACACGATATTTAACATATTAGTGCGCTATTTCGTTCTGTCGTTGTATCGTTATGGCTCCCCCGCCATTACAGAACGAGACAACGACGTAGAAGTGGTAAATTACATGTATTTCAATGTCAGGTTACAATTGAAGTTGATCAAAAGATTGTCGCTGTCAACATCTCTTTATTTAAATACTTAAGTATTTCTTTGCTTTAGCATTTTTGTTTTGGTAGTCTTTCGTGTTGCCATTGTTTGCTGACGTTTTTGCGCCATGGCCTGACCTTTCTAATCAATGTATTCTTTAAGAGTTTCTTTAACTACGAGGGTATATCCAAAAGTAATGTCACTCTTCCCGTGGTTTATTTGTTTATAGGCCGATATGCATAAATATGATATCAAAATGTTCAGCAATTCAATTCTGATTAATAAACAACGTGCTCCATTATTCCATTTTTATAATTGGATTATATGTACATTTGAAATATACCTATGACGTCATATCGCCGCACACGAAAATTACGATATTTTTTCATTATCATAACGATTTTCTTTGATGCGTTTTTATAAAAAATAATTCTCGACAGCAGACGATACTTTCCTGACGTGATGAAACCAATGTGTTGTGCCCGTTGCTAAAAATTCATTGACGTCATTCTATTTTGAAACTCGCAATATATTTTCAACGCACTGATTACTTAGCGAAAACGCGGCAGATTTGTGACAAAAAGACGCTGCGCGTAATAGTGCAATTTTCCTTAAAGTTATGAAATTCTCCTATTGAAGCTTTAGTTACAAACGGCGGCAACATAGTCTCGTGTACCTGTAGTATAAGCTTTTAAGGGGGCATGGATCAACAAATCATTATCGATAGACAGTAATATGAACGGTTTGTAGTAGATCCGAAAAGAACACCAAGAGTATATTTAACGCCTTCCATTCAGTTCGACGTTCAAAACTGCGATCAGTATGTGGTGAGGTAATTTTTTTTGCTGTGGGACTAACTAGAGGACACTTAGAAATAATTTGATTTCGCAGAGAGTAAGTGACGGGTGGGTTGCACAATTTTTATGGTCGTGGAAATGACTGCATGGTTTATGAGTCGTTAGAAATTACCAGGGATGAACTTCTGCTTGATGAGTAGGTGTCGACAAGTAACGTCACTGTGACGTCGCTGACGTCGGACTTGCGGCGATGTTCGTAAGTATGTCTCATAAAAATATTCATATCTCAAAAACTATTCTGTGCATTGTTGTGAAATTTGGTCATCATATGCAAATTAGACTGAAGTTACGGTGTGAAAAAAATCGTGGTTTTACTGACATTATACACGATTTTACAGCATCAGTGACATTACTTTTGGATATACCCACGTACTTCAAGATCTTCGGGGGTTTTTCGCATTTTTTAAAAATATTTATATATCACTCCTTGCGCTTTCCCAATCATGGAAAGATCGTTTAATATGTAATGCTTTGTGAAATATGTTGTCTTTGTGAAATTGAGTCACCCGGGAACTTGGACTTTTAATCATTTCTTTGGATAGTGTGCGGGCATTGCTCTGTGTAGTTGTGTTAGGGTGTTACTGTTATCTATGCTCACCTGGTTACGTTGAGTGCTGCCTTCCCTGTCCGACTTCCTCATCTCTTTAGCACAGTGTAATTGACATTACACCAGAGCAGAGCTCGCTCCTCCTGGTTGTTTTTCGAAGGCTGCTTGACGAAGTTTTTCAAGTTAATTCATTGGGCAATGGGATAATTTCTTTACCGTTAAATTTGATTAAAAGGGTATTAATTGACAACTGGCGTAATGTCAATTGATATGAGGCTATGTTTCTATCCATCAGTAAATTGTGTACTTTCAGTGGTCTCAAGGAAAATTGCTTTCTACGCTCGATCGCTGGTAGGTTCTTGCTTACGCAATAACAATGTGTTGGTGTTCTATGCTGAAGAACTAGACGTTGGTAATGGATATAATACACATTCGGGTATTTATGTGGTTCATGTGACTGGTACATACGTGTTTACTTGGACAATCTATGCTAGTGACACATGGTATACGGCGGATATAGTGGTAAACGGTCATAGCAAGGGGAAAGCGTCTGTTGATAGTTTTGGCGATGTTCAGTGGGTAGGAGGTACGGGGGTTATTGTAACGAACGTTACTGCTGGTGACCAAGTATTCATTAGAAGGTCTGCTGGACATGATTGTCGTATTGATTACACTGAAGGACAACAAATGTCGTTTGCTGGTTGGCTGTTGTTTTAAATCGATGACATAATAGACTAGACTAGATTAGATGAATAGAATAGAATATAACAGAATAGACAAGTCTAGATTAGAATTTGATAGAATAGAATATAACAGAATCGACTATACTTTAATAGAATAGAATAGAATAGAATAAAATAGAATAGAATAGAATAGAATAATTTGACATGAACATGAACACTACATATAAATAAACTAGTATGGTAAATAAATGTTCCCCTCATTAAATTCGTTTTTAAATATTCGATGTAATAGAATAGAAAGCGTTCATTAATGCCTAGGTCCCACTGAACGTTTTTGCCTCGGCGATGTTGTACTCCCGATTTAATAAATGGGCTTCGAAGGGCACCGGGAAAAGTGTGTTCGTGGTCTATGAGAAGCTTCGGGAAAGTCGTGATAAAATATGTGAAATCCCTGTTCCTGGTGCTTCCCCCACCCACCAAAGCTAGTTTATTTAAGTCGGCAGTTTATCGCCGAGGCAAAAATGTGATTATGCAAGTCCAATATATAATTTAACAAAAGTGTGTCGTAACTAAAGATACGATAATAGCAAAAATACCTAGCGTATTGACCTTCAAACTTTACATGGAGGTTGACCGCTAACAAAAGATGGCCTCTATCGATTTTAAGGTCAATTGGTCAATTTCACATGTGACCTATACCAATTCTATTTACTGGAATCCGGCATGAGGCAATTGTGGTGCATACTATGTTAAAAATTGTCTTGTACTTTTTACATTCTGCGTTATAGAATTGCTACCTAGTATAACATCAACACGGAACTAACTTTTTGTTAACATACGCTCTTGTGCCTCCGTAGCTCGGTTGTTAGCGCGCTGGTCGCCTTATCCGGCGACCCGGGTTCATATACGGTTGGAGGCATATAATGATTATATTCCTGCCATATTCAGCAGAAAGCTGACTGGCAAATAAAGGTTATGCTCGGCAAACCCATTATGGTGTTCAAGAAAATATGATAGTATGGAGTAGTTGCACGAAGGATGGAATGTTGGCGCAGATGTAAGCAGCAACTTGCCAAGTAAAATGTTGAATATGGCGAGCATTTTTTAAGATTTGTTTTCTAACGCGTTAAAGTTCAATTTTCTTCTGGACATTCACCGCACAGACTATCTCGTAAGTATTTCAATGAAATGCAGGAGATTTTTCTTGCTCAAACTTTAAACTTAAACTAATGAAGTTAATATGCAGTTTTCACTCATTTTACTTGTAGGACATTACCATGCATGCTTCATAAAGCTATTTAAATTAATATTTGTTATCATTTCATCATGCAGACCAAAAATGCCAAGGTTCCAGTATTCCAAGAAATGCAGGATATTTGATCAATTTGCCGAAAATCATGCGGGAGTAGAGTCTCAAATGCAGGGGACTCCTGCATCACTGTGGTATAACGTACACCGGATATTGCTAGCAAGATGAGTAATATTATCAATTTTCGCGACATTCTAGTGTCGACAAGGGTAAGTTCAGAGATGATTGTTAGTTTTTCTGAGTGTTTTAATGTACATTTTATACAAAACTATTTTCTCCATAAATTTTCCTAGTCTGTGCAAACGGTAAATTGCCAGGAATTTCATTAAAGGGTGATTAAAAGACCAAACTCGTATCGTTACTCACGCAGAAAGTAAGCTCGATCTGTCGAAATAAGATTTTTTTGTTTATATTTTTCGTTAAAATACTCAACTTGAATCGAGCGAATTGTCATTTTTGTTACAAAGATTATATTGCAAATGTAGTATCCGAAACTAATCGAAAATGACGGTGCATTGCGAGAATAAATGCAGGTGTTAGTGTACAGAGTATTGCTGTTTGGTGTACAGAGTATTGCTTTTACTTGCAGTGACTATTTGTCACTCAAATCGAATAAATGCAAGGTATAAGCAGCGTTATTTTATAAAAAAATAACTTATATTATATATATATATGTGTACCTATTAGATTGGATTGTATGGACTGCATGAAGCAATTAATGTAACAATCTAATCCTAGCTCCAAGTCCTCCCTGAATTTTAACAGAAACTTCTATTAGTAACCGTGTATTTCAAATACAGAAAAGAGTCATAGATGAGCAATTGCATTTGACAAACACAAAACTACTACAATGTCCAATACTTTGAATTAGTAACGTTGAGCGTAAATCATAGCAAAGGAACCTCATTACAGTATCTGAAATAGTTGAGAGATTATAATATAAACCTTGGTGTGTACATTTTGTATATATGGATATGAATGCCCTTATTTGCCATTTGACCATAAGTATGACTCTCAAGAATTGCATATATCAAAGCTAAATATCACATTTGTACTACTCACAAGAACACTTTATGCATAAAATTCAGCATTCTATATTGTTAATCGCATTCATCTGCCTGGCGGTTGAAATATTTGAACATAATCATTTAAGAATATTCTTATTGTATCGTATAACCCATAAAACATGACCATATTTGTGAGCAGACGTAATAATACGATAAAACTGTCCATTTACATACTTTATTTACTCATTTTATTATGCCATACTCTCCGTATACTAACGTTGAGCTTATGTGCAATACTCCGTACACTAAACAGCAATACTCCGTACACGCACATGTATCTGTTTTTGTGTGTATCTTAGTTGTTTTTCGAACAATATTTATGAAATTTGGTCACAACATTTTGGAGTGCAATATAAACAAAATCACTGCGGTATAACGTACACCGGATATTGTTAGCAAGATGAGTAATATTATCAATTTTCGCGACATTCTAGTGTTGACAAGGGTAAGTTCAGAGATGATTGTTAGTTTTTCTGAGTGTTTTAATGTACATTTTATACAAAACTATCTTCTCCATAAATATTCCTAGCCTGTGCAACCGGTAAATTGCCAGGAATTTCTTTAAAGGGTGATTAAAAGACCAAACTCGTATCGTTACTCACGCAGAAAGTAAGCTCGATCTGTCGATATAAGATGTTTTTGTTTATATTTTTCGTTAAAATACTCAACTTGAATCGAGCGAATTGTCATTTTTGTTACAAAGATTATATTGCAAATGTAGTATCCGAAACTAATCGAAAAGGACGGTGCATTGCGAGAATAAATGCAGGTGTTAATGTACATAGTATTATATAGTTTCTCTCTGGTGTACGGAGTATTGCTGTTTGGTGTACAGAGTATTGCTTTTACTTGCAGTGACTATTTGTCACTCAAATCGAATAAATACAAGGTATAAGCAGCGTTATTTTATAAAAAAATAACTTATATTATATATATATGTACCTATTAGATTGGATTTTATGGACTGCATGAAACAATTAATGTAACAATCTAATCCTAGCTCCAAGTCCTCCCTGAATTTTAACGGAAACTTCTATTAGTATCCGTGTATTTCACATACAGTAAAGAGTCATAGATGAGCAATTGCATTTGACAAACACAAAACTACTACAATGTCCAATACTTTGAATTAGCAACGTTGAACGTAAATCATAGCAAAGGAACCTCATTACAGTATCTGAAATAGTTGAGAGATTATAAAATAAACCTTGGTGTGTACATTTTGTATACATGGATATGAATGCCCTTATTTGCCATTTGACCATAAGTATGACTCTCAAAGAATTGCATATATCCAAGCTTAATATCACATTTGTACTACTCACAAGAACACTTTATGCATAAAATTCAGCATTCTATATTGTTAATCGCATTCATCTGCCTGACGGTTGAAATATTTTAACATAATCATTTAAGAATATTCTTATTGTATCGTATAACCCATAAAACATGACCATATTTGTGAGCAGACGTAATAATACGATAAAACTGTCCATTTACATACTTTATTTACTCATTTTATTATGCCATACTCCGTACACTAAACAGCAATACTCCGTACACGCACATGTATCTGTTTTGGGGTGTATCTTAGTTGTTTTCCGAACAATATTTATGAAATTTGGTCACAACATTTTGCAGTTCAATATAAACAAAATGGCCAGTTAAAAAAATCTACAATTTGGTATTACAGCCGTTCCAGAAGCTTGTACAGTCCTGTTGTTAATATATGCGAGTGAGTAACGGCATAATGCTGGTTCATTTTAACCTTTCTGTGAATATCTGATATACGATAGTGTGCTATAAAGTTACCAAAATGCCCGAAGAAGTAAAAACTCAATTGGGATGTGCATAAGAAGTCAGTAATTTGGAAAATTTCGTCTCTAAACTCACCCTGGTCTCCATTTTATGTCCTTAAAATTGATAATATTACTCACTTTACGAGCAATATCCGGTGTACGTTATACCGCACTGTGCGTGATGTAGGAGATCTGGCATGTATGTTGTATGAACACATCGTGTGCAGTAAGCTATATTGTACCGTTGGAAACGGGTCAACTAAATAACTAGTTTCATCTTATTTATAAACGAAACTTTCGCTTGCCAAAACATTTCTTCAAAATCATCATTCTGATCACCTCGTTTTTTTTTTGCATTTACCGGAGACAAGCGGAAAATGCCGAGCTTTCACGATTGCAAAATCATATGTACGCTGAACACGATATATTGAATTCGTTTGGTTTGTTTATAAATGGTTCTCTTGACCAAGAAAAAGTCTTCATTAAAAATTCAGGCATAGCAATGGAAAGTTATCACTCAGTTACTAAGTATTAGAACTTTCAGAATGGCCCTGGTATAGTATCAAGACTTCTACAAAAGTGGAGATGGCGTCACCCTCTGCATGAAGATCTTTTTCTGGGTTTGGGAGGGGAGGGGGGCTTGAGTTCCATACGAGTGAGATACAGTGGCTTATCCGATGGTGTAGTTCTCAATAAATCAGGTGAAACATTAGGGGTAGCAGAGAGGTATTCGATCCCTGTAAAGGGAAATAACTGCGTCTGATATTTGATTATATGTATATGCAATGTCACCTGTTAAATGGTGTGAAAAGTATCATACAAGTATGGTTTATTTATGTGTACGCCTTGGTTTACTTAATAAGCCCCGGGATATTATTCAACAATGGCAGGATAAAAATATATAAATTAAAAAATTGTTCTTTCTGTTTTAATTCTTTAAATATATAGTTAAGTATAACGAAACTTTGGGAATATGTTATACAATGCAGGCTTAAGCGTTTGATTAAATTACACCATATGTACTAATAGATTTGAATTGTTTGACATGCATATTTATCTATGCATTGTCGGGGACGAAGTCTACATTCAGTCATTTAGTAGTCGTATATAAAGTGTTTCTTTTGTGTCGTAGAGTTGCAATCTCACGATTGCCAAGCACTTGGCGTTGTCTGTTTTGACGGGCTTGATCCTTGGTTGTTTCCCTACACCCCTTCTTCCCTCCTAGATAAGAAAGGGTGGCCTTGGAGCTCGTCTTTGTCTTACCAGCAAAGTCTTTGTGCTTATTTTTATGTTTGTCACTTAATTGAGATGAACAAACTGCCTGGCGCGTGTATATGGTCGCACGGTCATGATATGCTCTCTGTCCGATTTCCTTTAAATATTCATTTATACATTATTGTTAAATAGCTTAATTCTATTTCGTGACTGTCTTAAACTAGTGATAATAGAACCTCATTAATACGACCATTTTAGATTGAGATGGTCATTTTGATGAGGTCATCAGTGTCATTGTATTTTAATTTCCAAATTTATTTTACTAGAGAGCATATCATGATTCGTAATCGAGATACAAATGTATTATACAGCGCCATGTCATGAAATAAAAACAACAACATGAAATTCACATACAATGGTTGATGTTTGAGAAAGTCTATACGTGTATTTAATATACCCGGACTGCACCAGTTTATTGAATTACCTCCCTTTAATAAATCTGCATTTATGCAAATTTATGAAACTCCGAATGCAGTTATTAAGAAAATCTATATATCAAATACGAGCTAGGGTGGGAGTGGGTGAAGTTAGTACGTATACTAACATTTTAAAGGAGATACTATTCGTTTGTTTTCAGCTTTACGTAAAGTACCGGAAACAAACGAACACGACTCGGGACTATGTCGAAATTGGCCGAATGACGGAAATTGGCTAAGCATTGTGTCCCGAGTCACATCATGGACCGTTAATGATTAATCCCTGGTCAAATGTTAATTGCACAGCTGCAGCTTTAATACTATTTGGCTTATATTTATTGAATATACAATTTTATTATTATATTCATAGTAGTCTTATAAGCCATTCTATACATTTATTTAGGTTACTTATGCCTATTTTATTAAACACGTGTTTTCCATTTTTTCATAAAATTTGTGACTGAGTATCACATATACATTCATCAGATGGTCAAACAGTCATTTGTGAATATTGTCCTTTGGCCCTGAAAAAAGAAAATGTTGAACATTCCACTACTAGTAGTTCGTTTTTAAAATTTCAAATAATTAAAAACCATGCATATAATAAAGATTTAGCATGAATATCACAATATTCCTCATAACATGTGCATAACTCAAAAAACACTATTTAAAAAAAAACATTAGTAATACTTAGAAGTTGTCAAAATAAAACCATTCCTAGTAGTTTCATGGTGAAAAAGTATGTTGCCATTCTTGCTACACTTTCATGATTTTTCGTTAGATCTGTGAGGTGAAATAGTTAGAAATAGAAACACTAACGCAAACTGTTCAATTTCGGACAATGCATGTGAGAATTTCAAGCATCATTTTCTACGAGTCGTGTATAAAAAGGCCCTATCAACTTTATTCCGCAAAGATAGCATGCGGGGCTGTGTTAATAGTACACTATAACCACCATGGTCATTCACCATTCGTCAAATAGATCGTAGATCCAAAAGAAATATCGAAATCGAGAATTACTGGTGAGAAATATAACTCCACAACTTACATCTCGTTGGTGTTTACCTCTGTCGCAGAGGCATCACTCAGCTGCGGAGGCATTGGGTTATACCGTGTGTTGAGGCTTGTGAGTTTATTTCATATTTATAGCATGTGCAAAATGTGTGCATGTGTACATGTGTGTACTGTTTCTTTCGAATATTGCTTAGTGGGTTGTTCTTCATTCTGAACACCTCGGTTTTATGCAATGCAAAATATTTTACCGGAGACAAACGGAAATGGCCGAGCTTTCTTGATTTGGTTACTCTTGTGTGGTCGTCATGATTCGTTCATGTCTGGTGGTTCTTGGTCCGGTTACATTTCATCAACATGTGGCATAATTTCGGAGTAGGTTATTGTTTTTTTAAGCATTTCATTTTCCTATTTATGATTGCTCAGCTACTTGTACTATGTGAGTGTTGACTGCGTTTCGTTCGGTCACTGGGATCACCATTCTTTATGAGGTTGGGTCATCCTGTATTTTTGCGGCGGGTGCTTGGGCTTTTAATCCTTTCTTTTTGGGATTTGTGTGGGCACTGCTCCGTGTAGTTTTTTTGTGATGTTACTGCTGTTGATGTGCTCGGCTGGTTAAGTTGAGTGCTGCCTTCCCTGTCCAACTTCCTTATTTCTTTTTGCCATCCCTGTCCACTTGTAATCATATTCAATAGGAGCATTGTTCATATAAAATGGCTAAGATGTTTTAGAACAAATTTTGAAAACTGAGACTAACTGCCTGGTGAAGGAAAATAAATTGGCTTTCATGAAAAAAATTGTTTGGACAAGAGACATTTTGGGAGAGAGTCGTAACTAAGTTTGACCCTTTAACCATGTGTGTTATATATAAATTTGTATGAAAGAAATTATTCGTGTATGTATGAGTTGGGTAATAAATATGTTTAACCAAA
Source organism: Spisula subtruncata (assembly GCA_963678985.1). NCBI lineage: Eukaryota > Metazoa > Mollusca > Bivalvia > Venerida > Mactridae > Spisula > Spisula subtruncata. The sequence continues at coordinate 15,772,916 of OY787674.1, forward strand.
CTAGACATTGAAGAAGCTGTCCAATGTCTCTAGTCAGACAAATCTGAGAAAATTGTGCCGGGTACAACCAGGACAAGGAGGCAGAAAAATTGGATCTTTTTTGTATTTTTCAGTAGCTTTTTCCAAAGTTGCGTTTTACGTTCACACGCTAGTACAGACTTGCTTTCACAATAACCAAAGGCTGGTGTTTGGTGCTGTGGATCTTGACGATGGCAAAGGTTACGACAACGGCTCCGGGGTGTACATTGTCCCAGTGACTGGCACATACGTATTTACTTGGACTGTCGACGATTCTAAGACATATGTAATGGTGAATGGCCAATCTAAAGGAACGGCAACAACTGATGATCGTCTAATGGGTTTGGTTGTTACCAAGGTAGTTGCTGGTGATCAAGTATACATCAAAAGACATGATGGCGGTGGTTGCCATGTTGACGACGATGAAGCAAAACGGGCGATGTTTGGTGGCTGGCGACTGTTTTAAATCATTGATGTGAAATGACAGGCCTTAGAAATTATATCACAAAAAAAAAGTTTGACATTCTCAGTGTTCACCCATTCATAAGAGAAAATGATATATACATGTACTATATTGAATGGATGAAATATTTGGGAAGTTTAAGCTATGATATGTGATATAATTTCTAAAGCATGTGATGAAATTGACTTTAAATATGCAGTGTCCAAGTATATGTCCATCTTAAGCGTTCATTGTCGTTATTAATATACAATTACCTGTACGTGGATGTTAACTTGCATCCAGCGGTCTATAGAACATAGAAATTGTTATTGACTGTGTCGTTCGTTGCTTTTCACTAATAGAAGCAATTGATTACATGTTGATCAATAGTTTAGGACAACTGGTTATGTAATGGAAACTTTATTTGTAAGTATTCCCATTATGATTTTATTTTAATATAAGTACGGTGCCATGCAGACATGAAAAATGATGATGAATGACGGTGATCCTAAACTAGGTGAGTTGATCAAGTTGATGGGTAAGTAATGTAGGGCCAATATATATAGTCCTCTGTTTTTCTCTGTTGAGATCCATGTGTCAGTAGCCCAAGCTCAATTGGTAGAGCACATGAATTGCAAGCAAGGGGTTGTGGGTTCGAGTCCTGCGCTGGGTAGATACTTTTTCTCCATTACAATATCTCTCTGCAGTTAAATACAAAGGCACCGACTACAGCGGTTCCTTTCATCAGCTAGCTACACACTAGTTAAACACATTTTTGTCGATGTTCTTCCATACATGAAACTTGAAACATATATTTATGTCATGGCAACATCACTCAAGCTATGCGCATATCGCAGGCTTAGAATGAGGAGGTTGTAAGTACTACCTACGACCCTATAAAACTGATACATATTTGACATCTCCATTGTATGGCGCTTCTTATAATATGAGCATACGAGGGTATATCCAAAAGTAATGTCACTCCTCCCGTGGTTTAATTGTTTATTGGCCGATATGCATAAATGTGATATCAAAATGTTCAGCAATTCAATTCTGATTAATATACAACGTGCTGCATTATTCGATTTTCATAACTGGATTATATGAACATTCAAAATATACCTATGACGTCATATCGCCGCACACGAAAATTACACTTGTTTTTCATTATCATAACAATTTTCTTTTATGCGTTTTTATAAAACACAATTCTCAGAAGCAGACAATACTTCCGTGACGTAATGAAACAAATGTTTTGTGTCTGCTGCTAAAAAGCAATAACGTCACTCGACTTTGAAACTCGTAATATATTTTCAACGCTTTGACTACTTAGCGAAAACACGGCAGATTTGTGACAAAAAGACGCTGCGCGTAATAATTCACTTTTCCTAAAAGTTTTGAAAGTCACCTACTGTAACTTTAGTTACACAAGGCGACAACATAGGCCCATGTGTATGTAGTATAAGCTTTTAAGGGGGCATATGTCACCAAATCATTATCGATAGAGAGTTATATAAACGGTTTTTAGTAGATCCGAAAAGAACACCAAGAGTATTTTTAACGCCGTCAATTCAATTCAACGTTAAAAATTCCAATCATTATGTGGCGAGTTAAATATTTTGCTGTGGGACTATGTAGAGGACACTTAAAAATAATTTGATTTCGCAGAGAGTAAGTGTCGGATGGGTTACACATGTTTAAGGGTATTTGAAATGATTGCATGGTTTATGAATCGTTAGAAATCATCAGGGATGAACTTCTACTGGATGAGTAGGTGTCAGCAAGTATCGTCATTGTGACGTCGTTGACGTCGGACTTGCGGCGATGTTCGTAAGTATGCCTCGTAAGAATTGTCATATCTCCAGAACTATTATGAGAATTGTTGTGAAATTTGGCCATCATATTCAAATTAGACTGAAGTTACGATTTGAAAAATTTCGTGATTTTACTGGCATTATATACGATTTTATAGCATCAGTGACATTACTTTTGGATATACCCACGTATTTTCAAGAAAATCGGGACTTGTCATGTTGACCAAACTGAAGTTTAAAAAGCTTGTTTTTGCATAAGTAAAGACTTTTCTTGTTTTCTCAAAATATCAATTTGTACTTTTTTTTACAACCTTCTCATTCTAAGCCAGCGAAATATCAGTACATAAACCGTTACACTTTTTATAGCTTAGATATCAGGAAAAGGTGTCAGATATAATAGACAGATTTTGTGAAAGAATGAACAAAAAATAAACAAGTGGCAATATTATAAAACATTTATTTATCAGACTACAAAAGAAGTAGATCTACAATTATCCAAAAATACAATATAATGAAGTAGAAAAGTATGCTGAATCAATCACAGGTAACTGTATCGTTGAAAACGAAAAAAAAGGAAAAAAAAATTCAGTATAGAAAAATACAAATTTTCAAAAAAAAAATTTTTTCGTTTTTGTTTTCTTTTTCAACAATACAGTTACCTGTGGAATCAATGGGAAAACACTAACATCAGCAAATTATTTATGAAACACAAGAATGATCTTTTGAGTTGTCTTTGAGATCAATAGACAAACAAACAGACAGGATAATCAGTAGATGCCAGGGTACATGTATAATAAAAACTGGCACATGAGATGTTCACACACACTTTTCAGCTTATCTTTTATCAGAATAGTGAAAGTTGTACAGTGTTTAACTTTAATAATGATGATATTGAGACAAAGTCGTGCAAATCAGGGATTCTAGATACAGATAGACAAGGTCCTGTGAATATGGTCATTTTTCAGTTCAACTGCGAGTCATAATACCTGACCATTCAGCTTTATCACAATGACCTCTGTTTAGAAGTAGTACTGTAAAATCATTAATTTTCGAGGGATTAAATTTCCTGGTTCACGAAATCAAATACCATCAAAAAATATTTTTACCCTTGTATTTATTACCTGAAATGCTAAACCCACAAATTCACGTCCCATCGAAACGGTCTTTTTTTACCAAAACCATGAAATTTTGTCCCACCAAATTTAATGATTTTACAGAATATGGTCATCATAACATTTAGGCAAGGGCAATAGATCTAAGGTCTGCCCATAAACAGTAAATAACCCAATAAAAACTTCATCCATATATTATCGTAAAACTTCAGTACAGCTTTTACACATTAATTCAATACCGCTGGCCAGGAATTATGTAATTCATACGACAACTTGTCTAAATTTGACACAGCAAGTGCAGTGAATATACATAAATAAACTATAAACATCAATTCATGTCAGTGACCATTTAAATTCTTCAATTTGTGTTCAATTTGCTCACTGAAATCAATAAAGTCTGCATAATATTTTCAAGCAGAACTGTCAGAAAAAGGTCAATACTAGTAAACAAGTTTTAAGGAGATGGCAGTGAGTATACACAAACATACTAAATATGTGGGGAGCTACATCCAAGAGGAAGGGGCTAAAACTTGGGGATCAAGAAGTTGTGGGTTTGATCCCCATTTGTACCAAGAATAGCCGTTCAATGCTCCACTTTATCCCCAGTGTATGAATTGGGGTCGGAGAGGGACAATAGCCAGTGTAAAAGTATACAGTCAGTTGGACAGACTCATGGACTTCCAAGTTTTTTTAATTTTATAAATCAAACAAAACAGTATAATACAGGCCTCGACAAATTTTTCTAGAGCCACTCGAGCAGTCCCAAAAAAACACTCGTCCTGCAGCATAATCAACTCGTCCGTATTTTCCAGTCGAAGAAAAATGTGGAAATCTGTTTTTGAACGATGTGATTTTCGTCTCTAAAATTGTGAAAATACAAATGTGTTCCGCATTTCTGCTCCTTTCTCTATTCTGAAGCAGACAACTTTTGATCAGCTTGATTGGTAAATATACTGTGTCTATATGAACTTTATTATTCACGTGATGACCACTATGTTGGCATTAAATTTTGTCCTTAATTACACAAACCGATGGAAGGAGTTTGTTTCTTAGTCCATACATTCGTACATTACATTCATTTTGCACACTGTGAAGAACCAAAAACGTCGCTTTAACGCTATAAATTATGTTTTGATTGATTAAAATAAGAACAGTGTCATTCATTAATCGAGCATAACCGGCTGACGTCACAACGCACCCATGTTTTTATTCTTCCAACTTTCGTTTTTGACCGACTAGATGATCTGGTGTTTGTATCGAATACGAGATGGTTTTTCATCGAATTATGGTGTTTAATGCGCGATTAATTACTGAAACTTGATTGATTTCTGCCAGAAATTGCACTCGTCGTGTAGGACATGTGTTGCTGGATGTTGACTCGTCCGATGTGAATTTCTACTCTTAATTACGAGCGAATGAGTGGATTTGTCGAGCCCTGTAATAGTAAGTAATCGGGAAACTGTATAGAAATGTAGGAAATGCATGAAGGGTCTATGAGTAAAGGGTCAATTACTCTATGTAGCACTACTAAACACAAAAAATAAAATCAACAAATATAATCACTAACAAGGACAAGTATTCACACATATAAGAGTTAATACAACACAATAGCAACCAAGCTGTAGCCAGAAAGAATATTCAACAATTTTAAACAATTTTAAAAATTGTTCAAATTTCCTTTCTGAAATGAGTGAATTCAATGAACTTGAATGGTACACTGTATGACAAGTCACTTGCTTAGCATGAGAAGGCCGTAACTACAAACTCAATATTTTGAGAAAACAAGAAAAAACTGTTCAAAACTTACTCTTTTCTTATGGTATTACAAACAATTTCAACTTCAGTTTGGTGAACATGACAAGTTCAGATATTCAAACAAATAGACTGATAAGAAGCACATTGTGATGCTGAGTTTAAATATGTATTAGTCTTATAAGGTCGTAAGTAGTAGCTACCAGTCCTGCTCATTCTAAGCCAGCTGAGTATTAAATGCAGATTGAATAGGTGAATCACATAGTCTAGTTCATGATTTTATGATATGTTACTAATGTAAACTATGGAGACACTTCATCTGATCAACAAGCCACCATACTCTATACTCCTTGATTCTTCATACCATAGTTATTTCCTGAATTCAGAAAACTTTTATAGGTCACATGACCATAATTTTTTATGCATCAAGCTTTATTTCAATATTTTCACAGAAAATATTAAGAGAACTAGCACATGATTATTTCATTAACACAAAACTAACAGTATTCGGCTGGAAAACAGCAAGACGCATTTTAAAACAATGTTGCATATCGACAGTACCAAACCAAAACCCTGTAACTTAATTTTGGTGCGAAAACATTTTTTGCAGCATGCGCCGCGCATTTCTTTTTAGTCGCCATCTAAATAGCCAATTGCGTTACTTCTATACAGTCAGGTGACTCAATACCGTATTTTTATTGGATTCAAAAAGGTTGGTAAAAAATCCCATATATGACAGTACAAACTCTGATTTAGTACAAGTCAACATATTCTTGTACATGTCGGAGTTGATTATGGTTCCAAATAGGATCAGGTAGGGTGTCATTTCGTTACAAGACGTCGATATTATTTCATCGAAGTAAATACGTTTTTTCGTCTCCTGAAAAGTTGTCTTTTTGCAGTTACGGGGTTTTGGTTTGGCACCGTCGATATGGTATAATCAGGAGCTATTTACCTAATCCTTTTACGCTCTGTCAGCATAATGTATTTTAAGAGTTAAACTTTGACTTACATTATACATCAGTGGAAAGTATAACATATTGTACTACATCACACATCTAAAGGACCAATATTGCGTTCTTGTAGAAAAATATATACTGCGTAACAGGAAAACTACACTTAAACAGTACTCTAACTTGTATATCTAAGATCTTCAAACATTAAGGTCTGACTCAAGTTCATATATCTCTGGACTATCTATCTATATGTCACTATCTTCTTGCACCAGGCATTAAGTATAATGTTCTGATCATATATGACACACCAGGAAACACTCACTGGCACTCACTCACAGTTCTTTACACTCCTTAATATTTCGCAACACTTCCTAAAAGTCCTTCACATTCTATTAATGTGCTTTACACTTCTTTAAACTCCAACATTATAATGTGCACATATAGCATCTATAAGATCCGCTTTCTTGGTTCCCGTACTTGCTATACCATTCTCTTTTATCTTCTCTTTCAGTATGGGTACCGTCAACTTTCCAAGCTACAAATGAAAGCAATTTGCATTCATCATCAAAATCTATAACGCCAGTCTAATAATCAGCCAAAATTCTTAAAGTCTAGGTCCCACTGAGCCTTTTTTGCATCGGCGATGTTCTCCCGATTTATATAAATTAGCTTTGTGAGACATCCCTACCAAATATTTCACAAATTTTCTAATACGACTTTCTCAAAGCTTCGCCTAGACCATGAGAACCCTTTTCTTGATGCCTTCCGGTGCCCATTTACTAAATCAGGAGTACATTGGCGAGGCATAAAAGTTCAGTGGGACCTAGGCATAAGCCTTGCTTAAGTTCTAGTGCCAAATTCACAAAGTCTCACATCAGAGTGGACACACCACATGGTACATGACATGAATGTTGGCTAATATATGTAAGCACAAAGTTTAAAACAACCCTAAGTATTTTATTCTTAGACCAATTTCAACGTGATATTGTCGATGCTAGAGCCGAGAATAAATACTACCCAGAAGCCTCTTATCCCATAAGTAGAAACTACTTTAAGTGGATTTGATTCTGATATCGAGTTCATCATCAAATGAAAGCAACTTAATACCACAATGTATAATGAAGACTTACTTGTCTATCATAGTCTTTATTAGCCAGTCAGCTTTCTGCTGAAATATGGCAAGCATATATAGGTGTGCCTCCACACGAATTTGAACTTGGGTCGCCCGATAAGACACCAAGAGCACTTACCACTGAGCAACGGAAGCACATAAAATCTCCGAAGCTAAACAATCGATCAGAGGTTCTACTGAGTCATTATGTTCAGTCCTGAAACTATTCTGGGTGCCATAACCACAAATAACTGTGACATAAGCACACATCCCTGGGCTTCAAAGTTCAAACATTGTTTTATTTACATCATTCAGATTATGGAACCTAAAATGACCATAACTTTGTCAATTCTTTAAATTTTTTCATCAAATAACTTTTAATGTGTGCAGAAAAGATACTTCTTTCTAATGCAGCCAGATATCCTGTTTAATCCGGAATGTATACATACCCTTCCAGCCTCTGCTTCAGCTTTGAGATCTATACCAGCAGCAGCTTCTGTCTTAGCTCTCTTAGCTGCTCCACCATCACCACCTCCAGCCTACATGGTGTAAAGCAAATAAATATAGGGAATTTCAAGCAATACAAAAGTCCCATACTGGTTTAAACTTATTTTCAGTATTTCTGTTGCCATGGCAAGCACAAGTTTTGTTCAAATCTAAATAAACAAATAATTAGGAATCGCAAAGAAGTCCCCTACCGGTTTAAACTTTTTTTCAATGTTTCTGTTGCCATGGCAACAACAATTTTTGTCCAAATCAAAATAAATTATACATGCATAATGATCTATAGGTCCCTATCCACATACCAAGTTTGATAAACCTAGCTGGAAAACTGTTTAAGCTATAGCAGGATCCAGACTTTCTTGACAAACTGACTGACAGTCAGACAGACTACAAACCTATATTCCCCTCCGCTTGAAAACCGCTAGGGGCCTAATAAACATCATTAAAGCAGCATTAGGCCTGGTAGAAGACTTTATGATTTCAATTAAAAATGTGTCCATGGGACGCCACCAAATGCCAATAAACTGTATCCTGTATGTTGTTTATCTGTGACAGTTTGAAATAATTCCGCCCATAGGTTTGTGAGGAGTTCAACATACAAGATTTGTGTTATAGATGGACGGACAGCACCAATGCTATATGGGCACAATGAGTATTGAGCCGAGAAGCACTTTTAACTATAGACCCTATGTGTATATACTATTAACCTAAAAGTTCTGCTAAGGTAAAATTGTATCTTCTATAATACTGTATGATATGAAATTATTATCCCAAAGTGTCCTACTTGCACATTTAAATTGACATAACACCAAAGCAGAGATTGCTCAACCTGATTGTTGGTCGAATATTGCTTGGCCAAGGTTTTCAAGTTAGTCCATTGGACCATCTGACTATAATTTACAGTTGAAATTTATTTAAAGGGTATTGATTGACAACTGGCGTAATGTCAATTCCTATGAATTTTGATGAATGTAGCTCGTATATGTAACACCAGTTTAATTCCACTGTGTAAAAGGCTATAAGGCTATAACTCTACCGATGTTGGAAGAATCTAAACTTGCACGATTTACAATAAATATTGCAAAGAAATGGAAGCAGTCCCTTTATGAACCCTTACTTACCTTTCGTTTGACCCCTGGAGTATAGTCAGCTGGATACACAAGGTCCTTAAAGTTCTCAATAGCATCTCCGGCCCTTTTCTTGATCCTATTCTCATCAGGTACTGTAACATGGTCACAATATAGAGTTCAATGTTTGTATTTTAAGAACAGGAAAATATAAACTAAGAACAAGGGACATAACTCTAGGTTTGAGTTAAATAGACCCAATTGAAAAACTTACTTTTAAGAAGAGGGTGTTAAAGGACATCTATGCCATCATGGAAGCAAATAGTCTTTAATGTCATAATTCATGACAACCTAGACATTTGGCATACTGACCCTAAAAATCAATAGGGATCATCTACAGACCAACCTCCCTGCAAAATAAGGCACAGCTTTTCTTAGACTTATTATTGAACAAACACCATTAGGTCAACCAACTGACAGACAAAGCAATATGCCCCTCAAATATGTTGCTTTGATAATGTTAAGTGTTTATGATGGTACACAAGTTAAGCCATATTAGCAAGCAATGCCTTGTAAGACTTTCAAAATATTTGAAGAAACATTTTCGATCGGACAAACTAACAAACAAACAGATGGACAATCACAATTTGCCTCCTGCATCAGTAAATGCCTGGGCATAATTTGTTTTAACTTCTCTGCTTTTAGAAAACGTTAAATTGCAACTATTGTTTTAGATGGCTGAATCACTGTTTAACTTCTACATACATGTATAATCTGTCATTTCCTCAGCTGTGTCTCTGTCTAGTGCTAACGCTTCAATATTTCGCCAATGTTTTTGTAGAACAGGATTTTCAAAACTTTCAGCTGTGTATGTAAACTGTAGTTTCTTCAATACTTCTTTAGCAGCATTAATCTGGTCTGTATCCGCTGTAAGAAGATATGAGACTCGATTACAGGGTTGCCAACAACTATGATAACAAAAATTTCCCAACTTTTCACTGACTTTTCCCTGTTTATTCCATACTTTGCACTGAATGGCATAAAGCACCGATACATGCAAGACTACCTCTGGGTTTCCAACCAGTTCATCTCTAGTTAGGTGGCGTTTCTGAAATGACAAAGTACTCTGGCCGTGGATTTAACCAGGGACCTCTCAATCAGGTGTTAAGAGTCTAATCCTCTCGACCGCCGTGCCACCTTGTGAACAGCAGCAAGTTTTAGGTACATACTAATTTAATTTTTGGTGGATTATGAAACAAGTTCTCAACTATCAAATGTATAGATCACTGACGACACCTCATTCAACAAGGGTATGAGAGAAGAGAAGCCAGTTTAGTTTCTTCATTTATATGACATAGCCTATGATCAAACCTGGATCTGCAACACTGGAAGCTGACCCTCAACCACAAGGCTATCAAAGAGTATTTCTAAGATGTAAATTTTAATTAGTTGGATCCTATTCAACTACAAGTATTAGAATCAACAGATTTAAATTTGCCCTCAAACAATTTACATACTACAGCCCAGTTAGGATATGAATAGAGTGACTGGCGTGGCGGTAGAATCCACTATCACGGTATAAAACCAATTATCGGACTAATGCAAACATGCGTCGCATAATTTTAATGCTAAGCTAAATGCTATCTGTTCTGGCAATCGTTGTAATCTTTTGGGTACGCATAAAAGTTTACGTCACTCACAAAATATCCTTACTTATCCTACATGGGGTCTAATACATAAACCTTGTACCTTTGACTGTTTGTTCCACCTTGACCTTCCTGAAGTCATCAGCGTACGGTATAAATATAACATGAAACCCTGGTGAACGTAGCTGTACTTTGTGGTCATCTAATTCTTCTTCCTGAAAAACATATACACAGCTATTTATTCATACATGGGAAGCGGTGGCCTAGAGGTAGGGTGCACACTTTGAGATTGAGAGGTCCCAGGTTCAACCCCCGTCAGGACGACTGGATAATTTCTGAGCAAAATAACCTACATGCTACCTGTGAGGCCAGTGCCTATTCCTGGGCGCCACAGATCAATGTCACCTGTGTATAGGTATAGGTTACCTGTGATAATAACGTCACAAGTTTTGGAGGACTACACTTGCCAGTGACATATTTACAGAATGACAAAGTATAGGTTACCTGTGGTAATAACGTCACAAATCTGCTGAACAGTTGACACATGTCATCAACATGAAAAGAAATGTAAAAAATTTTGGAGGGTCAATTTTTCAGAAAATAGGGGAAAAATGAAAATTCATTTAATTAAAAGGGGAAAGGGGCCGAAATTCAGCCTCAAAAACTGTCAAATGAGGGCCCTGGACTTACCTGTGGTAATAACGCCACAAATCTAGGTGGACTACTCTTGCCAGCGACATATTTACAGAATGGTACTACATCACGATCTATACATTTCTTCAGTAATGCTGTAAACAACGTCGTACTCCCAACTACATTCTGAAATTGAAAGTACTATCTTGTTAATTTAATAAATCCGAATCAATAAATAATTAGACATGCATAATCACCTTATTTGTCCCTATCCACATACCCAGTTTCATAAACCTAGCCAGAAAACTGTATGAGTTATGGCAGGATCCAGATTTTGAAGTATTTTCACTATTTTTAGCATTTGAGTATCCATAGCAACCACAATGTTTGTCCAAATAAAAAAAAAACTGGATGTGCATAATCTACTTATTAGTCCCTATACACATACCAATTTTCATAAAACTGGCTGGAAAACTGTTTTGAGATATGGTAGGATCCAGATTTTATTACCAGACGCACTGATGGAGGCCAAACCTTTAGTCCCTTATTGTTGAAAACCAGTAGGGGACTTTATAATGGAAAAATATTTGGTCCTTCAGACAGGTACTTTCATGTTAATTAACAGATTTTAAAGTTATCTACCATTACAAATTATATTAAAATCTCTAAAATGGGTAAACAAATGCTATTTTTGCATTTGACTGAAACTGTCATAAGGCATGGCAAGTCAGTTTTATCCTTGCTTAATTGATTGGCCAATGACTTCCACCTTGGAGGAAAGAAACTTACAGCAAATTTTTGTGATACAAGGAATATGGATACACAGCCCTATCTGGGTTCATCTCTAGATTGGTGGGAAATACTGAAAACTGAGAAATAAGTTTGTTTGGAACTTACCTTTTCGTCTGGGTATATAAAAGAGGAAGGTTTAACTTTGAAGTATATTTTCATTGAACTTCTCGGCTTAAAACCCATCAAATAAAGACCTGTGAATATATATTTTCAGTTGTTTTAAAAAAATTCATGCAGATATCCATCAACACTTTTAATAATCGAATACTGTAAAATCACTGAATTTTGTGGGGGATCAAATTTCGTGAATCAAATCCTATCAAACAATTGTTTTTATCCTTTTATTTATTACCTGAAATGCAAAATCTGCGAATTAACATCCTAACGAATTGGTCTTTTTTACTCAAACCACAAAATTTGGTCCCATTGAAATTAAATGATTTTACAGTATATGTAAAAAATACAGTACCAGTATGTACTAATTTTTATCAAACTATCTTCTTACAAGGGTTCTAGTACAGTTTTGAAAGGACGAACAACAAATTGTCTGTAGCAAAGCGTATGGAATAAGAATGAAAGAATAGTGATGAATATGCATGAAATTCAAAGTGGATATATTTAGTAGATTATGTCACCCATTTTTTTAAAAGTTTGCTCTCATTCAGGTGAACTTTATATCAGCCATATGGATACTACCACACCACATTATCCTAAAATAGGCCAACTAACAAAAAGACTGAATTATGCCGAGCATAGCCTTTATTTGCTTTATTTCTACTGAAACATGGCAGGCATATATATGTACCTCCACCCGGATTTGAACCCGGGTCGCCAGATTAGACGACAAGCGCACTAACCACTGAGCTACGGAGGCACATAAGAATCCATTCAGGTGAACTTTATATCAGCCATATGGAGACTACCACACCACATTATCCTAAAATAGGCCAACTAACAAAAATACTAAGAATCCATTATGAACTATATTAGCAACAGACCGTCCTCTCATAGCAACACATCAACTTATGTCACAGTTATACATACCGGCAGGATCGAATCTCTTCATCTGGTCAACTTCCTCATTCTCAAACTCTATAGCTTTACCACCATAGGTCTGCTTCTTCTTCAAATCTTGTGCCATTAATACTTCACCTGTTTCCTAGAATATACCGGTACAACATTAACTCTATATCCCCATAATACAAATATTCGTTCAGTTAACTAAAATCCCCATCTGGCTTTCATACAAAACTTATTGCAAACAATGATTTAGTAAAAAGTAATTTCAATTTTACAATAACTTTAAGACATCAAGTTCATTTTAACCATAACAATGTTTTTCACTCCGCAAAAGTTCTGGTAGCTTTTTTGTTTAAACTCCAGGGTCATGACCCGGTATATTCCATAGAGGGAAGCAATTCAAATAATTGTTTTATTACACTGCAAAAATAAAAACGTTGCACATAAATTTAAAATGTTTCTATGGGCTGTCATTCTAATTTTATATGTGACTACTGATTGACAGTCTCTAACTTGACTATGCATTAAAGATGCATTCCCTACAATTTTGATCGTTTACATCAATCCAAAGATAGTTTACATTAAATGAGAATTATTATTGCTAAAACTCCTCAAAATATCAACAGAAAACTACCGCTAATTACCGAGATATACCAAGGATAAAAATAGGTTTCTGTAACAGGCCAAAATAGTCACGAGTTGTTTCCCTTTGACCACATAATAATAAATCGCTGGAAGCGATTAATTATCATTGGTGATTGTGATATATAATTTTGACATTATAGAGACATATTTGTGCACACCTTCATCTGGCAAATTATGATAATTGATCGTGCTTGGTACATTTAGCTCATTTAATGTGATAGTGGAGAAAAATATGCTTGTTATAGGGAATGCCTCTTTAAAAAACAACATATTAAAAGAAAGTCAGTATATTTACCTTAAGATAAGTCTTTGTGTGACTTTTTAACTCTTCATTTGTTCTCTTATCAAGTTTCACTGGGTAGGGTTTAGTACACGGTCGTATTAGATTGTAACTGTGAAAAAAAAATCTGAATTAATTTCAACAGTCATCCAAGTATAACTTGTTTGTTTGCGATTGACTGAATCTTTATCGTATGTACATGGTCATTTACTTGTTCCTAGTCAAAAGGCCAATGACCTCTGATTTCAAGGGAAGAGATGGTTGTGTGATATAAGGAGTATGAATGTCCTACACAAAATAAATTCCATCGTTTTTTAATTGTGCCTAGTGTACAGCACTGATACACATGAGACTACCTCTGGATTACCAAATTGTTCATTTGACATTATCAGCGCCTCAGGTGAGATTCAAACCAGATGTCTCTATGGTGCAAGGAAACGAACATCATTGCTAAACAATACATCCTGATCCTAGGTTTAGAATACAGGACTTAATTCACAAACAAATAAAGACTGAGTTTTCCCACTGGGAACAAACAACATCACAACATGTGGAGGGAAATCAACATTGTTGTCAAGTTATCATGGAGGGGTAAATGACCTGCTGTAACTGGAAAGGTTTAGTAAATAAAGTCCCAGAGTAAGTATCTTTACCTAAACGTAAACCTAGAAATTATTTCAAATGATTTAAGTTTGCAAATTTTGGCAGTATAAATTCACGAAATTAAGTAGCCACAAAAGTGTTCAAAGTATTAAGATCTTTGCGAGAGACTTAAAAACACAAAAATTTGTAGTCAAGAATATGCCGACAATCAGGCAAAATGCCAAAACTTAGTACCTGGTATTTCGCCAAAGTAAATTGGTTAACAGTACTAACACTCCTACTTCCATCTGTAAACCTTCAGTCACCTAATGATAGAAATGAGACACCCCTCCCAAGGTCAGTATGCATAGATATACTTACACTCCCACTCCCATCTGTAGACCTTCACCTAGTGATAGAAATGAGTATCTCCACGCTCTCTTCTTATGGTCCTTGGATCTAACCCTGCAAGCAGAAATACACATGCGTCATTATATAACTAGTAACTTAAAAAATATGCAGCAATTATTTTATTAAAGCTATCCTATCAAACATTTCAATTACACCTAAAGTTACTAGCACAAATTTATAATGATCACATGAATTTCCTTGTATCCAGGTAAGCATAGAGTATGATGTGTGTGATATAACATTGTACTACATGGGCATGTTTGCATTATTTCTGTCATAGGATATAAAGAATCTATCACAAGTTGTCAATTGATATATTTATATTAAACTCGTCCAGGAAACAAAAATAACCTCGCCAGAAATCTGTTTTCAATACCCACCTGGTTAGTAGTTCTTCTAGTTTTTCTGACGGGTCGGCAAGCTCTGTCATTTCATCGTCGTCGTTATATAACAAGTCCTGAAAGTGATACAAAATATACGAGTCATACTTGTATGCAGAATATGTTGGGCAGTTTTACCTAGAGTTGCTTGTGTAATGCTGTATAGATGTGGGAAAAAGCAAGCAACAAGAGGTAATATGGCTGACATTTCGACACAACTGCAGTGATATTCCATTAATTATATACCACCAGATGTGAAAAAGCACTTTTACGTGAGAAACTGTGTTTAATAGGTATGTCAAGAAGGACAATGTCATTATTCTATTAGAACAAATCAAGCTCTCACAAGCCCCAGCAATCAGTGATTTAGCTGACAACTGAGGATTTTATCACAGACAACAAAAACTGCCAGGCCAGGTATGAACACTTGCCATCAGATTAAGAGTCAAGAACAAGACTGCACTCAGAAAACGCTTATTCTTAGGAGGTAGCCTTTCCCATAATAACTATGTAAGTCAATCAAGTTTTGTAAATATTGGACGAACAAACGGATGAACGGACAAACAATCACAATATGCCTCAGCCTCAGTAGATGACGGGGCATAGAAAAAAACAAAAAAACTAAAAGGATGGTAACAATCGTACCTTGTAAAACTTGGACACATCAAATGTTGATCCAGGGGTTTGTAAATGCATCAACTCTAAGTCCACACCCGTCTCATTCAAGTCACTGGCTTTGGTTTTAGCTTGTCGCTGAAAATATTATCAATAGATATATAGCTGCCATTGATAATAGTGTTACGGGTTAATAAAAACCTGTGACCTCCTGATTGCAAGTCAGGTGCTCTACCAACTGAGCTACCCGGGCAGACGACAGTACCAATAATTATATCAGTCAAATACTGGTCCTGTGACAAAAATTATAATGTCCATTGAATGGATATTGAAGAATTTGATGTATCTATTGGCAATATTTTTTGAGCCCATTGATTATCTAAACAAGTTTTGATATATCACTAAGTGGATATAGCTTGAGAATTTGACACGACCCTTGACCTTATATTGGCATAATCTACCAGCTGATATATTGTCAATTTTTATAATCCTGGAAAGTATTACGAAGACTCTGGAGGTGTAACACCAACACTAATCTAAATGACCAATATTGCACAAATTTATAGATTCAACCCAAGAGCAATGTTCATGCATAAAGGTCAGGATCCTGGTAAATTATCTGGGGCATCTTAAGTGCAAACTTAAATATTTTGACTTCAGCTATTTAATATTGAGCCGCCATTATTTTACAGCAAATGAAACATAGCCCATGTTTTCTATATGATTACTGTAGCTCCTTACATGATGCTTCTAAACAATGTAAATAATTGTAAATATTAGTTTTCCTGTTTAGCTTATACACTTAAGAAAAGTTTGAGATTTTAAGAAAATTATAAGTTTTCACTTAAGATGCTTTATAAATACAGGCCCAAGCTATAAAAGTAGGTAAAAGTAGATATAGTGAGTAACAATCTGATTGACATACCTGTAATTGTTGATTGCCTTCATGTGGATTATCATTACTGGTAAATAACAAAATTCTCTTAGAGTTCACTTTCTGTGCACTGAAATAAAAGACCAAAATACAATGCAGAAAATTGCTACGGTATTTTAAACAGAATCATCATACCATTTATGATTTAACCATAATAACGATATTTAGGACCTTGACCAATCAACATTGAATCACCTTATTTTCAGAAATGTAGGTAAGCTCATAAGAAGTGCCTCATGATGCAGATTTCAAATATGTATCAGTCTTAAAAGGTCGTAAGTAGTAGTTACGACCTTTTCATTCTAATCCAGCGAAATGGGACAGCCATACGAGTATCATACAGCAACCTGCATAGAGGGATGTACTGAACTGACACTAATCAACAACGATCTTGTATATACATTAAAGATAACAACATTTTTCCATATTCCAGGGTAGGGTCCATACCCCTTATTCCCCCCCTCTGGATTCGCGCATATTATTACCTGTTAGCAAACATATTCTGACAAGTCCACAATGCTTCACTCAATGAGAACGCTGGATTGTGTCCATAATCCACAGTAAACGTCTTGTAGTGCTCTAAAATATAAACAAAACATGGTAATTCAACAGATACAAGATTTTCAGGTCAGCCAAGCAAAGTTTTGGCAGAGATGGGTTTTTAAATTAGTATATGCAATCCCAGTTTTTATGATATATAACATGTCTGCTGGTAACAATAATTCCAGCCATAATTCCAGCTACAAATAGAATCCAGTCACAATCCGACTCAGAAGTTTGACAGATATATGTTTCCCATTCCAAGGGACCTAAAGTCAGAATGCCTCAAGCTACAGATTCTGTTAAAAACAACAAGAATGCATTTAGTTATTACCTTTACATAGTTCTTCTAATTCTAGAATTCTTGGAGCTCCAGGCTGATCAAGATCCTGAATACACAAATATAATTACAATCATATCAAGGTTTGAGAAGGCATATTGTCATTTACTCATTTACTGTAAAATTGCTCTTTTTGTGAGAGGTTACTTTTGCCAATTCTGATACGAGATGACATGCAATGTGTATGAATTTCATCCATAGCTTTGGGGATAAATAATATGAACTAAGGCATTGCCTATAATGGGTATTTAATAAATATTAGATAACCGCTAGGCTATATAGACACGGGCCACAGTTGCTATGCATTATCCAAGGGAGATAACAAATGCATGCAATCATTGTGTATTGTAATCTTTATACAGCACACAAGTCAATCAATCAAATTGCCTTGGAAAACTGCCTGAAATTTTTGACCGGAAATAACTTTTTTTGAAAGCATTAATACCTGCAGAAACTCAAGAAGATATGTACGTTCGCCTGTTACCGGTCTGGGTATTTTCAATACCCTATCAAGAATGATCTCCCTTGATATGGAGCCTTGATAAGTCAATCTTACCGGTAATAATTTGATTGTCTCCCCTTATTATTCATTATCAAAAAATATCTGGAGATGGACACGGGATAATACTATGCTGAACGCTTGAATAGACCCCTTTATGGAGTAAATGGATAAATTATTATGAACTTGAAAGGTATTTTACACTACAGGATATGTTTTTTCACAAAGGTTCAATACTCTTTCAAAACTCATTCAACCTACAATTCCTAACAATATGTAAAGCAGCTAGGCTTGGTACCAAATATTATTGAAATCAAACTAAGAGTTAAGGATGACTAGCACGGACAAACTTTGTGACATTCAATCTGATAGACAGACTTCAATTATTGACTATAATTGGCCAGACAATTAGGGCTGTAACGGTATACCGCGGCACACAAAAGACCGCTGACTTCAGTCCTTCACGTTACAAGAGTTGCAAATTTGGGTACGGTTCGGTATCAGCTTTTTTGTAAGCAAAATAATATTCAGAAAACGAAAATGTCTGTAAGCCCTCTGATTATGTATAATAACCATGCATCACTCGTTTTAATTGTATTAAGATATGCCTCAATATTGTCGAAATTCATTAAAAATTGTTGATAGCCACATAATAATTGCTGTTATAGAATCAACAAAGTCGTTGTCACTTTAAAATTGTAGTATTTAAGCTGCTGTTAGAGAATATTGTATCATACCGAAATATACCGAACCGTTAGAAAAATTGACGGTACATATCATATTGTGAGGTGAACGTACCGTTACAGCCCTACAGGATTTTTGGAAGGTTGTAATATAAAAACTTTCTGTACCTGATAGATGTATATATGCTTGAAGTCATTTGGATTCTTTGATTTATCCTGCAAACACAAAATGAAATATGCATGTAAAATAGGTAGCTGACAATAATACATTCATGGTCTCTTTTGCTTATTTTTTTCATTGAACAGTAAATAATCCATTAACGAAATCCTGGAATCGATGGCATATTACTCATCTGATATACTGAACTAGACAATTTTCAAATAAATTGCATAAACTTCAGTGCATTTTTTTTCTAAAAATACTGAATTCAGTATTTAGAATTTAGAGAATTTTACCCCTGTTAATGTAAAATTATTATGTGTATGTAAGTCTAAACTTCTCTTTTGTTGTTTCGTTACCATAAGGGGAATATACATTTCCAGCCTTTCATACTTTCTGGAAGGCACCCTGCATCCCTTAACAAAATTTATCACATAAATAACGTGATATTCCATGTGATAACAAATGACAGAACAATGTTCTCCAAACAAGTGTTAGCATGTGTCTCCATCTTAAATTCATTATTTCTGACATTGTTTTGATTCTGTAACTATGGTATCTGTCATTCCTTATAGAAGATTTTGTCTTTGAGATCAACTTTTCTTAAACTCGTCACGAAATCACAAAGGCTTGCTAAATAACTTGTGTTTTCTAGACAGTTTAAGAAATTAAGAAATGTTGATCTTCAAAGACAAGGAATGATGGATCCTATATGAATGTCAAATAAATAACATAAAGCAATACGAATAAATGTCAACACTTACGGTTCCAAAGAAGACGATGCCTAGTAGATCCCTCTCACTGCTGATTATCTTATTCTGTAATGTCGTCTTACAGCACTGAAACATAAGTTTATCAACATAATAATTAAACATATGCATAATAATTAAATGTTAAGTAAACTGTAATTTACAGTGTGACCAAAGGTAATCACAAGTTATAGATAATGAAATAATTTTCACTGTTTTATCATAAATTTGAAAATGCTGGGGATGTTACTGTTTTGATCAGTAGTCATTTTTGTTCAAAAGTGGATGATCTCAATTAAGTTCTCAACAGCTTAATAAACTAAATCCCCACAAATATCAATAATCTATACAGTATCAGCCTCAGTGGATACTTGATATTCTTGAAATTACTTCCCCACGAAATAATCTTTTTCACAAAAAAAACACGAAATTTAGTCCCAAGGTAATTAAATGATTTATCAGTAATTTAGTGCACTTACTCGTATACAGAGTTGAAAGAAGCTCTCATCTTCATCTTCATCATCGACGTCAAACATCGGCTTCGTACAATCAACCAGCATGATCAGTCCATCACGTAGAGACGGTTTTAACTACAGAATAATATTATACTTATAAATATTACTGTAACCAGCTAAATTCTGCAGCTACATTTTCTGCAAATTTTAACACAAACTTATAATCGTTAACCTGGCCTTTACACAACAATTTCGCAAACACATGATCTAATTGGAAAATTGCTTTATTTTATGAAAGATCTGCCTCGGCGAATGTGTTTAAAGACTAGGGTACTCCGGGACTACTCCCATGTTTCATTTTGGAGCAAGTTTGGAGGGAAATGACTCAAATTTTTCAAAACAAATAAGAGACATTGGTACTTTAGGACACAAAATGGCGCCATAAGCACAGTCAATGAAATTGGCTTTTGAATATTACCGGTAATTCGGGCGAGTAACCCTTCCTTCATTTATAAAATAAATACTTCTATGGAAAAAGTTACTCGCCCGAATAGAAAATCAGCCAAATACTACTCGCTAGGGTCTTCATGCGAGTGCTAATTTCAATGACTGTAAGCCTACTGGAAGAACTCACCGAGGACCCAAAGTCATCATCTTCTTCCTCTTCATCTCCAAACTTCTGGAATCCAAACTCAAACGCCATCTTGGACGATCAACACACCTAGTGAGCTATAAGTATACATAATAAATACAAGATATTTCAGGGCTTTCATTTGACTCTTGAAACTGCATTTTGACTCTTGAATTTGACAAAAGTGCCTATTTTGACTCTTGAAAATTTAAGGTTAAGGGTCAAATTTTCTTGATATATTTTGATGACTAGAAAATTGAGAGTCAGGAATCATTTTAACTCTTCACTTTTGGAGGCTAGTGAAAGCCCTGCTATTTTTCTGACCAAAGACCTAAACAGTAAAATATTGTTAAATTGTATTTTAGGTCTTTGTTCTGACTACTAGCTAACAAATACATGTAGCACTTCTAGCCTTTAACCTGTTAACTACGTCTGGGCAATGACACATTACCATGAAGCATGGCTTGCCAATAGCCTACCATTTCTCACCACTTTATTAGGAAATTAAGTGCCCAGTGAACAATTTCTTGTGTGAGAGATGAGGCAGTAACGCTGTTCAATGCCAATGCCTGATTTCCGCTAACGCTTTTGCTTCCTTCGCTAGCCTACATATTGATTATTTTAAACAAGCGGTTTCCTAGCATATAGCAATTTCAAGCTCCGTTGCATAGCCAAGGCGCTATCAAGCGCTTAACTATGTCAATGCAACGGCATGCTACCATCGAACATGTTCCTCGATAGCATACTTGTTCTTAACACTTTGCTAGGCGAGGGCTACCGAGTACTTTCTAATGCAACAGACCAATTCAGTTCTGCTCAGTAGCGCTTAGCTATTCAATGGTCTGCAAGATGCGAGCCAGTTGCTTCGTCCATGTAGCGCTTTTTTGAAGCAAGCTGTTTCTTAGCGCAGCACTTCTGAGCGCAGCCTCAACAGCTTCTTGCTTATGCAACGGACTTCAAATTAGGATAATTATGATATATTCAGCTTACAGCCAGCTAAAAGGGACACTAAAAGCTTAACCAGGTCTACAAGATACAAGAAGATTTATTTTACGTCGATTATATATAAACATATAACATTAGCTAATAGCTATTTTCCGACAAACAGAGGTAAATAATATAACATATGGAAAAACAGCTACAAAATTAGAATTACATGTATAAGATTATCACATATAACAAATTCCATCTTTATAAATAATAATAATAATAAATAAGATTTTCAAGCATGCAGGATTAAGGAATAGCATAAGAACATATTTCATGCATATATAAGAATTTAGTATAGCACATAAAACAATAAATAGTAGATCACAGGCAATCATGATATATATAGTAAATCTCATGCACAATAAAGAATAACATAGTTATTACATAGCAAAGAGTAAGCATAAAAGGAGCAGCAAGCCAAATTATAAAAATACAGTTCAAGCAATAAAACTGATACACAAGCAAACAATATATAGCACAGTTCAAGCAATAAAAACTGAACACAAGCATAATTAAAACACAATTCAAGCATATAACTGAGCACAACGCAAAATTATAAAACACATATCAAGCATTAAAAACTGAACACAAGCGAAATTATAAAAAAGAACACAGTTCAAGCAATAAATAATCTGAACACAAATCAAAATTATAAGGCATAGTTAAAGCAATAAAACTGAACACATATTAAGCAGTAAAAAGCTATGTACACATGGCACATTTGCATTTGGGGCCTGTCCAGGTGCGCAACTATTAACTTAAGTTGAGTTAATATTGACATTTTGATTGTTTTTATTGCATGTCACGGAACTTTAAACTCTGCTTCAACCAATCTAATGAAATACGAGTGCATGATATATATTAGTTATTCAACAATGATGTTCCAACTTTTATACGCAAATTATGCATAAAATACTGTGTTAACAACATCAAAACAAACCAATTAATTTTCACAACATCGCGAAATCATATGACAATTCTAAAGCAGTTGACATTCGAACCTTCTGTGAACATCAATGAAACAATTGTTGCATTGATCATAAACATGATCGTTTCTTTAATCTTATGCAATAGTTGTCACAAATCTATGATTGCAATAAGTGAGCTAAATACTTACGATTACTAAATGCAAATTCAGTGTTTTTGCCGGTTAGTTTTTAATGGCGCTGGTATGATGAAAATTCCCTACTTATTCCGTACTTATCCGGAATCCGGAAAAGCTGAATGTGTTTCATTCAAAGGGACCACATTTTCACTCATATGCCTATTTTTAGCATTAAGTTTCATACATATAGAATTAAGAACTAATACCACATATTTTAATTAAAAACGATATCTTCCATAGCTACAATGTAGATCCAAGCTAGACATGCTTGCTGTCTTCAAGTCAAGTGGCTGCTTTTTAATTTCTGACCAAATAAGACCTACAAAATAGTATTAAACTATTTTAGATCTTTGCCAAATATTATGCCAGGGAAGTATAATTAGAGTGTTCCTGGCTTTGTCAAATACATATAATTGCATGCGATCGAATTGCGATCACAAGTGGAACTATCTAAATACTACTTATTAAATCAGGATCTTCTATATATATATTTTTTATATAGAATCCCTGACTATATGCATGTCCTTTGAGATTATATTATAACCCTTTATTTTGCAATATGCACAAATAGTAACCTTAGTTTCAAAAAGAATATATATTTACCCTTTATCAGCTGATAATATACATCTACATGTATGTAAGAGCACAGGAACCTGATATTTATATAAATGGCCCAAAAACACTATCAAATACCCCGTTACTGACAAGCACCCATATTTAAAGAAATTGGGTGCTTGTCAGTAACGGGGTATTGGATAGTGTTTTGGGGCCATTTATATAAATATCATCAGGTTCCTGTGGTAAGAGTTTAAATTTTCCATACTCCACCATTGTAACATTGGTTATTATAACTTCAGTATAGACCAATCAGGATATGTGCACCAAACATGCCTGAAGTGATTGCATAGAATTATAAAGACAGGCAAGGCTGCAGTGGTCCAGCGGATAAAGTGTTTGACTACTGATCGAAGTCCCTGGTTCTATCCTCTGCTTGGACACTTGGTTATTTTCTGAAATGCTGTATTTAGTGATTCCCACACATCTTGAGATGAATTAACTGGTTGGAAACCCAGAGGTAGTCTCACATGTATTGGTGCTTTACACCGGGTATATTTAAGAACCAAGGAATTTATTCGAAACTAGCTATAGTAACACACCCAGATTCTTTGTATCTCACCTCTGTCTCTTAATGTGGGATTATGCCCCAGAGTGGGCCCTGCAAATTGTTTGGAAGAAGAAGGCCTTATCTTCCCATTCCATGGTGATTGGGTCCCGGACTAACTCCATCCATTTTCAACTTCAGCATTCCAGCATCCTTTACAATCCAGTGAAGAATCCAGCAATTTAACCCCCCCCTCCCTACCAGCCTCAGTTGCTGAGGCTCCGTCTTTCACACACTTCATGTTAGTCGCTTTAGAGTGTTCATACCATGAGCATCCTTGAGTTAAGTCAGTCTCCGGTAAATGCCATTCTATATGGGGAGCAGTGGCCTGAAGGATTGGTGTGCGCTTCTGGACCACTAGTTAATTTCTCTGAGCAAGTCCCACATGCTCCACTCCACCATGGTGTAAAATGGTACCTGTGAGGGCAGTGTCTATTCTTTGGTGCCGCAGATCAATGTTGGCTGCCACTCAGGGAGACATGAGCGTAGATTTCCATAGGTAGCCCAATGACCAGGGGAAGTTAAAATGTCAAGGGTTAAAAGCCTAACAGCTGAAAAGAGCCCTAGCACAGACAACAACATAAGTTACATTTCTCGTTCATTTAATACATGGGTTTCTGATTTTATTTTCATAAAACATTTCTATCTAATGTATTAACAGTATGGAGATTTTAACATGGTCCTCTATTTGCATACTTGAACAGCTGATATCTAGTCTACCTTTATAACCCTGGGTCGGTATTTATAAAGCATCTTAAATATGAGCTGCCAATATTTCACAACAAACAAAAAAGCCCATGTTTTCTATACGATTACAGTAGCTCTTTACACAATGTTTCTAAACAATGTAAATAATTGTTAATATTGGTTTTCCTGTTTAGCTGATACATTTAAGATTTTAAAAAATTCTAAGTTTTCACTTAAGATGCTTTATAAATACCAGCCCTGGTTGTATATGTTCTCATAACTGTGAGTATCATGAAAACGCTTGAGGTGTAATATATACACAAATCTTTAGGACTATAGTGTGCCCAGGATAATACAGTATTGCATAATTTACTTATGGAAATTGATATATTCAACCCATTGGAGTACCTTGGAATTATATTCATGCTGTAAGGTCAGGATCATGTCAAAATCTTCATACTAATATACATTTAACATGTGTATAAACTAAGGAAAAACTAAACAAAAACATCAACAAAAGAATACATTAAATAATAATAAAATAACTATAAAATAGGATTGGTTCAGGTTGCATATTACACAGGTTGGATGCATGGATGGTCTAGGAATATTTTCCCTCCTATTCTGAAAACAATTTTTAGGACTTTAACCCATGCATCTACCCTGTGGTTTGGATATCATCTATTAATTAATTTGTTTAAAAATTATACAAACTCATACTGCATTTAATTACACATTTTGTTATACATGTATTCAAATAGGACTAGACATTTTATTCACAAGAAAGGATATTTTCATATGTTAAAGGGTGCACACTCGGGGTGGTGAAGACCCAGCGGACGAAAGCATGATGTAGACCTTTGTAATAACAGAACATGTTACAATATATGTCACAGTAATCTAAATTTTAACAATACAAGCTCAAGTTTGTTATGGTTGTATGGGTAATTGGAGCTCGGGATGAAGTATTTAAGTAGGCCAAATTCGCAGAAGACTGTAGGTCATACAGAATATTGTAAACATACAGAATACAAGAGGTACAGTGCGCCCAGGATAATGTGATATTTACAAACATTGACCGGATTTGCCTTCTGTTGAAAAATTGGTTTCTTAAGTAAACACATACGGTAATTTCTATACTTAAATAACATTGATAAATTGTGCTCACTCCAGTAATTCACCTTTAAGGATCATTCAATTTTTTACTGCCTTTCACATTATCCTGGGCGCACTATATTACCACAATTGTGTGGCATATAAACAAATATCAAGATGAACAGAAATAAGAAACAGAATCAAGTACATGGCAGAAAACAAA
Source organism: Spisula subtruncata (assembly GCA_963678985.1). Taxonomy (NCBI): domain Eukaryota; kingdom Metazoa; phylum Mollusca; class Bivalvia; order Venerida; family Mactridae; genus Spisula; species Spisula subtruncata. The sequence goes on from OY787674.1 coordinate 15,798,949, forward strand.
TGCATTTGTAAAACATTTTACCTACAAGTGCAAAGCTGCATACATGTATACCTTATTTCCTCATATGGGATCATAATACATTACAGGTACACTCGAATGATAACAACAGCATGAAGCTTAAACACCAGTCTCCGATCTCCCTACACATCTCAGTATGAGTTTAATCTCATCTCAAATATTACCCTGTGTCATTTTAACATAATATCAGACGCAAAGTTCCGGTATGCAACACAAAACAGAAAGCACTATTCTTAGTTTATTAATACTGTAAATTTAAGAACTTGACCTACAGATTTCGATGGCTTAGAACCAGAAGGTCGTAACTACCTCTTAGGACCTTATAAGACTCATACATATTTGAAATCTGCTTAACAAGGCGCTTCTTATGAGCATATTTTCATGAAAATCTGAAATTGTCATGTTGACCAAAATGAAGTTTTAAAAACATGTTTTCCCATAGGTAAAGAGTAAATTACGGACAGTTTTCTCTTGTTATCTCAATATATCGATTTGGTAGTTACGACCTTCTTGTTCTAAGCCAGCGATTTATCTCTAATTTAAACTCTGATTAGAGCAAAATCTCAATTTGAGATGAGATTTCTACTTTAGACGTTTCCGGAGGCTGGGGCCAGTTTTACATGACTTATAGTTCAATGATAATGCTACATTGTGTAAAACAATAATTATTACACCTCATTGTAAACAATGGCCTATTTTAAAACAATTTTTTCTGATATAATGTAAACAAATAATTTACTTGTTCCATAACTTTAATGCTTAAATAGTTAAATTTATAACGGCTTAAACCGGGCTTAGTGACAAAATTGTGAAAATGTTGATAATATATGGTAAGAAAGGGGAGACTATTGTGTACAGTTTCTGAAAATTTGAACAAATGCTCACATCCGCTTACAAAGTTATAGATTTTTTAAACCATCCACTACCGCCTACTTCGCGAACGTCATTCTCTACGTTTGACGTAACGTAAACTTGCATTTCAAAGATTCAGTATTTGATAATTTTTTGACGTAAACGTTTACAATTGCAGCACATTTTAGAATCATATTCTTATTTTAATGAAACATGTCTAATTTGTGAGTATATGCTTACAGGGAAAATTAGCAAGTGTTTTAGTCACCTAACCATTGTTTTTCTTGATATGAGTACTGTTTAAAAACCGACCACCATAGCTACAACAGAAGTTATTTTAACACAATTTTAAAGAAAAATTGAAGCTAATGGATAGTACTACACTATCCAATTACTTAAATATGAAATCAAAGGATACAATTTTTTCTTATTTTAGACATTTTTCTAAATCTTATTGCATAGTTTCAATACAATGTCATTAAGCCTGGTTTTCCTGGAGAACGGCTCATGTATATATTAGACTGTTTGGTTTTTATGGTCGTTTATATAGGCAAAGAAAATATTTCAATGGTAACTGATACATACTAGTATGTCACATGATTTTGTGATGATCATTTCAATTTGATCGTTTCAATGGTAATAATGTTATGTAGACAAATTAAATGAGTTTTGTATGGTTTTGATTGGACACATATAATATGCACAAAAATGCAAGCCTATAAGACAACAGGTAGACACAAAACTGACTATTGGTAATATATCTACCTTAGCTACCATAATAAATTTATACTCTGACACGCTCACTGACTCCTTTCAAAAAGTGTACATTATATCTGTAATTGTACACTTTTGTGAGACATATACACAGAAAATGATTGGTCAATTTGAACTATTTCAGATTTGCATGATTACATTCATGAGCATTACAAGTTTTTGATCAAAAGTGTCCTCTTACAAGGGTTATAGAATAGTTTTTTTAAGGACAAACAACAAATTATCCTCGGTTTCGCCTCAGACAATTTCTTGTTGTCCTTACAAAACTATCCTATAATGCTTGTAAGAGGACACTTTTGATCAAAAACTAGTAGTGTATCTATTACATATTCACTAGAGTACTTAAACTGATTGGTAAGTAACCCAGAGGTAGTCTCTGATGTATGGGTTTCATTAAACATTAAAGAACAAATGAGACTATTCAGAATTAGCTAAAATATTTTATTCTGATTCTGTGTGTCACAAAACAATCGATGTTGGAGATCATTGACCACACTGATAAAAAAATGCAACTAGAACAAATATACAACAAAAATCAATTTTTTTTTTATTTGTGGTTTTCATTCGAATGAAAATGAAAAACAACACTTGAAGTGGAAAAAATGATGTTCATGACATAAATATATAGTGAACTTAAAATAGCACTTTCACAGCAAATATTAAGTACAACATGAGGTCAGGCAAGAATGATTAAAACTGTAATAAACAAGAGATGTTTGTAGAACACATATGCCCCCTTCACAGTCCAATAGTCGTATATGGTAAAAGTCACAGTGACCTTGGCCTTCAACGTACTGACCTAAAAATTAACAGTAGAGATCATCTACTGTTGCTGACCGACCTTCATGTAAATTATGAAGATCCAAGGGTGTTTCTTGAGTCATTGAATGAAAACCATTTTGGTCTACCGACCAACCGACAGACTTGAGCAAAGCAATATAACCCATCATCAAAGATGAGAGAAGGGGGTATAAAAATTATTGCACAAATAAAGGATTTCTTGTCCGTAACACAATCATGTAAATATGTATACATAGAAAACATACTATAACTAATACTATCAACAACGACAACAATTTATATCCTAACATTGTTAATGTCCAAGGGCACTTAACTCTGTGCTGCTTTAAATGACCTTGAACAAATAATTGACCTTGAGGTCAAACACAAGCGAAAGTATTCACCTGATACTGAGGTCGAACACCAGATAAGTATTCACCTGATGCTGAGGTCAAACACCAGCAAAAGTATTCACCTGATACTGAGGTCACACGCCAGCAAAAGTATTCACCTGATGCTGAGGTCACACACCAGCAAAAGTATTCACCTGATGCTGAGGTCACACATCAGCAAAGGTATTCACCTGATACTGAGGTCAAACACCAGCAAAAGTATTCACCTGATACTGAGGTCAAACACCAGCAAAAGTATTCACCTGATGCTGAGGTCAAACACCAGCAAAAGTATTCACCTGATGCTGAGGTCACACACCAGCAAAAGTATTCACCTGATGCTGAGGTCACACACCAGCAAAGGTATTCACCTGATGCTGAGGTCACACACAAGCAAAAGTATTCACCTGATGCTGAGGTCACACACCAGCAAAAGTATTCACCTGATACTGAGGTCACACACCAGCAAAAGTATTCACCTGATACTGAGGTCACACACCAGCAAAAGTATTCACCTGATACTGATGTCACACACCAGCAAAAGTATTCACCTGATGCTGAGGTCACACACCAGCAAAAGTATTCACCTGATGCTGAGGTCACACACCAGCAAAGGTATTCACCTGACACAGAGAATATTCCGTGCTTTTCCGTAGTTCTATCAGGTTTATCATTTTAAGTTTAAAACATCTCAACAGTACCATATCAAAAACGCACACAAAGATTACTTAGTTCCAGGAAAATAGAACTGCATATTTCGCATGTATAATATATTCGAACAAATAAGCCAACAGCAAGACACACTGCTGGATACCAAAACATATATATCGCTATGAAGAGTTTAAGTCTGTTCACAATTTATTAATTGATGTACAAATTGTCTTTAGCTCATTGATGCACAGACTAAATATCTATAATACACATTGAAAATGAATAACAACAAATATGACCATGTTATTATATTCGGATCCTAACTTGAATTCTGCTAACTATTTAAGTCCAGGGACTGTACTCTATTGCCACTTAAGTATCAGTAAATGCCGGGGCATATTTACAGTTCAGCCTCAAAGTAATGCAAAGAAATAAAAATCAATAACTTTTTAACCTTCAGAAATATTCACTCAAAATACAGAATGAAATATGAAATACAACTTATGCATTAGTAAAGGTTAAAATCTTCAATCTGCTTTATGAATGAACTCTCTGGAATGTTTCTACATGTTTGGAATGCTTTGAAAATACACAATTTTATAATGACTAGAACATGATTGTATTATCAATTATCATTATCAATAATTCATTATGACACACAGTCTAATCTAAGATTATTTTGGCCAAATAAAACAATATGTCTGGTTCAGGTACTGTGATAAAATGCGTTCGATCCAGTACAAGGGCTTAGTGCAAAACTATGGTACATGCCTCTATAAACTGCAGAATTACCATAGTTTTACACGGAGCCCTCGAGTGAGTCTGGGGTCGTATTCAATATTGATCTTATATAATCGGAGAATAAGGATAGGCAATCATATTGACTGTTATTGAATAATGGCCAAGAGTTAAACATGGTACCATAATGTGGACCATAATGAAAATTGGTTTACCAATTATGTTATCCACCGAAAATAAAGACCTTATTATTATTATTATTATTATGGTGTTATCTGATAGGTGGGCTAGATAGTTTTACCTGAACCAAACATATCTTTTTATTTTAGCTTAATAAAACATTTAATAGATTATGATATAACAACAATGAAGTTACAGTAAAGTCACAATAAAAGGTGTAATTAACCAGTTCTTTGATTAAGGCCACATCTTATATCAATATATCTGGGTATTTGAAATTATATACGCCATTTATGAACTTAAATACTGACTATCAACACACAAACACACAGCAAATCATTCAAACCAGGGTCCTTATTCACCAACACTGTAAGTCTAAAGCTCGGACTTAAAATTGACAATTATGCATACTTGCAATCACTGCCATTTCTTTGCAATTAGATTGAACAATGTGAAATTGTATCTTGTTATTTGTTGCTACACACTGAATACCCATTTAGATAAAAAGCGGTACTTGATAAGGAATATAAAATTTAGCAATATAAAGGCTAAGTCAGAGTTTTAGACTTACAACAGTGGTGAATAAGGCCCCATGGCATGGTGCGGTTTTGGCCTTTCTAACATTTTTTCTAGTTCATCAAAGATTGAATGTAGGCGAGATAATCAGTGATGCACATTCATAATTTCTAAGATTAACCAATTCAATTTTTTCCATAAATATTTTATAACAACCCCCAAATTGCTACTTTCAGACTAAGATTCATTCTTAGGAAGGTACGTCTGCAGGAATCGGTGTTGTTTTTGGTGGGTCAGGTTTTGTATAGGTTTTATGGCACAGATGGATTGAAGTTGCAATTCGGTGAATCCCTGATTAAAACAACAACACAGGTGGTTGGCGTACTTCTAAAACATCTGAAAGGAAAGATAAATAAACATTAAATATTTTACTTTACAGTAATTTCAATGTCATGGATATTTTTCAAGGCGAATTTACGATGACTTCAATTATCCGTGAAATTTTTTAACTCTCACTTTTTTATAAGGATGGCAACGAAATCCGTATCAAATTGAATGTAGTTAAAATCGTGTTGGAATAAAGCTAATCCTATGCGACAATGTAACATAATTTCGCGATCACCATCGTCTTTGTGTACCAGACAGACTTACATTAAATGCCTCAATGCGGATATTCTGATATTGTTACATCCATACCTACGAGTCCAAATATTTAATCTGACCTCTAAGCTTTAATCTTAAGAAACCTGTAAGTTGTACATTTTGTGTTTACCGTGAGTGTGACTGTTTGATATAAGGGTACGTAAATCCATCTGAATTATTTCTACTTTCGTTTTGACAAGCTGCTACACAGTGATCTCCCTTGACGATATACACGTGGAACTTATTGGGTTCCTGATGCATTTTTTTATGTTCATGTTTACTTTCTGCATCAAACATAAAATTGAATAAATAACTGGTAACATAATTGTGCATTTTTAGTTTTTATTTCCAATTATAACCAATCGATAGTCTTGATACACTTTGAGTAATATTTAATTAGAAATGGGCGTTACAGGGTCAAAGCCAATGATAAACGTCGACGCATATCAATTGTAAGTCATTTGCCTACAGTTACGTTCAGATTAACCAAAATTTCAAAGCTTAGCTTGATTTTAATTAGCTGCCGATGAGAAAAGAATGTTTATAACATACGGCTACATAAGACAAATACCAAATTCGTAACCCCTTTAATCACCATTAGCACCTTTCGTGGACCCGCGCAATTAATCGAAACTGGTCTTATTTAATTACTAATTGAGTAGACAACTTGTTAAAATCGGGATAATTACTAACAAACACCTATAATCTGATAATTGTCCGTCAAAAACAGACTTTAAGATACGCCGCAGTGATTATCACGCAAAAGCAAATCTTACGGAGACCCCGTGTCAAAGAAATATATAAATAAACAGACCCCCAATAAACAATGTGTCACCGACATCAAATGTATTCTATTGTTCTAGGTGTCAATCGATGTTTTCATCGTAAAGTTATGATAAAACATTTTTATTGAATTTTATAACGGATATTCGGATCCCAATTTACTATTCGGATACTCGGAACGCGATACGAATATCCGGATATCGGGATATCCGTTGCCATCCTTACTTTTTTACAAATGCGAAAGAAAAGATAAAATGAATATTTATGCTTTACAGATACTGTAGAAATCATTTTAATGTCATGGATATTGTTCTAGATGAATTTATGATGATTTCAAATGTTCTTCAACATTTTTAAGTCACATAAAATTTTCTTTTGACAAATGCAAAACTCAGGCAAAAAAGTGAGTATTTTACATCAAAACCACAAAATTCAACAAAATGAACATTATAACAATTCAAACACTATCGGCTAATGAAAATTAATCTGAATATATTTTGATGCGTCTAAATTTCTGACAATACATATAAACAACTAGGCTTGGTACCAACTATTCATGTGCAGTTTCTTTGAAACCAGACCAAGGGTTAAGGAAAATACGGACATTCAATCTTTTGAGACACCTAACCATCAAAACTGCCTGCATAAAAATATCTCCCCCCCTTCAAAATATAGGAGACATGACAAGCAAAATGAAAGTAGACCCTCCAAATATAGGAGACATGACACGCAAAATGAAAGTAGACCCTCCAAATATACGAGACATGACACGCAAAATGAAAGTAGACCCTCCAAATATAGGAGACATGACACGCAAAATGAAAGTAGACCCTCCAAATATACGAGACATGACACGCAAACTGAAAGTAGACCCTCCAAATATACGAGACATGACACGCAAAATGAAAGTAGACCCTCCAAAAATACGAGACATGACACGCAAAATGAAAGTAGACCCTCCAAATATACGAGACATGACACGCAAACTGAAAGTAGACCCTCCAAATATACGAGACATGACACGCAAAATGAAAGTAGACCCTCCAAATATACGAGACATGACACGCAAAATGAAAGTAGACCCTCCAAATATAGGAGACATGACACGCAAAGTGAAAGTAGACCCTCCAAATATAGGAGACATGACACGCAAAATGAAAGTAGACCCTCCAAATATACGAGACATGACACGCAAAGTGAAAGTAGACCCTCCAAATATAGGAGACATGACACGCAAAGTGAAAGTAGACTACTGACCTCCTATTATTCTATGCCAGGGTAGAGTGACGTAGGTTAGATATGCATTAAGTGATACACCGTTCGCTCGTCGTCTTTCCTTGAACCAATGCCAAGCTTGACCAAATGATTTACCCCAAAATCCATTATACTGCTCACGTTCTTCAAATTCTAAAAATCAACAAAATATCATACTAAAGTAGAAGCGATTTTTAAGTTTCAGACATAATTCTCCTGACGCTTCTGATTTGGTTACAAATGGCTGATCTTTTTCAATGAGTTTCAAGAGGAATTTCAATGGGATCCCAAGTGCATAAAAATAGTTTTTTATGCATTTCTTGTTGATTTCAATGCATAACTAAGGCATTCACACATGTTATCTTGAACTGTGAGATGGGTTCACATTCTAACTCATCTACTATATTCTTTTAGTGCCGATCATAGGCTTTATTTGCCAGTAAGCTTTCTGCTGAAATATGGCAGGCATATGAGTGTCCATAGATTAGATGACAAGTCAGCTAACCACTAGGCTATAGAGGCACAGAATAATGCAGTGTGTATGGAGTAAACAGTTAATAGATCTATAGATGTAAAACTACAAATGACAGTACAGTAAAATCTTATTGTGTGGAATCAAATTTTTGGTGATTTAATGGTTAAACCAGACCACAAAAAATCAATAAGCAAAGAAAATTGACCTCAAAACTACAAATTTACGACCCCAAAAATTTTTTTTTTTTAAAATTCATGAAACTGAATCCAACAAAATTATGTGTTTTTACACCATTTTAAAATGTGCTGTCTTGTATACTGACCATCAAAGACTTTTTAATAAAACTTTTTTTAAAATATAGAATTCCATGAAAATTAACGCCCGCAAAATTAACTTTTTTACAGTGTATTGAAATGTTGAGCCGCCTAGTATACCTACCATCTTGTAAAGTTCCGGCCTCAACCTCCTGTCCCTCTGTGCCGATTATATCTACATTTTCTGTCTCTGACCTTGACTTTTTTATCGTACGTTGCATAAATGATGTTAAAGCTTGACTAGGATCACTCATTCGCCGGTGTGAGTAATCATTTTGCTGCAAGGAAAATAGGGCTAAATAAATACAGGGTGATCATAAAATTATGATAACATAAATAACTCTAACAACTCAAAACGTTCTCCTTAGTTCTGCATAACTGCAAATTCGGCTGCAAAAATGGACACAACAACCCCGGGGCGTGACCAAGGCTTAATTTCTTGATTTATTAAAATAAAGCCAAAGGATTTAAGTCTAGTCAGTACAGTAATATACATATACAGCTTGGAGAATTTGACATGACTCTTGACCTTACATTAGCATAATTTAACAGCTGATATATTGTCTATATTCATTTCCCAGTTGTTGTTTGAATAAGCCGGACTATCACAAAGATGCTTAATGTGTAATACTAAGACAAATCTAAAGGACTGATATTGCACAAGTTACCCTCGGAGTTTGATATATTCAACGCAAGAGCCTGGCAATATAATGTATAGCATAAATGTAAATATATTCATAAAAGAATAAAATTTAAAGGACAAAAAAGAGCCTGGTAATACGGCTGAAACGGTATACCGTGGTACATGAAAGACCGTGGACTTCAGTCCCAAACGATTCACGGTACAAGAGTTGCAAATTTCGGTACCGTTCAGTACAAGCTTTTTAATGAGCAAATAATATTCAGAGAACAAAAAATGTCTGAAAGTCCTCTGATTATGTTAAATTACCATGCATCACTCGTTTTAATTGTATTAAGATATGACTCATATTGTCGAAATTCATTTTAAAAAGCTGATAGCAACATTATAATTGCTATTATGGAATCAACAAATTCACTGTCACTTAAAAATTGTAGATTTGTAAGTTGCTGTTAGAGAATATTGTATCATACCAAAATATACCGAATAGTTAGAAAAATTGACAGGACGGATCATATCGTGAGGTGAGCGTACCGTTACACCCCTAGTAATACAAGTATATTCAGTCATAAAGGTTAGGCTATCCGAGCTAAACCAACCTGCGGTTCATCGTCAAAATCATCAACAGGAAAATTCTCTAGATCCGGAGTTTCTGGACCTGACCCTTTCATTCTGGATACAGCAATTTCAGCAAAGCCTTTAGACATTGGACCTCTCATTCGGACATACTCCACCCTCTTGTGTGTTTTACTGATCCAACCCAGTGACATTCTTTGTACCATCTTACTGGTCATACTCGCCTAAAATAAATACATGGAGTTTATTTCCCTTTACGCATTAAAAAAAAGAAAAAAAAAGTTGGAAATTACCAAATTTCATCATTATTATTTCTTTACTCATTATAAAGTAAAAATGTAATCAAAAGAGTTGCTTCCCTTTGACCATTAGAAATATAGAGGATAAAATGAACTATTTATCAATAGCAACGGATCATACTGGTCTCAAATAAAGACATACAGTTATTTCCCTTTACTCAATACAAAGTAGAAATGTTGAGTTGCTTCCCTTTGACCATTAGAAATAAAGAGGATATTAAAAGGAATTATTTCCCAATATCAATCAATAGCATATTTTATCATATACTGTAAAATCATTAATTTTCGTGGGGGATTAAATTTCGTGGATTTCGTGGTTCACCTCAACAACAAACTTTAATTCCAACAAACATTAATTTTGACCCATGTTTTATTACCTAAAATGCAAAATCCACGAATTCAAGTCCCAAGAAAATTGTCTTTTTTACCAAACCCACGAAATTTCGTCCTTACGAAATAAAATGATTTTACAGTAACCTGCAGCTTAACAGTTCTGCAACTATCATTCAGCACTCCCAGAGTGTGAAATAACTATTACATGGATAAAAGTTCAAAATGTTTACAAAACTGAAAACTGCTTGTTAACGTACTGCATAAGATGTTTTTCACATTAATTATATAGTGAAGTTATTTCTAAAAATACTAAAATCAGTTTTTAGACTGAAAACTTTTATCCCTCTAATGAGAGACAACTTAATTTTCAGTGATCGTGAGTGAAATCAAATTTGGTCTTTCACCAAACATCAACTCAATTTTCTGTTTATCACATAACCTGCAGTCTGGGACACAGTGGGGTGCCATAAAGCCTTGCTTAGATATGGTTTGTCCCTCCCCGATTGTGCAATAAAAAATGAGAATTTGCCTGAAGCAACATTAGCCAATCAAAGCCTTAATTGTCGGCTTATGATGTCAGGAAAGTTCTAAAATCATCAAGACTTTGTGCTAATGCACTGTTAAATAATCTTACCCGGGAGTCATAAACTTTCTTCAAATGTTCATATCTTATAGAACCTTGGAATATAACCCCCTGTAATTCACCATCACGATCAGACGCCACTAACTCCACTGTCACCATCTCACTGTCTTGTACAATGATGTCTGTAAATGCCTGAATGATAAATCAGAGAACACAACAATGACTACAGTACCACAGTGTAACTTAATCACTGTATGACTTATAGGGCTACTTATTGAGGCTCACATGGCTTTGCCAATGGTGTTACCTCTTTAAAGTGTATAAAGCTATATCGGACGATAATTTTTTAAAAAGTTTCAAAACGGAAAAACAATAATGCTTTCATATCCATTAGATCATTTTTCGCTTGAGTTTGAACAAAGACTCTCTCTGTGATTTATTGGACATGCCTGCTGTCCATTTTCATAAGAAAGTGTTCTAGAACACCCTATGAAATTATAAGAATCGTCTATTTTTTGATGATTGAATCAAAGTACACGGAACCCATCCAAAGTTTTAATTTGCAATTAAGGTAGTCTAGTAGCATACTAAAAAGGATGCTAGTAATTATTTTGACATTAAATGACTGTTAGAATATAGCTCTATACACTTTAAATAAAGTCTTTATTATTATTACACTTTACAATTCAACTTGTATGACTTATTGTGATTAACAGCATGACTAAATTTTGATCACTGTATGACTTATAGGGATACTATATAATTTAACATGTATGACTTATTGCAATTAAAAACATGTCTACATTTTGATCACTGTATGACTTATAGGGATACTACACAATTCGACTTGTATGACTAATAATAAAATAATTGCGATTTAAAAGCATGGGTAAATTTCTATCATTGTATGGCTGATTGGGATACTATAAAATTCCACTTGTATGTCTTATTGCAATTAAAAACATGTCTAAATTCCGATCACTGCATGACTTATTGGAATAATATACAATTCAATGTGTATGCCTAATTTTGATAACCGAAAGTCGACGCGTTTAAAGACATTTAAAAAACAATTTACTAAGTGCTCCGTTATTATGAGCTATAAAGGGTCAAAGACTTACCTCTTCAAAGTTATCAACAGTGAAGAATATATTAGGATAACATATTTCTTCTTGAGTTCCTTTACTGTCCATCCTCCTTCTACTTGGAGACGGGTAAACTCTCTGTTGATAAGAGTTTTATATTTGAATAAAATAATACTATTTAAGCAACTAAACTCCATTTTGCTGATAAAAACATGTTTTGTAGACGTTTTAATCACTAAACTATGTTTTACGAATACATTAAGTATTCTTAAAACTTACATTGCAATCAAAGGCGCTATTGATGACAACTGAGATAGCGTAAAATATATATTTTACTATGTGAGGCACACAATAGAATTTTTATGTTTAAAAGGTAATAAACCGATGATATGCGATTATTTTTCTTCGAGACAAATAAGTTCAGTTAGGTTGGTCAAGCCAAAAAAATAGCCATTTTAAGAGAGTTTTTTTATGAATTTTGCAATGTACCAACTGCAGTTGAGTCCTTTTAAAGGGGATGCACCCATATATCTTCATATCCCATGAATGTAAACATGAGCCATTTAATATAGACAAGAAATAAACTGTCAAAATTCAATGATGCAAAAGGTCATATCAAGAGTACAAAAATACCAAATCAAATAGTTTCTCAGGGTCATTTTCTTCAAAAGAGTTGCTATTTTGATAATTTCTATTCCGTTCGGCCATGAGCCTAAGAAATGAAGAAAAGCATTAAAGTGGACACTGCGATAAAAATTTACAAATGTTAACATTGCCGTATGACTCTATCTTGGAGTAATACTTGAAAGGACATACCTGTGAATATTTTTTGAGTATTTGTAGGTTGTCTTTGGCAGTTCGTGTACATACAGCACAAGTCATGGTATATACAAACTGAAACATATGGTACATACATTTTATAAGAGATTTTGGTAACAAATGCAGAATTCAATTCAACATTCAAACATGACTGCAGAATTTATCCCTATTAAAAATGTCCCAAAAGCTGCACATTGACCTAAATTATTATAATTTTCTTTAAAATTATAGGTATTTTGTTGACAAATTGTGGTCTCAATGACTGGATAATTTTTCAGAAAAACAAATGACCACATTATATTTAGGACAGTATTACCAGTTACTTTTAAATTGGTACATTGCCTGCAAATAGACTGGCCGACAGGTTGACAGACTTACTTGATGTAAGATGATGTTAAGATAACTGACTTACTTGATGTAAGATGATGTTAAGATAACTGACTTACTTGATGTAAGATGATGTTAAGATGACTGACTTACTTGATGTTAAGATAACTGACTTACTTGATGTTAAGATAACTGACTTACTCGATGTAAGATGATGTTAAGATAACTGACTTACTTGATGTTACGATAACTGACTTACTTGATGTAAGATGATGTTAAGATAACTGACTTACTTGATGTAAGATGATGTTAAGATAACTGACTTACTTGATGTAAGATGATGTTAAGATGACTGACTTACTTGATGTAAGATGATGTTAAGATAACTGACTTACTTGATGTAAGATGATGTTAAGATGACTGACTTACTTGATGCAAGATGATGTTAAGATGACTGACTTACTTGATGCAAGATGATGTTAAGATGACTGACTTACTTGATGCAAGATGATGTTAAGATAACGGACTTACTTGATGTAAGATAATGTTAAGATAACTGACTTACTTGATGTTAAGATAACTGACTTACTTGATGTAAGATGATGTTAAGATAACTGACTTACTTGATGTTAAGATAACTGACTTACTTGATGTAAGATGATGTTAAGATAACTGACTTACTTGATGTTAAGATAACTGACTTACTTGATGTAAGATGATGTTAAGATAACTGACTTACTTGATGTAAGATAATGTTAAGATAACTGACTTACTTGATGTTAAGATAACTGACTTACTTGATGTTAAGATAACTGACTTACTTGATGTAAGATGATGTTAAGATATACAGTTTCCTCCCAGTTAATGGTTTTATCATCAAATGTTGGTTGTTTCTTGGAATGTTTTCTGTACACTTCAATCTCAGTCTGAATAATAAAGAAACATATAACAACATTATTTGTACTGCATAAGTCATTAAAGTCACATGAAGTCTTAAACTGCTATTTTGATAAGCCATTACTAAGTAACCTCTTTGCAGAATGATGTAATCTGAGCACTTTCCTTGATTCCTAAATATGGAAAACACCATAAGATCATGAATGGAAGAAAATGTAATAAAACATCAAAATGACAATTTGAAAACAATAAATGCATTATTTAAAGTCTAAGGGGAGCAACTCTTGCAAAAAAAGTATTTTTTCACCACACAATTTGCTAAATACAATATTTAGTCTACTTTACAGATTTTGTTAACATTCTATCGTTGAGTATTGGTCATTCGTTAAGAAATAGCCTAATGGTTCCATAATTCATTTGTTGTAATGGATGATCAGAAAAAGTTGTGGGAGCGATAATGTGACTTTTTGTGGATATTTCTGTAGCCAAAAAGTTAGAAATTTACGTATGAGATTTAATAATAATTTTTCACAGTTCGCTATTTTTTTAATTTCTCAATGTTAGAATAAATTTGCATATATGCCTACATCATTTAATATTTATAGTAAAGTTTCGCAAAATAAAAATAATGCCACTGCAAGTACCATTTATATTACTTACCTTTGTAAATGAATATTTCTCTCCCTTTACTTTTCTTACATAGAAAAGCATGTCATCCCTCATACCATCTGCGCAATCATTGACTAGGAAATATTGTTCAAACAGACCAGTCCAAAACTTTGTTGTGTCCTCAGAGATCAAATCAAAGTCTGTAAAAGAAAAAGCTTGGTGGTAAGGATGCTAGCCGACTATTCTGGAGCACCAGGTTCAAATCTGGGTATCTGGGGCGGATTGCCTGCTATATTTCTACAGAACGCTGACTGTCAAATAAAGGCTATGATTGCCATTTAAAAGAAAATTGTCACTAGTATGGACGCTCTTGTCTTGTACATTCACAAGTGAGTACAACAGCATCATCAACGATAGCTTTAACATTAGAATGCATAAAAATGTCACAGCGTACCTAAAGTCATAAACGGTAGTTTTAAATGTTTACTAAGAGAATTGGAATCTGCAACCATAGGGAAAATTTCAATTTGAACTCAAGAATCATCAGCGCATTGGTTCAACAGGGTAGTGTCTATATTATATAAAAGTTAAAACATATATCTGATATGGCTGGCAGAGTATAAATTAACTTCCCTTTAGAAATGAATCAATTTATTCATTCAATCTGAAATATGTGATCCCCTAATTCAATGAAACGTACATTGAATTTTTTCGGTAAATATAATGTGATAAATATAATGGAGGTCTGATTAAACATTTGAACCCAAATGAAAATAATAAGTATAAACTGATCAATAATTTTATATAATAAAATAAACATTCATCTTGGATCAAATGCAGCGCTTGTGCAGTCTTAGGAATCAAAATTACGGTTCACTAGGCACTGCCATAGACCTTATTATTTGCAACAGACTAGAGCAGCTCACTGTTGAGTAAAATTGTCTGACTCAAAAACAACTGATCAGTGCTGTCAGATCTGTCAAAAATGTCAACAGTGACTTGGAACCTTGTTATAATATTAACAAATGAATTTGACAAGAATTTACCTCCAGATATCAAAAATGGTGTTGATTCTTTTTTCCTTTCTTCAGCAATCACTGCCAACATGTGCTGCAGTGAGCTGCTTGTCTTCATTTCGCTTTCGTTAATTATTTCATCCCCATCTTCCTCCGCCATGTTTACTAACATTGGTGCGCTTACGAATAAAAATCCACATCGCTGTCGTCACGACACGATGAATCTTGATTTGTAGGTGGAAAATTGTCCAAGATACATTGACATTTCATTTTAGACGTATGAGTTATCGTGCATCTGTTGCTTATTTTGTTGTTTCTGCGACATAATGTATAGCAAATAAGCAAAATGCTGAAAATTGAGACGACAACGATTTTATTTTATTCCGTTAATTTTATACCGAACCCGGAAGTGTATCACTGTCAAAAACAAATAAAGTTGGAATTTAACGCCCCATTAGATACTTAATCTGTCGTAAGTAATGCATGTGTCAATCACTTCATGTATGATATAATAATACAAAGTTAATGTTTATTAAATGATTTAGGTAAGAAGGCATGACATGTCAGTATTATTTAGTTTACTTTGCATATAGAAAATGTGGACAGTGGATGCTGCAGTGCCCCAGGGCTGCATTATGAAATTTGTTGATCAGTCATTACAAAAATGCATTATTATATTTACTTTGGTTTAAACGTCAATCGTCAGAATATTCTGAACTCAGGCGCTGCCTATTTAGGGAATTAAACATCCAAGAACTGCTCATCTGTTCAGTATAACCCTCGCTTTCATATTTGGACGCAACTTTGCTTTTTAAATATTATTGGCGAAGCACCCACATTTTAAACCTGTTTGGATGAAATCGATAGTCACTGTAGTCGTAAATACTAAAACTCTGTGAAATAAAGGCGCATTGACTTACACATGATACCTTCGAGTGAATTTTAGTCATGTGCACAAAATTAATCTAAGTTTTTTATTAGGCTACCTAATTCTGTCATTGCAATATGTTAGAGGGCTTACTTAGTTAGTACTGTACAAGCTTTTACACTGGGCCATGGGCTTGAACCTACATTTTTATCCCACTTCAGGGTTGTCTTTAATAGGTTATTTTTAATGTGTGTCATAATAGATCTTGTCTTTTTGACCGGCAAGTCGTTTCCCCAACTGAATAGCTGTACCATCTCAGAGCTGTAAATTTTAGGTATTAAATTGGTCAATTCAGTGATTGAAGTAGATGCTACCTGAAGCTACGGTACCTGAAAGGGTCCTTGTCTTTCATTGCCTGCATTAGAATTTGGATATTCATCAAATGGCAGAATAGGAAGAACAGAGGACCAAGCACCTTCCTTCCATTATCTCCCGTTCAATTAAGGGTGATTTAGTAACCTCCTGTGGAAAGCGCTACTTAGTGCTTTGCTTAGGCAATGGACAGCTGTAGTGATGTTTAGGTTTGACGGCTGTTACAAATATAGATCTCTGGTGACGTACACATGTTATGATGTACATACTTTTAAACCAAACACCAGGCACTACATACTCTATTTTTACTGTTTAATATGGGAGAATGAATTATGCTGTTATTTAGTTTTATCACTGTCTGTGACTGACCTATGACGTCCGGCTTACAGCGATTTTTTTTTTATTCCATGGGAAAGGTACAATGTGCCAGACAAACTTGTGAAAATTGTGGCATGTTGACTTTTTTAATAACTTGTGAATTCTTAATAATATCTTAATGTTGCATTTAGGCTTGGCAATTCTTGCTTAAAAATAAGTTTGAAAAGAAGCATGTAGGTACATGTATTCCATGCTAATTTCTGTCAAGATTAAGTTAATTAAATTGTCTTTGTTTTTAAGAATGCACAATTTATTTAAAAAAACTCCAATTTAGGTCAAAATGTCACTTATTTTCCAATTTGTTTAGTACCGTAGCTTTCATACATGTAATCTAACTTGGAAATTTCGAAAATATTGCTGATTGTCACCACTATAATTTTTGCTAACTTATCAAAGTTTTGATTATTTCAGATTTGCTGTAATTCAACAGTTAATTTATTTCATATAATGATGTAAATGAAGCCACTGCATGATCATTTAATTTTTTTTTCAGAAATTTTGAAAGATTTATGTATGACAAGAAGATAGGGATATATATGATAGACTAATATCCAATGGATGGTATGTCAGGCAGCGGGGGTGATAACCCGCCCCCTGTGCCACCGAGAACATGGCAAGGACGAATGACTCCTGGTAAGTTGTGTCTAGAATAATATAATTGATACTTACTTAGTAATATTGTGATGATCAATGGATCATAATAGAGTATAGTACTGTAAACCAAGAAACTTTTGTGGATACTGATCATCGACATATTCGCGACTTCAAAGTTTCGCTTTTTTGAGTCTCCAGCGAACTCTGCGAAAATTAAGTTGCATTCTCTATTTAGGTCTGCCTTACCTCTAGGCAACCACTGGCGACAAGAGATGGCAGTTTCATTTGGTTCTTGCAAAAGTACATGTACAAGTATACAAGTTTATTTGCATTGTGCAAATGTTAAGTTATTATGTTTTACATGGGTTGTACATAGTGTTGGTTTACAAAATGTAACTTCATACATGTATATTATAAACTAGGAAGTGACATTCTATCCTGTGAAGGATACGCGATACATGGGGAAAAACGTCTTGTTTGTTATACTTAAATGTGTCAAATAATACATGTGTCTTTTCAATGAAGTTTTGAGTTGTCAGTGTAAAGACTGGTTAAGTGTCATTGTAATGGTCATAAAAAGAAATACAATCAAACCTGTGTTAAAGATGACCTGCATAAAAAGACCACATGCAAGCACAGACCACTTGTGATTAAAGAATAATGTTACAAAACTTTCTGTAAAGATCAAACATTTATCTCCAATTAGACCATCCATTATCATTTAAACCTTTTTGAAAGACTGTCAACACTGAACAAAGACTATGGCACATATTGCAATTTATATGGGTGATCTTTACAGAGTCTGATAGGAGGGGCAGTAATCAAGTTTGAACCTGTGTGATGTGATAACAACAACAACAACCTTTCATTGCCTTCAATTCGTGTATAATTTGAAAATATATGGAAAAATAATCAATGTTGTTAAGAAATAAAGTACAAGGCCACATATGTACCGAATTAAAAGTAGAATTATAAAATAAGATATTATAAAGATTATACAATTCCCCTGCTATGTTAAATGATGGCATGATATACAAGTAGCAATTATTTAATAAAAGATTTACCCTTTGTAAAAGATTTCACCAACAAAATAAATTAGGTGTGAATAAACATACAAAATTTTATTGTTAACAATAGAATCCGCACTTGATCTAGATACTGCTACAGTTCATGGGTTAAATGACCACTTGTTAAAAATCTTGTAATTGATAAAATACTTGTAGAAAGGTTTTAGAATGTCGTGCAAAACCCTTTTGAACCAAAACATCTATCTACATGTAACACTATACTCTAGTAGGGCATAACACATTCTATATTGTTGTATAACACTTATAAGTATACAACAACTTAAATGGTTATCAGTATTCTTTTTTATGCTTCCGCACCCTTTTTATAAAGACCACCCTCAGGGATAGTAAAAAGTGGTCTTTGTTGACAGGTGGTCTCTCTGATTTTAAAATTGATGGTCCTTGCAGAGAGGTTTTGTAAAAGTGGCCATATTTTGCTAATACACTAGTTAATATCGGCATAAGGAATTTGTGAATTTCAGTACAACTTCTCTAGAGTATCACCTTAATGGAGCTGCAAATATTGGCCATTGTTTAGGGGGTTTTGGTCTACAGAAGGCCACTCTGGAGAGATTCTACATTTTTGACCTTACAGCATATTGATATGATTATTATGCCCCCCCCCCATCTATTGCTGTGCACATGTCCGTTGGTTGGTAGGTCTGTCGGTTGTAAGACCTAATGGTTTTCATACAATAACTCAAGAATGCATTGACTCAGGATCTTCAAACTTGACTCGGAAGATCACCAACAACAGTAGATAACCTCTATTGATTTAGGGGTCAGTTGGTAAAAGGTCAAGGCCATTGTGACCTTTACCTTTTCTGACTATTGGGGTGCCACAGGGCATACATGTTGTACAACCGTTACTTGTTTTATTTTACAGGTCAGAGTTTACCCTATGGTGCCTCGTTGGACGGTTTCCAGCCTCATTCTCACCCTGTAGGAAACAGAACTAGTCACTCTTTTCATTCTGGACCCATGCAATCATCACACCCTGGGAACATGCACATGCAACAATCACACCCTGGGAACATGAACATGCAACAATCACACCCTGGGAGCATGAACATGCAACCATCACATCCTGGGAACACTAACTCTTCACTGATCACGCTCTCACCAACGGGTACATCTTCCACTTCAGTGAAACCACAGTGGAATCTGGGAGCTGGTCAAAGTTCATCATTTAACGACCTTGAGGGTCTGGATTTTACTCTAAGTACTCCAGCCCCTCCTGATTTAAGTAACAAGCAGGAACCACCTGCAGCAGCGGCCCCTAAATTGTACCCGGATATTAGGGATGCCTTCAGGTAATTATAATGATTACACTCTTATAACAAAGATGCAATAGAGCCAATGACTAGCCAATAGCTTGCATGTTACGGATATCAGTGATTCTCTTGCTGTATGCTAAGCTTCTAAGGGAAATCTGACTTCTGTCTTTGACCCGAATGGCACGGTGGCCAACTGTTAGGATTTGATTTTAATGATATAGTGTTTCATGTTACTTCAATAAAAATTATAATCTGCTGAACACAGTTGTCATTAGCCAAGTGTTCATCCGTCATGTATTTGGCCTCTTATTAACTTGGAATACCCACATGATACAAGCAGTTGGGATCAGCTACTGCTCTGTTTTGACTCTATGCTGGGTTCCTTTTTGTTTGTTTTTCCCTATGCTAGAGCTTGCTCGACAGTCTTGCTGCGGATTCTTAAAAGTTGCTGTCTTTCGGATTCTACCATTGGTTGACAATTTACAAATAGTGTATTCTGACTTTTGTAACTGTTTATTTCAGAGGTTTGAATTCTGCGCCATCCGTTCCTAACCAACCACCACCATTTACTGACTGGAGAAATCAACCAATGTCTGGTCCCCAGTTACATGGTGGTGCCAACTCCATGCCTTCAATGCATCACCAACCAGCCGGGCACCGGAACTCCATGCCGTCTGTGCCATCACCCTATGGCTGGGATCAGTCGTT
Source organism: Spisula subtruncata (assembly GCA_963678985.1). NCBI lineage: Eukaryota > Metazoa > Mollusca > Bivalvia > Venerida > Mactridae > Spisula > Spisula subtruncata. The sequence goes on from OY787674.1 coordinate 15,819,766, forward strand.
GACTCAGTTACCAGGCGGCGGTATGGGGCGTGGTTCAGTATCTGTTCCGACCACTCCGGTGCCGCCAACATATCAACCAGGGGGTGGTCAGTTTGTTGGGTATAATACTGGCTTAGGTAGTCAGTTTCCTCCTCAACATAACAACTTTTTCGCAAGTGGTGCATTTCAAAGTGGCAACGATGCTACTAATGTTAACAGTAAGACTAACGCTGAGACTGTGTCCGGAACTTCCGGAACTTCCGGTACTTCAGGTGCTATGGGGACGGACTCAGAAGGGTTTAACTTGGTGCCTAATGTTGACTTTGATGCTTGGGGAGATTCAGATGCCTTCTTTAACCAGCAGTCTGGAGACACAAACCAAAATGAAGCCTCAGGTGACAACTCTTATAAAACACATAAACGTAAAAGTAGTGATTTGATTCAGCTGGGATTTGAAAGCATTTTGACAAAAGAGGAAAATGAATATTTCTCGTTGGAATACTTTGATCCTCTTCGTCGGAAAGGTCGGACAATGTCCATGTCGACATCATCGCCAACGTCTTCAGTTTCAAATTACTTTTTTGCCAAGCCTCCAGAAGATACAGATGTAGTCAGTGTGGATAGAAATGCTTGGGTTACGTTTGATGGTGATGGTGTTTTTGGTGCTGAAAGATCGGATAATGTACCAGAAAAGGTGGCTGTGGAAGCAGATAAAGTGGAAGTGAAACCGACCTTGCCTGCTTTAGATGATAAGGTAAAATAAGTTGTTGATACAAAAAATGATAAAATTTAGTATTGTGTAAAGACTGTAACAGTTTTTATTCATAGACTTGAAGACCCTTGACCCTAATAATTATATGTATTTATGCCCCCCATCTTTTATGAGTGGGTATATCGCTTTTGCCAATGTTGATCAGTCTATTGGTAGACCAAATGGTTTCTGTTCAATAACCCAAGAAGACTTCGCCCTAGGATCTTCAAACTTTACGTGAAAGTTGGTCAGCAACAGTAGATAACCCCTATCGAGTTTGAGATCAGTAGGTCAAAGGTAAAGGTCTCTGTGACCTTAACTATTTGGGCTACCATTGGAAATACAATGTACATGTTTTACAAATATCTCTAGTTAGAATAGCTAGGCTAGTTTGACCTGAGCCCGACCTTTATGCAAGAATATATTACAAGGTTCTTGCTTTGAATATATCAATTTTCGCAAGCAAATCGTGCAATATCGGTATTTCTGATTTGTGTTTGTATTACATCTCGAGCGTCTTTGTGATACTCTCCGATTATGAAAACATCCACTTGGTGTTGTAAACGAAGAAAATATACCGACTGTTAAATTATGCTAATCGATAGGTCAGGCTCATGTCAAAATGGTCAAGCTATAAAACATGGCATTCGGTAAGAAACAGTAGATAAACCCTTTTGACTTTGAGATCAGTACACTGAAGGTGAAGTTTGGTGTGACTGATATAAATGACTATTTTGCAGCCATCATGGCATGCATGTTTTACCATTATCTCTTGTTGTTTTACAGACTGGACATGAAAGATTACGTAAGAAGTTATATGTTGATGAGGAATCTGATTCATTCTGTCAGATGGTCGCTGAGTAAGTCAATACTTTAATATTGCATAAAAGAAGGAGCTTATAACGGCCAGTTTGTTTGTCCATCCTGGACCTCCAGGAGGGCCTTAGTGCTGCCATTTCACTTGTCCATCTGTCTTTGAGGAGCTTAGTGCTGCTATTTTGTCTGTCCTTCTGTTACCTGCCCTTGAATACACACATTTGCCGAAAAAACACTAGTTTAAAAGAGGAGATAACATAAAACAAATGTAATGACCTGTTATTAGTTTTGTATGTTCATTATACTAACATGATATTCTGTTTTTATGCAAAAAGTATTAATAGCACAAAAAGTCCTCTTTAACTTCGAATGTTTGTATTTATTCAGGATTTATTTATGCATTTTGTATATTATTTGTATTTATTTATGAATATTTATGAATATTTGTATTTATTGAGGTTGAAAAACGAGTACAAGTCTACTGACACAAAGACTAATCTAGGATTAATTGTATAAATACTGTATAATATTTGTATGTTTTCAGGTTAAAGAATGAGTATAAATCAACTGACACAAAGACTAATCTAGGATTTATTGTATAAATACTGTATAATATTTGTATGTATTCAGGTTAAAGAATGAGTATAAATCAACTGACACAAAAACTAATCTAGGATTTATTGTATAAATACTGTATAATATTTGTATGTATTCAGGTTAAAGAATGAGTATAAATCAACTGACACAAAGACTAATCTAGGATTTATTGTATAAATACTGTATAATATTTGTATGTATTCAGGTTAAAGAATGAGTATAAATCAACTGACACAAAGACTAATCTAGGATTTATTGTATAAATACTGTATAATATTTGTATGTATTCAGGTTAAAGAATGAGTATAAATCAACTGACACAAAGACTAATCTAGGATTTATTGTATAAATACTGTATAATATTTGTATGTATTCAGGTTAAAGAATGAGTATAAATCAACTGACACAAAGACTTATCTAGGATTTATTGTATAAATACTGTATAATATTAGTATGTATTCAGGTTAAAGAATGAGTATAAATCAACTGACACAAAGACTAATCTAGGATTTATTGTATAAATACTGTATAATATTTGTATGTATTGAGGTTAAAGAATGAGTATAAATCAACTTACACAAAGACTAATCTAGGATTTATTGTATAAATACTGTATAATATCTGTATGTATTCAGGTTAAAGAATGAGTATAAATCAACTGACACAAAGACTAATCTAGGATTTATTGTATAAATACTGTATAATATTTGTATGTATTCAGGTTAAAGAATGAGTATAAATCTACTGACACAAAGACTAATCTAGGATTTATTGTATAAATACTGTATAATATTTGTATGTATTCAGGTTAAAGAATGAGTATAAATCAACTGACACAAAGACTAATCTAGGATTTATTGTATAAATACTGTATAATATTTGTATGTATTCAGGTTAAAGAATGAGTATAAATCTACTGACACAAAGACTAATCTAGGATTTATTGTATAAATACTGTATAATATTTGTATGTATTCAGGTTAAAGAATGAGTATAAATCAACTGACACAAAGACTAATCTAGGATTTATTGTATAAATACTGTATAATATTTGTATGTATTCAGGTTAAAGAATGAGTATAAATCAACTGACACAAAGACTAATCTAGGATTTATTGTATAAATACTGTATAATATTTGTATGTATTCAGGTTAAAGAATGAGTATAAATCAACTGACACAAAGACTAATCTAGGATTTATTGTATAAATACTGTATAATATTTGTATGTATTCAGGTTAAAGAATGAGTATAAATCAACTGACACAAAGACTAATCTAGGATTTATTGTATAAATACTGTATAATATTTGTATGTATTCAGGTTAAAGAATGAGTATAAATCAACTGACACAAAGACTAATCTAGGATTTATTGTATAAATACTGTATAATATTTGTATGTATTCAGGTTAAAGAATGAGTATAAATCAACTGACACAAAGACTTATCTAGGATTTATTGTATAAATACTGTATAATATTAGTATGTATTCAGGTTAAAGAATGAGTATAAATCAACTGACACAAAGACTTATCTAGGAATTATTGTATAAATACTGTATAATATTTGTATGTATTCAGGTTAAAGAATGAGTATAAATCAACTGACACAAAGACTAATCTAGGATTTATTGTATAAATAAAGTATAATATTTGTATGTATTCAGGTTAAAGAATGAGTATAAATCAACTGACACAAAGACTAATCTAGGATTTATTGTATAAATACTGTATAATATTTGTATTTATTCAGGTTCAAGAATGAGTATAAATCAACTGACACAAAGACTAATCTAGGATTTATTGTATAAATACTGTATAATATTTGTATGTATTCAGGTTAAAGAATGAGTATAAATCAACTGACACAAAGACTAATCTAGGATTTATTGTATAAATACTGTATAATATTTGTATGTATTCAGGTTAAAGAATGAGTATAAATCAACTGACACAAAGACTAATCTAGGATTTATTGTATAAATACTGTATAATATTTGTATGTATTCAGGTTAAAGAATGAGTATAAATCAACTGACGCAAAGACTAATCTAGGATTTATTGTATAAATACTGTATAATATTTGTATGTATTCAGGTTAAAGAATGAGTATAAATCAACTGACACAAAGACTAATCTAGGATTTATTGTATAAATACTGTATAATATTTGTATGTATTCAGGTTAAAGAATGAGTATAAATCTACGGACACAAAGACAAATCTAGGATTTATTGTATAAATACTGTATAATATTTGTATGTATTCAGGTTAAAGAATGAGTATAAATCTACGGACACAAAGACAAATCTAGGATTTATTGTATAAATACTGTATAATATTTGTATGTATTCAGGTTAAAGAATGAGTATAAATCTACGGACACAAAGACTAATCTAGGATTTATTGTATAAATACTGTATAATATTTGTATGTATTCAGGTTAAAGAATGAGTATAAATCAACTGACACAAAGACTAATCTAGGATTTATTGTATAAATACTGTATAATATTTGTATGTATTCAGGTTAAAGAATGAGTATAAATCAACTGACACAAAGACTAATCTAGGATTTATTGTATAAATAAAGTATAATATTTGTATGTATTCAGGTTAAAGAATGAGTATAAATCTACGGACACAAAGACTAATCTAGGATTTATTGTATAAATACTGTATAATATTTGTATGTATTGAGGTTAAAGAATGAGTATAAATCAACTGACACAAAGACTAATCTAGGATTTATTGTATAAATACTGTATAATATTTGTATGTATTCAGGTTAAAGAATGAGTATAAATCTACGGACACAAAGACAAATCTAGGATTTATTGTAAGTCCTATGTGTACGAAGCAACAAGATGCCATGTCGGTGAAGATTGTTGTTTATTCATCATATACTACGGAACCTTTCTCATTCTGCAGTGATGGTAGGTTTATGCAAATCAAGCTATAAACTGCAGGGGTGTTAATTTTCCAGATTTATCATTCCTTGTACAGCAATGACTTCTGACCAAAATAAAAGTTATTTGATGATAATATCTTAAAAAAAGGCTAAGTTTTGGTAACTCGGCTCTGAAGGATTTTGAATAAAATTCTTTAATACAAACTGAATTAAGTATGGAAATAATGCCATTGAAGGCCTTTGGTTTTGCAAACATGTTCGGTCGCATACAATTTTCCTGATTTTACATTTGGTCCTGTTGACAACTTGACACCCCCACTGTTGATATTTATATTTGTTTTAAAATATGGGCATTGAAATTGACATTATGTTAGAGCATAGATCACTCCACCTGATTGTTTGACAAAGGTCTTTGGCGAAGGTTTTCAAGTCAATTCATTGGACCATGTGATTTAAATTTAACAATTAAATTACCCCTACAATAACTCAAGAACACTTTTTCCTAGGGTCTTCAAACTTTACATGGAGGTTGGCCGACAATAGTAGATGTCCCCTATTGATGTTAAGGTAAGTAGATCAAAGGTCAAGGTCACGTTGACCTTTACCATTTTTCGACAATAAGGCTCCTATGTGGACTTACATGTTTTACAAAATACTAAGACTGACGCAGTTGTAGGTAAAACCACAGGTTCATTGATTGCTGAAAAAAAACACGAGAACAATTATTTTGGTAAAATTATAGAAATATATAAATGTTACAAAATTTTACAAAAAAATATTTTTTCGCTTTTTAAATTACATTTGTAGTCTTTCTCAATGATACAGTTACCTATGGTTTTGCCTGCAGCTGAGTCTGTCTTAGTATTTTTTTTCAATTATTCATGCTTAATTCGGCTTTGAGAGGGAACCATTCTAATGACTATAATAAATTCTTATATTTGACAGTACACTGTATGGTTGAACATGTGATAAACCAGGTATTGTACAGCTGTTTATCCGTACCTCAACAACAACTGGGTGAACTTAAATCTGTGGATTTTATCCTCAAAGTCAACGACAGATCTGAGTATCTTCTCAAGTAAGTCAGTTTAGTAGTCTTCTTCTTCTTTTCATTCACTGTCTACACTACCACGACACTTCTCTATGGAATTTTGGCAAAATGTGGATATCTTATATATGTACACAAGTTTTGATTTTACAGTTTTTCATTTATTCTACACTTTAACAATGATTGCTATGGCAACTGTTATGAATATTTTGATTTATTTTCACAAACAGAATATAATAGTGAAAATGAATCCCTCTGGAATTTATTTTACAGTATGGCATTTAAACTACACTCACCAATCATTTGTATAGTAACTGATACAAATATTATTATTTATGTTTACTAACAAAAATTTTGAATAAAAATGATAATCTGTTGTTACCATGGCAACTGATATGAATATTTTGATACATTTTCAGTGAATATCCTCTATCAGCGTACAGTTATACACATGATTGTTTAAAGATGGACGTAGATTTATGTTTCCGTATTATGAGGAGACAGGATGTTGCCTTACCTTTCTTAAGAACGGTTTGTTAAAGCTTGGAGTTTTTTACCCGATCCTGACCTTAGAAATTAGCATAATTTGATAGCCGATGTCTTGTCCATATATCTTTGGCTAAAAATGAGAAGATTGTAAGTGCCACTTATGACCGATAAGACTAATGCATATTTGAAATCTACATCATAAGGCACTTCTTACGAGCCTATTTTCAGGAAAATTGAAACTTGGCATGTTGACCTAACTGGAGTTGAAAAAGCTTGTTTTACCATAAGTAAAGAGTGTTTGTCAGACAGTTTTTCTTCTTTTCTCAAAATATTGATTTTGTAGTTACTGCCTTCTCATTCTTAGCTAGCGATATATAACCATGGCTGTATGTTTTCATAATTAGAGAGTATCACATAGACACTCAAGATGTAGTACAAAAAAAAATTGAAACACTATTATTGCACGATTTACTTTCGGAAATCGATATTCAAAGCAAGAACCTTGTAATATATTTATGCATAAACATCAAGATCATGTCAATTTCTTAAAACTGTACCACTTATGTCCTTGAATCTGATTTCAGAATCACAAAAAAATCAAGTTTTGTCTCAAACTCAATTACTGAACTTAATTTAAGTAAGAATCACAACACAACTCAAGTTTAATCTCAAACTTAATTACTGCACTCAAGTCGTGTAAACATCTAAAAAAAATCTTAAGTTCGGTCTCAAACATAATTATTGACATCAATTTAAGTCAATTTTTACATACTATTGAAATATTCAAGGTTTTGGGTGATCCAATTTACTAGGCATGCAACATGATTTCTTGTTGACATTCTAGATAGACGATGATAATCAACAGCTTTACTTTCCACAAGATCATGTCAAGGACACTGAAGTTACCAGGTAATCTATTTTAGTTATTTATATGCCACCCCATCTTTGATATTGGCCCCATCTTTGATAATGGCCCAATCTTTGATATTGGCCCCATCTTTGATAATGACCCAATCTTTGATATTGGCCCCATCTTTGATAATGGCCCAATCTTTGATATTGGCCCCATCTTTGATAATGACCCAATCTTTGATTTAAACAATACCCTCCAATCAGTTTATGTATGCCATATGAGTAAGTCCTTGATTATGTTACTTCATGGCATTTTCCATCCTTTCATTTCTATTATGTTTACGTCACTTTCAGCCCTGTGATTAGTATCAAGTGCATTCTTCTATTGGTCCTTTGATTGGTATTATGCATATTGTAAAATCCTTAATTTTTGTGGGGATTAAATTTCAAATCCCACGGAATGATGATTTTGACCCTTGTATTTTTTATCTGAAATGTAAAATCAATAGATTAACATCCCATCAATATGGTCTTTTGTACCATATCCACGAAATTTTGTCCCATTGACATTAAATGATTTTATTGTATGACACTTTCAGTGCTATGATTAGTTGATACATTATGTTACAGGGAGTCACTAGAAATATTGATGGATACTTTCTATACAGAAGTTGAAAGAGTTACAGATCTTGTTCTAAAGGTAGGTAATAATTATTGGACTTTTTGTTTCTTACATGGATTTATATTTTTGATATATACTTTGAATATAACTGATCTTGAAAGTAGCATGTAGGTTAACAGAACAGAACAGAACAGAACAGAACAGAACAGAACATATATTTTATTAACTTGTACAACGTGTACATCGTTATAACATATATAAATCACATATATACACAAAACATACATGATTAATTACTACACAATTACATAAATACACATATCAAATTCTAGAGGATGAGCGTTATTACTACAATATGTTATTATCTATTAATTAAAGTATTTTTACGATTGAAAGACAGTTTAATGAATTTACTCAATTTGAGAACAGTATTTTTATCATTACACTTTAACAATTCAATAAGTTTATACATACTTGTTCTTTGGTAAAAATATTTATCAATATAAATGCGTCTAAGATCCTGAAAACATGGACATTTACAGAGAAAATGTAGTTCATCGTCTATATCATTAGTATTACAATAAATACAAATACGTTCATTCCTTGGTATTATATTTGTTCCATATCTGCCTGTTTGAACTCTTAAGGAATGGGATGAAACTCGAAAACGAGTAAGACAATTTCTCAAATCACTAGGTATAACATCGAGATAACTTTCATAACAAAATTCTTCTTTAACATGATCATATAATAATAACATTGAATTAGAAGATTTTTTATGATACCATTCTTGCAAAAAACAATCGATGCACCTTTGTTTAAACAAAATAAAAAAGTTCTTTTCATTTACATTAAAGGGGTTTTCAAATACATAATTACATCCATGATCACATAACAACTTTTTAACATTTGACACCCAATTTTTCTTTCCATTAATACAATCTATATAAGATACATTATATACTTTTTTTATAATTATATTGTCTGTATTGATTACTTTAAACCAATATTTAAGTATACGTAAAAATCTTGATATATGCAATGGATACCTCCCTAATTCCCCATATACGGCTGCATTTGATGTATTCATTTTGACATTAAGAATTTTCTTTAGAAATTTTAGGTGTATTCTTTCAATTTCTTTTGATTTACCAAAACCCCAAATTTCTGATGAATAACTCAATATGGATCCAACAAAAGAATCAAATAATTGACAAAGAATTTTTGGTTTCATCTTAAATTTTCTACAATTAATTAAAAGTACATTTAGTGCTTTTAAGGCTTTACCAGTCAATTGTTGCTGATTCAAAGAAAAATTGCCAGTATAATTAAAAACAGTCCCCAGGTAGGTAAAATCGTTAACAACTTCTAATTTGTTTCCATTATACATAAAATATTCATTTTCAAACAAACCTCCCCGTTTTCTAAATACCATGGCTTTACTTTTCTGTACATTTACTTCTAAACTCCACTCTGTACAATAATTATTTAATAATTCTAAACTAGCATTTATTTCGTCAGGTGACTTACCAAGAATGACCATATCATCGGCAAAAAATAATAAAATAAGAACAATGTCATCAAAACTAAGACCAGAGTCTATGTTGTTTTGTAAATACAGCTCTAAATCTTCTACAAACAACGAAAATAGCACAGGTGATATTACCTCCCCTTGCCGCAATCCTACTGCATATTCAAAAAAGTTGGAGTACGTATTACATGATCGTACACACGATTTAACCTTTTCATACATATCTTTTATTATTCTCAATATTTTACCATCAATTCCAACTTTGAACAATTTCATCCATAATGCATTTCTATATATACAATCATAAGCCATTTTTAAATCGACAAAAACACAATACAATCTCTTATTATCATTTATATACTTTTGAACAATATTCAGTAAGACAAAAAGTGCGTCAACAGTAGACCTACCTTTCCTAAAACCAAATTGCGCATCAGAAATCGTATTGTTTTGGTCGCAAAAATCCACAATTCGTTTATTTAAGACAGTAGTGAATAGTTTGGACATACAACTAACAAGAGTTATCCCCCTATAATTTTTAACATTATTTTTATCCCCTTTTTTATGTAGAGGCACAATCAAACCCTCAGTCCATGATTTAGGAAGAAATCCACTATTCAAAATTGCATTAAAAATATCACACATATGGGCTGATAAAATATCCATAGATTCCATAAAATATTCATTCAATAGAAAATCGTTACCGCATGATTTATCTCTTTTTAATGTTTTAACGGCTCGTAATATTTCATCTACAGTAATAGGCGCATTCAGGCTGCAATCATCGCCTTCAACAGAACCTCCGTTAAAATCATGATTTTCTACGAATTGCTCGGCTTCAGGATTCTCGTTTTTAAAAATATCTTTACTTATTTCTGAAAAATGCTTGAAAAACATTTAGACCATTTTAAAGTAAATAATTGCCTTTGAAATTCTTGCTAGAGGTGTGATATACAGTGTTAAACACTGTAAGACACTGTCTTATTTTATGAAATTATTAGTGAAAAAAATTAAAACCCAAAATTATTTTTATAAAACCCTTTAAAACCCCTTATTGCCCTTTAAAACCCCTTTAAACCCAAAACTTAATGGGGTAGGGTTTTAAACGAAAAAGTGGGTTTTATGCCAACCCTGCCAATAATGCAACTTAATTTCTTTTCTATGTTACTTGTTAAGTTGGATAAAGTATTTGTGAGCAATGTGCTTTTTTGTGACTGTGTATGTTGAAAATGAAAATAAGTGTTATATGAAACAAATTCTGTTAAAATTCAAAAGAATAAGCAATAAATCACCCTTTCTATTCAAGGATTCAAATGATTCATCGCATGTAAGTCTTCTATATCCGTCTGGATCATTTAACTGACCCCTTAGTTTCCATATTTAATCACTTGTTTAGTAATTCTAATACCTCGAGTATAGTTTTATGCTCCAGAGGGATCAGCATATTTTTATGCTTTCAAACATGATTCTGTATATTTCTTTGATCCACAAAGGTTATGCACCAGTCAGTTGCATCCATGACCCCCACCCCAACACAAAAGGAAAAACCCTGCCATTTCTCCGCCCTACAGGGGACAGCTGATGAAAAAATCTGCCCTTGACAATTAAATATTGTCCCCAGGGTATTGGTTTGGAGAAAAAAATCCCTTACATTTCCCAGCAGTGCGTGGGAAGCTGGAAGGTAAAAATATGCCGTTTCCTCGGCTATCCAACGCCCATCCCCGGGGGTGTGGGGGTTGTTGTTTTAACTGACTGGTGCCTTAGTAATATCTATACTGATTAGACTAGTGTGCCATTCCTCACGGTTTTTAGAAACACGGTCTGGCTTAAAGTCATCTAAATTAGCTAATAGAGTATGAATATTTGTGTCCATATTATAACTCAGAAACACAAACTGCCCTTATTGCCCTCTATAGTCATGTTGGGCTGTCCGACAATTCCTTACTTCCTAATCTCCTGTAGAGTGTCCATGCACTGCCATCCCTGCCCATTCTTATTAGAGATTTTTATTAGACTTCTTCTTATAGCTGAGTCGCAGGTTGTATTTATCTTGGACCGATCCATTACTGACTGTTGACATGTTTCCCAGGCAGTGAAAGCTACCCGAGCATTTATCTTGGACCGATCCATTACTGACTGTTGACATGTTTCCCTGGCAGGAAAAGCTACCTGAGTATTTATCTTGGACTGATCCATTACTGACTGTTGACATGTTTATATTCACAGGATGAGGTAGAACGTGTACAGTTTCAGTGTTTATCCCAGGCCGTGAAAGCTATCTGTAATGTACTGTCTAAGATTGAGACGATAGATATAGCCAAATCTTTGATCCGAGTGGAGAGTTTGATCCGACAGTTGAAGGAGAATGTTCCATCCAAATCTGCCACACTAGAACACAGTGGTGGAGGGTATGCCACGTTACAGAGAGGAAGGTTAGTAGATCTTTAACCAGATGTTTCAATATATTTGGTTGCTGTACAGGCGAATCCAATTTGGTTTCCGATTGATAACTTGAGTTTGGAATGAGACATCATGATGGAACTTGCTGTGTAGGTAGCTTATATGAAAACCTTGCTTGAAATTGAAAGTGGGGGTCAAGGTCACCTGTACTAAAATTTAAAAAATATTAGAAAAAAACCATAAATTATGGATAATGCTTGGCAACCATAAAAATGTGTCTTTTTTGTAGTACTCCTAGGTCTTGTTTTGAAAATTTTCTGCTTCAAGTTCAGAAATTAGGAAGGCCATTGGTTTGATTCCAGTGGTGGTATTCAATATGGATTTTACTTGACCTAAGGATATGGACGACCAATCAGATCACATCATGTTAAACTCTTGTCAGTAATAGGCAGTATGATTGGCTGTCCTTATTCTCAAAATGAATAAGATCAATATTGAATGCTGAATACCACCCCAGTCCATGAAATACCAAAGTCCTTAAATTGGTACTTGTAAATCTCCCTTTGTTTTACCCACGGGTTACATTGTTCCAGATGATTGCTGGCCCCCTAGTAATAGGATAATGTGATAAGATAAAATTCACAAAATAGGCAGTGCCTTAGTTAATATTATTTAGGCAAATACAGGACTTTCAAGTTTGGCAAAATCACTACTTTCATATTTTTGCAAATACAGCACTTTAGACCTGCATTCATTTTGTATTTAATTTCAGTTTAAGAATATCACAAGTGCCACAACTAGAGGAAGCGTTAGAATCACTGGTTACCGCAGTGAAACAACTTGTACGGATATATTGCCAAGCCTTCCATACAGACTTCCATCTAGGAATACGAATAGACCAGCCATGGGGTATGTTTGTTATAGTAGCATGACGTTTTCATTATATTTTAATTAGGGGTGTAATCATACACTAGCCTCACGATATGATATGTACCGTCAATGTTTCTAACGGTTCAGTATATTTTGGTATGATATGGTATTTTCTAGCAGCGGCCTAAATACAATAATTTTTTAGTTAGAGTTGGAATTACTTTGATGTAAGTGGTCAAAGGTCAAGGACTCAGGGTGATTAGCTATTTTAGCTGTCAGGGGCATTCGTGTTCTATACCAGCTTCAATTCTCATCATTTAACTTCATAAGGTTTGTTAATATTTAATGAAATCAGGAGGGGTTGGTCAATCTAAGATTGTGGTTCTGTCCTAAAATGCTTGTAAAAGTGCCAGTGAGTGGTTGTTAGCTATATAACTGCTTTAATTGTTGTTGTTGTTGTCATGCCCTGGCATCTATGATCTACTGTTGCGGGAGCATATAGTGATTGTCCTGTTTGTTCGTAGGTCCGTTTGTTGCAACTCAAAAATATTTTTAAAGCCAATCAAGGCATTGCTTTTAAACTTGGCATACTTGTCAACCATCATAAACATAGTACATTGTTAAAGCCATGTAACCCTATCCAACATTTCAATAATGGCCCCTAATTGACTTAGCTAGACTAGTATTTATTTTTTTGGACAAAGCTTCCACTGGGCATAAGTTTTTATTGAACGCAGTCTGTTGTTGTTGTTGTTGTTGTTGTTGTTGTTGTTGTTGTTGTAATCTAGATGTACTAACACAGTAATCCATATGACCTATATGTTTTATTTTCAGATATATTTTATGATGGGAGAATATATAAATGTAAATTGTTTCCGCCTGCCTAATTCCTTAGGATCTTAAATCTCCATATTTCTTTCTATTTACTACTAGGAGGGACAATAAAATATTTTTTGTTTCCGTTGACTTCCTGATTGCCAAAGTTGCTCCTTAAAAAGATTTTTTTTTAAATCGGAAAAAATGTTTGGAACAAATTTTGATGAAAGTAATTTCTGACCTTTCCAATCTCATTTAATCATCAGATCCTATATTAGTGATGACACTCTGTATGGGGTCATATGGATGTAAACTTTACATCATCCAATCAAATCGCTTCTTTCACAAATATGAAAGTGCAAAGAATCTGCTGAAATACCTAGTTTACAATGGGAGAGATGTTTATACATAGAGAGCTAAGCGTAGACTGACTCTAGTATACTCTCTTTACATACAGGTGAATAGCCGTAATACAACATGCTCTAGAGAGGTCATTTGAACGTGACCTCCTACGGAATCATGTAGTCAGATATATAACAGCGTAACGGAATGGAGCAAATGTTGGGATCTGATTTTAATGTAATTGCGGTTTTTATACACAGCCTTAACAGCAATGGGTTGCAGGAGTGGAAACAACAAATACTTTATTTTTGGCCTAGTTGTTATGTGTATGCATAAACTTTTTATTATTGAATTATTGAATGGAGTTTTCTGTTTGATAAAATTATTGATACTATGCCACTTGTTACTCAAATTCTTAGTATAAACACTCTGACAGAAAATTATAGCATTGTTTCCTAGGCTATGAGTTTGAAAACCTTCGACAGACACTATTCCTCTTACTTAAAGAATATTGTGACTGGCATGCTGTCTTGAGTTCTTTATATGAATGGTAGGGGTGTAACGGTACGCTCACCTCACGGTATGATACGTACCGTCAATTTTTCTAACGGTTCGGTATATTTCGGTATGATACAATATTCACTAACAGCAGTTTAAATACTGAACATGTTTTAAGTGACAATGAATGTGTTGCTTCTGTAACAACAATTTTGATATGTCTATCAACTATTTGAAATGAATTTCGACAATATGAAGCAAATTTTAATACAATTAAAACGACTGATACATGGTAATTGTACATAATCATTAGGCTGCAGATATTTTCGTTGTCTAAATATTATTTTGCTCATAAAAAAGCTTATACCGAACCGTACCGAAATTTAGAAGTCTTGTACCGTGAACCGTGTGGGACTGAAGTCCGCAGTGTTTCGTGTACCGCGGTATACCGTTACAGCCCTAATGAATGGGTTGTTATTTTAAACAACCATGGTTATACTAATAATACTGTATGACTTTGTTATTCTGGATTGACTGAAATCTTAATTTGGAACCTTAGTAACTTTTATTTGTTTGTATTGCAAATTACTTCAATTATGGTATAGTTTTTAACTAGAATCTGTACTGCATGTGGAGATGTGCCCTTTATGCATATGGCCCTTTACGACAGACATACATCTTTGTGTCAAAAAACCTTCTACGTGTAATTGTATTTATTATGTATGTATAGCTTGACTATTTTGACCTGGGCCTGACCTTTATGCAAGAATATATTACAAAGTTCTTGCTTTGAATATATCAATTTCCGCAAGCAAATGGTGCATTATCGGTATTTCAGATTTGTGTTTGTATTACATCTCGAGCGTCTTCGTGATACTCCCCGATTATGAAAACATACACTCGGTGTTGTAAACGTAGACAATATATCGACTGTTAAATTATGCTAATCAAAATGTCAGGCTCATGTCAATGCGGCCAAGCTATATGACATTTTGCATGACAGGTATAGCAGCATCCTTGGAATTGGTGAAATCTTGTATAACCCTAGCTCACATTGGGGAACTTATTAAGCTGAAATATGGGTATTTGTAATAGAGCTGAATGGATCAACTTTTATTATTATGAACCCCTGAACATTCATATCAAATAGAGAAACAAAATTATCTTTATTTATTTATTTTGCGATATTTACATATTTCCATCTTTTTCATGTATTTACACATCCATAAGTACTGTACAATCTCAATAAAGACAAATTGTAAAAAAAGAAAACAATATGAAATGTATACAAGCATGCAAGTAAAAATGATAAGAGTAATTCATATAGTCATAAATAACTACGTACAAATTCATTCATCAACTTATCCACAATTAACATAATTTTTATGCAAACAGGTAAAATACACGATATAGAATTTTCGGATATAGAATGCTGTATTATATATCTGGTCCCGATCTCCCCAAGCATCTCAATCTGAGCACAATCTCATCTTAAATATTGGCATGTGTTTTAATGTTAATTTCCATGCAAGGCTAGGCTCAATATGAGCATCTTTTAACAGAAATAGAATTCTAAGTTCATTACAGTAAAATTTCAAGAACTGGAATTTCAGATTTACTTCAATTGAGACTCTGATTTTAACAACATCTCAATTTGAGATGCTTCGGAAGATCGGTACCAGGATGAATGTTTCTCCCTAATACTTCTTTCCTATAATTTCTTGAATTCCTATGGTTTCGTGAACCCTGTTTGACATATTTCTGCTAAATGTTCAGGTCTGAAATTATTGACAAATGATTGAAGACGTTAAAAAAATGATTTTCCG
This sequence comes from Spisula subtruncata, assembly GCA_963678985.1. Taxonomy (NCBI): domain Eukaryota; kingdom Metazoa; phylum Mollusca; class Bivalvia; order Venerida; family Mactridae; genus Spisula; species Spisula subtruncata. The sequence goes on from OY787674.1 coordinate 15,836,112, forward strand.
TAAATATTTTGAGCATACATCACTTTAAAACAAATTTTAATGGACAAAATATAAAATACCCCTAAAATTCAGTTAAACAGAGAAGCAGATGACCCAATGTCTATAATTTCATCATTTATGTGCGTCAGAATCATCACACAGCCACCATTTTGTGAATACACATGCTAGAAGAACCCAAAATGGAATTCCGCTGTAAACCAATAAAAACAGAGTTCAAGAATAATTTTTACTGACGAGCCAATCAGAATTCACGAATCTTTAGGAAACTTGTCTTCTGATTGAAGAGTTGGAGTCCACTCTGTAAGACGGCTGCTACTTGGAAAATACGATGATTTTTCATCGTGTTTTGTATTTAACTTGTTGAGAGGGGTTCAGGCATTAGTTTCATCGTAGAAAAATGTTTATAAATCAACAAATAAGTGAGCATTCTCCAAAAACAAGTCTTATGTTCTCGAAATCACAGGAAAGCAGGCTACTTGATCTCTTTAACCATTGGTTGATAACTCATTCTATAATTCTTTGAATTATGTATTACAGATCCTCAAGATGTCACAGGATCGTCAGAGAATTTTATTGTACAGATTTGTACCGTACATAGAATACCTCCAGATTGGGCTAGCAGGTATGTGCAGTAATAGTAATTATTTAAACCTTTCGGTCAAGGTGACCCATAAAAGTGCAAGCGCTTATTTCCAATGGGGTCCTGTATTTTGCTGAAGTGACAGCGAGTAGAGGAGACAGTGATGTGATACAAGGAAAATCCGGGCGCGCTGCCGAAGGTCTTTCTGAACAGACTCCTTGGCTCTTTAATGTGCCCGGTGTATAACACCGATACACGTGAGACTACCTCTGGATTGCCAACCAGTTCATCTCTAGTTGGTTTTGAAACACTGAAAAGCGTTTCATAAATAACCAAGTGTCCCAGCCGAGGATCAAAAAGTGTATACTTATTTTTGGTTGGCACTGTATAAATTTTTCAAATTACAAATCATATTAAATATCTATGTTTTTGATGAAGCAATAACAAAATATTGATAACTATCGTATGAAACACCAATAAGTATACGATTTTTCAAAAAAAAAATTCTAAAAACAAATTTTTCCAAGAAAAGGAGGGGGGCTTTTTTCAGAGGGGAGCTTTTATTCGGGGGAATACATTATACAATAACAGTATATGTTATTTATTTTTCACAGATTTGATGAATTTAAAGTTGAGTGTGAATTGTTTCATGGGAAAAAGAAGTTGGTTCCCATGTCGACATCAACATGTGCGTCTGCTAATACTGCAGGACTGGTACCACATATTGTATGGGATGAATGGTAGGTTTTTAATGTAAAATCTTTAATATTTATGTGGGATATAACTTTGTGGATGATATCAACCACAAAATTTAATCCCCACAAATATTTATGATTTATATAGTATATGACTTAGTGGATAAATTATCCTTGAAATTAAGTTTCCACGAAATGGCAATTTTCACAAAAAAAACAAAAATGTGTCCTGTTGTAATTGAATGATTTTCAGTATATCTATTACGCAATTAAAGTTTTATAAAATGCAAACATTCATTAACAATTTGTCTGATAACTATTGTGTTGATCTTGCCTAACTTAACTGAAATGGTATGGTATCTAATATAAACAATCCAATTCTAAGCACTATATAGTGTGTGTTTTGGAAAAAATACTTACCATAAAAACCCAAAACATTTTGGTCAGTCTGCAGGGTCGTTTTAAAGGAAATATAGCTTAAAGTTCTTAAAGAACCAAGAAATGAACATCATTCTTTACGCTTTGGTTCTAAATAATAATACTACTTAAAATCTATCAAATCATGAAAATACTAAAAATAAACAGTTTTGTCAAAATTGGCAGGTTTTACATGTTACCAGTCATAATAAGGTCACAAAAAATTGATCATGTTTTCGCAGGGATTCGCTGCTCCTGATTTTCTCAAAATGAAAACTAAATATTTAAATTTATATTTCGCTCGCCCCTATTTTTCCCAAAAAAATCTGTGAACTAAAAATTTATTTGGTGTGGCCTTAATATTTAATTTTATGTTTTTTTTCCAGGTTAACGTTTGATATTCAGCTATGTCTGTTACCGAGGGAAACTAGACTGTGTATCACACTTATTGGTGTAAAGAATACCCAGACTGGTTCATCAAATACTGGAGAGTCTCAGAAGGAGGTTACAGCACTGGGTGGGGTAACCATTCAACTGTTTAATCGTAGAGCGTAAGTTTATGTTTAGAATGTTTTCAAATTTTGCATCAATTAAAAAAAACTTTTTAGATCAGGGCAGGTATTTATAAAGCATCTTAGTTGAAAACTTAAAATTTTCTTAAAACATTGTTACTTAAGTGCCTCCATTGAACAAGACAACCAATATTATTGATTATGTTCAGTATATTTAAGCATTGTGTAGAGAGAGCTACCATAATCAAGAGGCAAACATGGGTCCTTTTCCTATTTGAGGGAATTATGTGCATCAGAAAGTTGGAACTTAAATCAAAATATTTAAGTTTTCCACCAAGATGCTTTGTAAAGACCAGCCCTGTTTTTACATTCAGTGTAATATATGTGTATCAAAGAATTATCAAAACGTTCTGTTTTGTATTTACCTGTTCTGTCTGTGAATCAGAAACAGTACTTAAACAGGATGAAAAACCTTTGGACCTTAGATCCCCTTTACATGCAGGTAGGTGATCAACAGTACATGATCTATCTATTGATTTCTAGGTCAAAGGTCAAGGTCACTGTGATCGTGTATGTAAAAAAGTTTCCATTCAATAATTAAGAAGGTCAAGGTTGCAATTTATGAAGAATAAGGTTGCCACAGGGTCATTCATTGTCTTTACAAACATCTTTTTAACAGCACTTAGAATAGGTGTAACACTGTGATAAATGAATAGTTAGATATGACTTTGATTGTAGGTATATGTCACAAGGTAGTCAGTTAGTACCGCTACAGATGAACTGTTCTGCTGATCCTGTTACACCGTTCTGTTCTACGTTACAACCAGATTCTGCCTTATTACAGGTAATAGGATTGTGTTCATTGTGCCCCCCCTTAACTATTTATAAGTTGGGGGCATATAGCATTGGTGCTGTCCATCCGTACATAACACAAATCCTTCTCACAAACCGTTGAGCGGAATTTCTTCAAACTTTCACAGATTAACAACCATAGTAGTTGACCATAAACGATGGAATTTTTACTGCGGCAATTCTTACCCGAGTTATGGCCCCTTTGTTACTTTTACTATATACCCAATGCGGGCACCAGTGTGGATGGACAGATTTCTAGTTTTCTACATATCTTACATAGGTCTCAATAACCACAAATTTGTTATTCTGATTCTAGAATTTTCTTTCTTGAACAGCTACCCGCATGTCTTTTAATGCAGCAACTGGCCTCAAAGATCAAGTAGTTAAGAGTGTCCGCCTCCGGGATATTTTCATTCCCCTAATTTGGCTTTATTATAGGTAATACCAAAGGAATGTGTTGATTTGCTAATCATTGGCTCAGTGTTTTTACGCCTTGCCATCTACTGAAGCAAGAGGCATATCGATGGCTTTGAATGAGAAGGTTGTAACTACTACTTATACATGTTCGAAATCTGCTTCACAAGGCATTTCCTATGAGCCTATTTTCGTGAAAATCTGAAATTGTCATGTTGACCAAAATGAAGTTTTAAAAACTAGTTATCCCATAGGTAGAGTAAAATACAGACAGTTTTCTCTTGATTTCTCAATATATCGATTTTGTAGTACGACCTTCTCATTCTAAACCAGTGATATAGTGTGATTGTCGTGTCTGTTTGTTCGGTGGTGTGTTCTGTCGTTCATCTGATACAAAATGTTGAAACTTATATATTTTTGAAGTCCATCAAGGCAATGCTTTCAAAGTTGGCATACTTGTTTACTATCATAAACACATTACATTATCAAAGCCATGACTTGTTACACTATTAAACATTTTAACAGAATTGTGGCCCCTGAATGACTAAGCTGTTGACTTTTTATAGCATTATGTGTATGTTGTTAGGAATTTTAGGTTTTATGATTATTGCCAGAGTTATGGCTATTTCTACTTTATGCATTTTTTGTACTTTCAGTTTAATTTACCTGATTTTGGGAAACAGATTATGTTCTCGGAACCATTGAATATGTCTGAATGGTAAGTACTTAGAGTTTTAGTTTTCCAAAAGAAAGAAAAAAAAGAAGGAAATAAGAAACCGTAATTCTGGACTTTATCTCCCAATGTATCTCAAGTACAAATCTCATCTCAAAGTGAGATATTACTCAATTCAGAGTTTAGAGTTTAAAACCAATAATGATGAGTTCTTGAAATGTTACTATAATAACCGAGGAAAAATGTATCTGTTTCTTTGTGATACCAGTAAGGTCTAGTAATGGAAATGAGCTCAAAAGATAGGTGATACTATTTAAGGTGAGCTTAAGCTCAGATTGAGATGTTAAGAGAGATTCAGGACTGGCCCTGATATCCTGAAATTCCTCAAGCAGAATTCTCATCTCAAAAGGGTTACATGCTTACTTACTGCCTGATATGCAGGGTAGAAACAAAGGACCACCACAGGAGTCTATCTAATGTTTCTCCACTGCTCCACAGGACTGTACAGTAGTTTTCACGACTGCTTCGACTGCACGCCTTCATGTGATCTTCGGGGAAAAAAGAGTTAAATTAAATGTGATTCTATTATGGCTCATGGTTGTTGTTGGTTTTTTTTGCAGGAAAAAGGGAACTTTAAGTGATCTAGTCCAGGAACTGAGAGATGAAATCAAAGAAGTGATGAAGAAAGATTGTGTTCAATCGTATGTATAGTTCTATTTTAGACTTTACTTTGTTGTTTAATCATTGCCGTTTTACTGAGAGTTACTTCTAAAGAGGTTAATACACGACACAGCCGGGCCGGAAGGCAATAATCGACAAGGAAAATTAATAATCAACGCAAGGCCCGAGGGTGATTATTCATGCCGGGCCTATTATCAACTTCCGGCCAGGCTCTGAAGTGTATTAAAGTCTTTAATACAATTGTTCGATTTCAAACTACAATGTGACGTCATGATAACATAGATAATGTAATGTGTGTCCGTTCAGCGGGCCAATTAGGATTATGAGATTGCGGACCGGGCAAAATTAGGCAATAATCAATCACATGATGGTCATAATCAGCCTGAAACAGGCTCATTTTTGTTACTATATATAGTAACAAGTGTATTTAAACCAAATTTAACTGTTTTTGTGGTTGAAATCAGAAAGTTTGGGTAAAAAACTTTTATAATTCTGAATGGAAGCCTTGAATAATGTGATTCCCATGTTGCTAAAATAATAATATGGCAATGCTTTATTATTTTGGATAACACTTGGGAATGTTAACTTACCATTGACAGTGTTATAAAATTGAGATCAAGTATTTTTTCGTGGTTTTTATTGCAATTGTAACACATATTGAACTAAGGCGATTTAGCAAATTACCGATTTCACTTTTCATTGCGGATAACAATTTTGAGTCGGATAGTTCTCACGCATTATACCGCCTGAAAATTTTTCTTCGGTTGCGCTATGGACAAGCTCAAAATTTGCTAACAAATCATAACTTTATATTCATACATTTCTGTAATCTATTTTGTGTTCATTTTCAGGTGTCAAGCCGACCAACTGGAAACATTATGGCAATATCGTTGTTATTTATGTGAATATCCGGGTCTGTTGCCATGGATACTGCAAGCTGCACCTGGCTGGGACTGGGCGTGTCTTCCTGAGATATATGCCATATTAAAACATTGGTCAACTCTGCAACCCATGCAGTCCCTGGAGCTACTGTTACCTCAGTAAGTTTTGCACATTTATCAAATTTTTATCTCCCGTTAGCGTCATTCTGTTTGTCCCTCTTTTTTTACGACCATCTGTGTACAACTCCTCCTACATTTCTTAACGGATTTTGACGAAACTTTCACAGAATAACTACAGTAACTATGGGCAGCTACAGCACATAATGTTAGGATTTTGTGATTTGACTATCTTTGCCTGAGTTAGGGCCCTTTGTTGATTTTTACGTATAGTACATTTATCTTCTCTTCGGCGGTGGATTTCTGTCTATGACTGCTTTTTGTCAAGGATGTTTATTATATTCCAGTTAATCTGGGTTCACCATGTCATGAAAGAGCAATGATTTTCTATCAAAATAAAAGTCTGGTTGTTGTGTTATACATTGTTTTCTCCCTAACTTATTGTATTCAAAAACCGGATTTGGCTGTGCTAAAAAAGAAGAAAACAGCAATTTTCATTTTGTTGCACTCTAAAGTTTGTTAGAATCATATACAGTAACAGTTTTCACTATGATATATTGTATGTAATATTTACAGATATCCAGACCTTAAAGTAGGAACATTTGCTGTCGACTGTTTAAGGATAGTCATGTTAATCTTATTGTATGTAACATTTACAGATATCCAGACCTTAAAGTAGGAACGTTTGCTGTCGACTGTTTAAGGATAGTCATGTTAATCTTATTGTATGTATCATTTACAGATATCCAGACCTTAAAGTAGGAACGTTTGCTGTCGACTGTTTAAGGATAGTCATGTTAATCTTATTGTATATAACATTTACAGATATCCGGACCTTACAGTTCGAGCGTTTGCTGTTGACTGTTTAAGGAAGATGCCTACAGATGATCTCATTGATTTTATACCTCAATTGATACAGGTACATAATCTTATATCAATTTTAAAATAATAAAACATATCATAGGATCTGCCATCATTTGTCTTTGGCCATCAACATTCCTTAAACGAGTCCAGAAAACACATGTTATTAAGCAAGCCTTTCCAAAGTCAACTCTTCAGAGATCTTTGTTATCACATCATATTATTTGCCAGAGTTATTGCCCTTTGTTTGAGATAAACATTTTTTTTCATTGTTTTTGTAAAAAAAAATTCTAATTTGTTTTAAGCATTTCACTCGTTTGTCCTTATTGTATGATATTACATTGTTTTCAGGCATTGAAATATGAAAGTTATCATAGTTCTCCACTGGCCAGGCTATTGTTAGAACAGTCATGTAAAAGTGTCAGATTTGCCCATCAGTTCTTCTGGTAAGTTTAGTACAACAGTTCCCTGTATTACACATGGTCAGGTGACCTGATAAAGTATGTCACATGGTCAGGTGTCCTGATAAAGTATGTCACATGGTCAGGTGACCTGATAAAGTATGTCACATGGTCAGGTGACCTGATAAACCTGATAAAGTATGTCACATGGTCAGGTGACCTGATAAAGTATGTCACATGGTCAGGTGACCTGATAAAGTATGTCACATGGTAAGGTGACCTGATAAAAGCATGTCACATGGTCAGGTGATCTGATAAAAGTATGTCACAAGGTCAGGTATCCTGATAAAGCATGTCATATGGTCAGGTATCCTGAGATAAAGTATGTCACATTGTCGGGTGACGAGATATAGCATAGTTTATCAGGCACCCTGTTATCAGGTCGATTTTAGTGGAAGAATTGAAATCTCATCCTAATCAGCATGCATGTACAGTACAACCTCTGTTGAGCAACACATTTTGAGAGCTGTAAATATTGACTGTCGTATAGAGTTTGTTGCATTGAACAGGTTTTATTTAGTAGATATTAGCCTAGGTCAATTTTTAAACATGCTGTTAGAGAGGTTGTTGATCTACAAAGGGCTGCTCTGTAGTGACTGTGGTTGTACTGTATAGGTGCAGATGTCATATTGCCGAGAGATTTTTGCTTTTGATATAGTTCCAGGAATGGTTGGATTATTCAGTGAATAGCTGTGGTTTATAAAGAATAGCCAATTTATGGAAGTTATTCTGAGAATTGTTCCATGAATGGCCGAGGCTGTTCATAAATTGCTAAGTTGGTTCCGTGAATTGTTCCTAGAATAGTTGAGCTGTTCCATAATCTATCCTCAATAGCTAAGCATGTATTTCACTATAACTTTGTACTGTAGAATCAATAATATTCATGGGGGATTTCATTTTGTGGATAACTTCAGCCATGAAAATTCAATCCCCCATGAGTAGTGTTTTATAGTATCTGACTTATCAAATGTGGATAGCCTTGAAATGATGTCCCTACAAAATGGTATTTTTTCACACAAAAAAACTACAGAAGTTTGTCTTCCCATTGAAATTAAATGGTTTTACAGTATGTATTATATGATATATGCAGGTTACTGAAAGGAGCGACACAGGACAGTCAGTATAAGAGAAGGTATGAGCTGATGTTTGTTGCCTTGGTGAGCGTGGCAGGGGAAGCTTTATACCAGGAGTTTATGAAACAGTCAGAGATCGTTAAAGTTCTACAAACAGCCGGGGAGAAAGTACAACAAGCTAAAGGAAGTGAGAAAGAGGTTAGCGTTGATCATGATAATAATTATACCCCCCCCCCTCCATCTTTGATGATGGGGTATATTGCTTTGCTCATGTTGGTCGGACTGTATGTCTGTCGTTAGACCAAATGGTTTCCATTCAATAATTCAAGAAATTTTGCTCTAGGATCATCAAACTTTACATGTAGATTGGCCCGCAACAGTAGATGACCCCTATTGAGGTCAGTAGGTCAAAGTCACTGTGACCTTTACTATTTTTGACTGTTAGGCTGCCACGGGGGCATACATGTTTTACAAACATCACTTGATATTATAATGATAATAATAATAAAGACTATATTTATAGAGGCAGGCAACATAGTTGGGCGTTTGCCCAATCTTCCCTACTAGCCTCTATAATAATGATGTCTTTTTTTTCTGTGAATAACATAATTTGAAAATTAATTTTCAAAATGGCCCATAGTATATTTATCTCCACTTTCTTCAGAAAAAGTCAAGCTATTTTCTGACAGTTAATTAAGTTTGATAAATAATCAGATACAAACGTTAATTGTATTGGTGATGTATTCTCATTCATAGATAAAGATTTTATCACATAAATAACGTGATTTTCCATGTGAGGACAAAAAACGAAACAATGTTCTCGTAAAAACATAACATCGTCTGCTTAAATTCATTATCCCTGTTGTCTTTGAGATCAAGAGGCTCGCTAAATAACTTGTTTTTTAGACTCATTTAAGAAATGTTGATGTCCAAAGAAAACTCATGACGGATCCTATGTATTGGTTGATATATACCTCTGTCTCATAATTTCGTGCCTTCTCATGAAAACCGTGCTTAGTTGAATTCAACTCTTGTATATGTTCTACATAGTCATTTTGGTCAAATTATCCAAATAAATCATCCTACAAATATCCTACATCAATTGATGCCATTATTTTGGACGACACGCCAAAGCTGTCACCTTGACGACAAGGAACGATACACCTAGTAATTATTCCAACCGATATTTTTCAACTTTTGTTATTTTTTTTTGCATACCGTTTTCATTTCGCATTATTTTTATCACCTAAGGCTTTAATACTCAAACTGAATACGCATTTTGATAAGCACTACTCCAAATTTATCTAATCTAACTACAAATTGGAAATTTCATCACTTTGGGTCCCAATACAGACCCGTTTTTGTGCAGGCACGGATTTCATGGGAAACAGTCGCCAGGATTCAGAGCATCGACTTAGACATCAAAAAGTTATGATTTTACAATTTTTTGTGATCATTTTTAAATTTTCTTTTTCTTATAAGTTAAGTTAACATTTTTTCTTCCGAAAATTGTGCAAACAATTTTAAAACTTGAATGGGCTAGTGCACATGCGTCACTGAAACTGTTAAGGAGCACGGAGATACGAGACAACAGCATACATAGGTATGTTTTTTTCATTACAGAATATGTTACGGCAGAACTTGGATATATTGGTTGAGATTTTCCAGAAAAAACATCGAGTGTTGTTACCACACAATCCTGGGTACGAAGTGTCCGGAGTGGAGATGAACGTAAGTTTCTGAGAATCTGGCCTCAATCTCCCGAAACATCTCAATTTTGAGATAAATCTCATCTCAAATATTCCCATGTGTCGTTTGGATAATTTCCAAGGTTGGATGGACTCAAAATTAGCATCAGAAACAGCAAAAAATTAATGCTATTCTTTGTTTATTTCAGTAATTTGTAATAAGTTCGAACATCAGATTCTTTAGAAATTCAGACTCTGATTTGGGCAAAATCTCAATTTGAGATGAGATTGCTGCTTGAGATGGGGGCCAGGTGGTGACAATTCATTTCCAAAATTTCACAATTTTGAATCACGAAAAATCAGGAAATAATCAGGAAATATTGAAATGAAATTTTAAAATTGAAATATCTTTGCAAACCTTTCTTTGTCATTTACTTTAAGCTGAGAGGTTTAAGTATGTTTTTAAGTTGGATGTTCTAGGTTTGAATCCTGTTAAGGGCCAATCTGTTATTAATCATCTATTGGTGATATCCCATCTAGTAATGTAAAGAATTCACAAGAAAATAGGCCACAAATAACATTCAGTACCAATTTAATAATTTGTCTCACATTCATGCATGAGACCAAAAAATGCTCAATGGGACCAAGGCATGAGCGTATCTCATTGTTGTGATTTTGGCCCTGATCAGAAATTTACATTTAACTGTAAGATTTATTTTTGAATATGATAGTGTGGTAACGAAAACGTTCACTGCGGTTATTATGTATTTTTATTTATTTCAGTCCTGTTCCTTCTTCACCTCGAATGCGTTCCCTTTAAAACTTGTGTTCAAAAATGCGACGGAGAAAGTTGGTCCCGTGTATACCATGTTCAAGGTCGGCGACGATCTACGACAGGATATGATGACCATGCAAGTTGTACGTATCATGGATCAACTCTGGTTGAAGGAAGGACTAGATTTGAAGATGATTACGTTCAGTTGTTTACCTACTGGACCCCGTAAAGGTTGGTACGATTTAGGAATCTTGAATATTTTTGGTGTTCAACTTTGCAAACCTTGGTATGATTGCCTACTACAGTACAACCTTTGTAGAGCAACTTCATTTGGAAGCTGCAAATATTGACCCTTGTTTAGAGGTTGTTGTGCTACTGATGTTAAATCAATAGTTATTGTATTGTTATATGTGTGCCTCCGTAGCTCAGTGGTTTGTGCGCTTGCCGTCTAATCTGGCAACCTGGGTTCATATCCAGATGGAGGCACGTTTATATGCCTGCCATGTTTCAGTAGAAATTAAGCAAATAAAGGCTATGCTCGGCATTTATTGTTGCTCTACAGAAGAACACACTGAAGAAGTTAATTACTGTAAAATCATTAAATTTCATGGGGGATTAAATTTCGGGGATTTCGTGATTCACCTCAACCACAAACTTTAATTCCAACGAACATTAAATTTTACCCATGTTTTATTACCTAAAATGCAAAATCCACGAATTCAAGTTCCAACAAAATTGTCTCTTTTACCAAATCCACGAAATTTCGTCCCAACGAAATTAAGTGATTTTACAGTATGACAATCCAGTTTATTCAGGTTTAATCGGGTTGAATTTTGTTTCTGAATAATTATGCAGCCATTAAAGGCAGCTGATTTACCTAACCATTTTGTTCGGAACTGTATCCCATATTTTCTTGAAATTCTTAAAATTGCAGTAGTCTTGATTGTTTTCAACTAAGCTTTTTTATAAATGTTATGATGAGGTTAATATCTTTGCACTATATAGAGGATCTTACATGAGTGACTTTTCATATTGAATTTATTAAACGAGTCGGATAAATTTAGAGTGATAAAATACTAGGCTCTGCTGAATACATATAAACAGTGATAATAGCCGCCTTATTTGCATAGTTATTATATTGCTGAATTGTGTAATATCGTTTTTAGCTCGACTATTCGAAGAATATGAGAGCTATTACAGTCACTTGTTCGTCGGCGTTGGCGTTGCATATGGTTAATGTTTTACATGCAAAACTTTAACCTTGGTTATATTTCAATAACCAGTGCATATATTGGATTGAAACTTTGCACTGGCTTTCCCTGTCATGTAATCAACCATGCTAGATAACTCTTGCATGAATTTAATGCAAATTATGGCCCTTTTTTACTTAGAAAATTTGGTTAAAGTTTTGCATGCAAGTTACTAATAAGGCCATATCTCAAATAGTATCTGTGCTATGGCATTGAAACTAACAACACTTACTAACCATCATAAGGCAGTGGTACCGGTCATGGGTAATAGCTCTATTATGATTATTATTTGAGTTATGCCCCTTTTAACATAGAATTTTCTTGGTTAAAGTTTTGCATGCAAGTTTCATTCAGACCATATCTCAGCTACTATCCATGATACTGCATTGAAACTTACAACACTTGTTAACCATCATCAGTCAATCGTATCAGTCAAGGGCAATAACTCTATTATTTTTTTATTTCAGTTATGCCCCTTTTTAACTTAGGAGTTTATTGGTTCAAGTTTTACATGCAAGTTCTATTCACGCCATATCTTAGTTACTATTTATGATATTGCATTGAAACTTATAACACTTGTTTATCATCATTAGTCAATGGTACTGGTCAATTGTAATAACTCCATTTTTAGTTCAATTCGAGTTATGCCCCTTTTAACTTAGACTTTCCTTGGTTAAAGTTTTGCGTGCAAGTTACATTCAAACCATATCTCACCTACTATCAATGATATTGCATTGAAAAGTTTAACTTTTTAATGCAAACTATGATCCTTTTTTTTAACTTGGACACGAGACACGATTTCGTCATGTGAATTTGGTCTAAAATACTATGTTTAAGCTTTGCAGGATACATTCTGCCATTTTTATTTGGAAAAGAACATTTAAGGTGAGTACAATACTGTTACAGTTTATCTTCATAAAAATATTATTAGGGTTAATTATAATAGTTTGCTTCATATAAAATCATAATTATTTAACAAATCCCATTATTTTATATAAATCTTTATGCCATTTATTATTTTACCATGCTATGGCAGCTTGCAGTAAATTTCTTCTGTACACGCCCAATATTTACAGTTGAAGTTTGTTACAGGTTGAAAGAGACAAGTCACGCCTTTTGCTTCCAGAGTGACAAATACAGTTAAGTTCCTGTAATGAGACTACATTTATGTATTGAATGGTCACAATATTGTGTGGTCTTAATAGAGGAACCGCTAACTGCTCAGGTTTTGTACACTTGCAGATTTAATCAAAATAATTTCTTTCTACTTTCAGATTTTAAGATAAAATGGAAAACAACAAAATTGTGGAATCTATTGCCGATATGGAATTGCACTTGCTAGGATTGGCATACAAGATAAAAAAAGGTGAAGACGTTGTACCAAAATTGGAAACCATGGCTAGGAAGACCAAATGTGCAGCTATGACCCTCAAGATTAGGAATGAGAAAGCTGTAGAGGAGCTGGAAGCTATGAAAAGAGAAAATATTCATCTGAAAACCAGGCTTGACCAGACTGCCAAGGAAAAGGCAAAGGTGATAATTGAGAATGGAAAGTTGAAAAGGGAACTTTTTACCGTGCAAGCTAACCTGAAAGACCTAGAGACACAGGTTGAGCTGCAAGCGTCCCAGGATTTGTTTGGGAACTTGGAGGATGACGAAGACATCTTTAATAATGAAGAACTCGGTTTGGAAAGTCAACTCAATGATACCAATGGCGAACCTGTTGTAAAGAATGATAATGCCAATGTCGAAACTGTTGTAAAGAATGATAATGCCAATGTCGAAACTGTTGTAAAGAATGATAATGCCAATGTCGAAACTGTTGTAAAGAATGATAATGCCAATGTCGAAACTGTTGTAAAGAATGATAATGCCAATGTCGAAACTGTTGTAAAGAATGATAATGCCAATGTCGAACCTGTTGTAAAGAATGATAATGCCAATGTCGAACCTGTTGTAAAGAATGATAATGCCAATGTCGAAACTGTTGTAAAGAATGGTAATGCCAATGTCGAAACTGTTGTAAAGAATGGTAATGCCAATGTCGAACCTGTTGTAAAGAAAAGTAGTTATGGTAAAACCAAAACTATTGTCAAGAAACAGTGTCATGGCGACGACAGCAACAACAACACAAAAGAGCATGTTGTAAATTTAAAGAAACAGCTGGATGATAATAACAATGACTTAACTGTTGTAAAGAAACAAAAGACTCAATGAATACTGTACTTACGAGGGGGTATCAAAAAGTTCGTGGACTGCGCCTGCCATTTGTTTAGTTGCCGACCGAATTCCGTATAAATCACAAATTCTTTAAAACAACGTATTTTGAATTGATTTGCAGATTTCCAGCTCATTTAACTTTTTTCCGAGTATGTGTCGGTTACTATGGTAACTTAAATTATGCTCCGCGGCGCACTTTAAAAATAGCATTCACTTGGACTCCGACATATACCTATAATTCAGTGAATCGTTATCCGATTGGAAATATAAAAACGTCGACATAAACATTAAGACTGTAGCATCATCCTGGTGTATATATTAAAGCGATGTTGTCACGGATACTGATGTGACGTTATAAACACGCCGTTTTGTGTAGCCTGATTTTCGTCGCATTTCATGACGTCGGCGCACTTTTCGACATGACGTTACACTCGGACTATCGATCGTCCGTTGCATTTTGCCCTTTTACTAAATTATACCCCAATACTGATCTCAGATTATAGCATTTCACCCAAGTATATAAAAGTAAGGTTGTCTTGCGAAAATTAATCTGTTCAAATGGTATAAAAGATGTAGCGATGAGAGCTCGATAATGCTAATATCAGTAGGATAGACTGCATGAACAGTGTGATTATTGGCACTGGAATAAATTTTTTTGTCGAATCTTTCATTAACGGACAGATCTTTTTCATGAATAAAGGGTTATTAGGTAAAAACTAAGTATTCTGGTAGGCAATAGAACAGTTCAATCCAGGTTTATGAGTTTTGGGTTCTTTAGACGATCGAAAAGTTGCAGGAGTTTTGACGTTGCATGACGTCGTAACGTCGTAAAAGTGCGCCGGGTGGCTGTTGGTCATATTTTAAATCGTTAGAATATTAAATTGATTTTATTATTTAATCAACTTTTTATTTGTTTCTCAGTACAGAATTGAATGTAGTTCAATATGATAAAATAAATAATTAAATCGCATTACGCTTATCAAAATGAACGGGTCAGTCCACGAACTTTTTGATACCCCCTCGTATATCAGCTATTGTATGACCTAATGTTTGTATTCATTTTCGAATAGGATTTTTAGTATGAATGAAAATTTCAGTCTTGTTTATTATATAATCAGTTACAGTATAACCTCCGCAGAGCAACATCTGGCGGAAACCGGAAAAAGTGTTGCTCTGCAGAGGTGTTGCTCTGCAGAGGTTCTTGATTTTTCGGACATGAGTTAAGTCCCTTGTCGTTGTGTTTGCAAGGTACATAGTTATGTACATGTGATTTGTTTTACATTGTATGTGACTATACTGTAGTATATTCATATTGAGTTGTTTGCATATATTTGTACATAATAAATTTAATATTATGATAATAATATGTTTATAGGAAATATCTTTGCAACTGCATTGATGTAGTTTGCTGGCTGATCTAAGACCAATTATTTAAAGGTCTTATTTCATCCAACAGATTAATTGCTATAAATATATCATTGTTATCATTATAATAAATCGTACTCTCCTAGTTAAGTGTATAGGTGCTTTTGTCAGCATCGTGTTAGCATCCTGTTAGCATCCTGTCAGCATTCTATCCTCAGTGTATTGCTACTGATTATATCTCACTAGATATAATTTGCAGTATGCATACATGAAATGAATGGTTGAAAATGAAACATTTGGAAATTTATTAACACACCTGTATCTGAGTTCTACCACAACCAAACTGAGTAGCAATAGACCCGGCAGTTTTCCCATTGATAAGCAGTTGAACTGCAGCATACCGCTGCTCAACATTTAAGAAGACCTTCTTCTTAGCAGACATTATTTCAGACTCAGACTCTCAATAGCAACAGTATTAAATTGTGATCAAAATAAATTCAACTAGCATAGAGACAAAGACAGACGTGTTGTAATAAAGCTTTCTAACACAGAAGTGACTAGAAACTGGTACATTTTCTTGCAAATTCAACATTTTTCACGAGTAAACGCAATTAACCTTACTCAATTAGCTACCAGCATAAAGAGACGGCGAGATGAATACGCAAACGTCCCAATTATACAATTATGAAATAATTGAGAAAGACAACGTTTTAATCTTCAAACACCGTTACACAATAATAAGGTTGCCTTTATGCAACAAACATGCATAGATCTACATCGTACATGAGTTGACACAATTAATCCAAAATCAATAGCTATAGTAATTTACCTGATAATTATAACACCTATTAAACCTCTCCATTGTAATCTCCGTAAATTTAGCGCTAATTGTACACATTGTACAATGCACATCCACTGTCGTTGCTCAGAGGTTAAAGTCAAGGGAGGGAACGCATTTTGACTGCCGTTGGCCGCTCTACGGAGTTGTCGCTCTTTAGAGGTTGAAATAAGAGTAAAAACGATTGGGGGGGAAATAAAAGTGTCGCTTCTCGGAGGTTGTCGCTTCTCAGAGGTGCCGTTTCGGGAGGTTATACTGTACTTTCTATTTTTATGCCACCATAACGATTTACCTGTCAGCATACACCAGAGATAATAATGTAACTAATGTACAGGGACATATCTTTTGTTATTCTTTTATGTGGATTAACATTTCTTTTATGTGGCTGCAGTTAGACGCAAGTATCTTTATTCCTTACAGGAGCCATATAAATATAGTCCCAAAAACTTGTCACATGTTACTAAGAAAGTTTTTAACTTACAGTCATGAAAGTTACTGGAACGTTTGTCCGGTTGTTAAGTTGCGCACCTTTGTTCTCCTTAACCATTGTTCGGAATTCAATGAATCTGCACGTGAATACTTGATACCTAGCCTAGTCGTACATGTTATCAAGAATTTTAGGTTGGATGATTTTTTTAAGGAGTTATGGCCCATTGTGGGAGACATACATTTTATTACATGACTGTATCCTCTACATTATTATTTTAATTTGTCACCATTGTTTTAAAATTGACTCCTTTAACAAATCATATCTTACTCATATGATTATTTTGT
Source organism: Spisula subtruncata (assembly GCA_963678985.1). Taxonomy (NCBI): domain Eukaryota; kingdom Metazoa; phylum Mollusca; class Bivalvia; order Venerida; family Mactridae; genus Spisula; species Spisula subtruncata. The sequence goes on from OY787674.1 coordinate 15,853,239, forward strand.
AGAAACTTTGTTATGTCAGTGGATGTATACAATTCCCTTTAAACATACACATTTCTTGAATAGAGTACAGTGCCGCTTGAAGTCTTAAAATCATTTTCACTGACAAATATTTGTTAATAGTCCAGTGTTGAGATAATTGCCATGCCTCAACAACCATTGTACATTAGCTTTCATTGCCATGTAGTCAACTAAGTAGCGTAACTCACGTTTCAATATAATACAAATTTTAAATGGCCTGTTTTGAACTTATATTTTTTCTGACAAATGGCTGCGAATAGTCGAGCGCGCTGTCTAGTGACAGCTCTTGTTATATAATGTGCTTTATTACACTCCCACACCGTGATTTATGTAATAAAATGCAATTAATTCATACTGCTGATTGTATCATTTATTTTAGGTTTAATAGAACTTATCACAGAATCGGACACATTGAGGAAGATACAGGTATCATCAGGGGTCACGGGGTCATTCAAAGATCGACCAATCAAAGACTGGTTACAGAAACATAATCCTACTGAACTTGATTATCAAAAGGTGGGTTATATTATGATTGTGTAATTAATTAGGCATGAATAATTGATGTTTTGTCTTTTCTGATAAAATTAAAGTCACAATTAGCCTTAAACTGCTATTTTTAATAAGCTGTCACTTGGTAACCTCTCTGCTAATTAGTGCAAAATGTGGAAACACCATAAGATGAAAGAAAATGTAATAAAACATCCAGATGGGTTGTTGACAAAATTACAATTTGTGAACAATAAAAAATGCATCATTTAAAGTCTAAGGGAAGCAACTTTTGCTAAATTAGTATTTTGATCACCATACATTTTACTTAATATGATCTTTGGCTTAATATGTCGACAGATATAGTTAACATTCTATTGTCAGGTATTGGTCATTTGGTAAAAAAACACCTAAGGGTTCAATACTTTATTGAAAATGGCTATAAATATACGTTGGTTGATCGTGCCATGTATTGTAGGTAGAGTGTTTGTTTATTATTATGGCCCCCATCATTAATGAGGGGGTATTTTGCATTGCACATGTTGGTAGGTATGTCTGTCTGGCTGTTGAAAGACCATCGTTTCCATTTAAATACTCAAGAACGCTTTGCCCTATGATCTTAAAACTTGAAAGGGAGGTTACTCATCAACAGTAAATGACCTCTATTCATTTTGAGGTCAGTAGGTCAAAGGTCAAGGTCACAGTGACCTTTATCATGTTTTAAACACCAAATTGTTTCTGTTCAATAACTCAAGAATGCCTTGCCTTAGCTTCTTTAAAATTGACATGGAGGTGACACATCCAATTTAAAAATGTGTGTAAATAAATATGGACACATCTTCTTTAAGAAATCATGTACTAAACAGTTAAATTTTTCAGGCTGTGGAGAATTTGACCAAATCAGGTGCAGGTTATTGTTCGATATATCCACTTTAAAAATGTGTGTTAATGAAAGTACGGACACATCCACTTTAAAAAATCCTCTAAAAAATCATGTAAATTGTTACATTTTTCAGGCTGTTGAGAATTTTACTCGATCCTGTGCTGGTTATTGTGTGGCTACCTACGTTCTAGGAGTATGTGATAGACATAATGATAACATCATGTTGAAACAAACGGGACATCTCTTTCATATCGACTTCAATAAAATCCTTGGTGACGCTCAGATGTTTGGTAATATAAAAAGGTTAGTAGACTTTTTTTTAGGGGAGATAATTTTATTTTAGATGACTAATCTATGACTTATATTCTTATTAATGTCTTCCTCAAGAAATTCGGGATTAGTTGTGTTTGGAGGGATGTCACCGCAGTAATTGCAGCCAAAAGTTAAAAGGTTTTACAATATATATCAGTATTTTGGATATTATTGTAATATTTTTTTGTTTGTATGAGTAGTGCTTAAATGTTCAAGATTTAATTCACAAAATAGGCAGTGCCTTATTTCATACTTTCCACACTTGACTATATCTCTAAACAATCAAAGCTCCAGTCGTATATTTATTATGCTGATATTTATTTTGCTTGCAGAGATCGTGTAAAGTTTGTACTGACGTCAGACATGGCGTACGTTATAAATGACGGGGATAGACAAAGTGATAGATTTCAGCATTTTATTGACATGTGTATTCAAGCTTTTAACATACTCAGAAAACATGCAAACCTCTTCATCAACCTCTTCTCTCTGGTAAGTTTTACATCTGTTTTTGTTTATTATATTATTTGTTCATGCCTACTGATGCAAAAGGCATATGTATGAGCAGTTTCCAGGAAACCTGCTATTTTGACAAAATAACTAATTTTGAGGTTTTCATGGTGTTAAAGAATAATATTAGTGAAGCAAAATGCAAAGAAATTTTGATAATATCTTGAGTTTTAAGGAAGTTACAACTGTTTTCCTTAAAAAATATGGACAATAACTTTTTAGCCCCCTATCGGTATTTAACCGGAAGGGGTGGGGCTTCATGTTTGCCCTCTGTCCGTCTAGAAAATCTGGATCCTGCCATAACTCAAAGAGTTTTCATGTTAGGTTTATGAAACTTGGTAATACTATGTGGATAAGGACCAATAGGAGATTATGCACATGTATTTGTTTTTATTCTGACAAAAATTGTGGTTGCTATAGAAACAGAAATGCTAAAACATAGTGAAAATTTTTCAAAATCTGGATCCTGCTATAACTTGAAGAACAGTTTTCATGTTAGGTTTATGAAACTTGGTATGTGAATAGGGACCAATAAGGAGATTATGCACATGAAATTATTTTTTTATTTGGACAAAAATTGTGGTTACCATGGCAACAGAAACATTGACAACCTGAAAATCAGGTAGGGGACTTCTGTATTGCTTGCGATTCCTAATTACTTGTTTCATAAGTATTTCATGGAATATTTGCCTACTTTCAGATGTTACGGTCAGGAATACCGGGTATAACAGAGAAAGGTGTGGAGTTTGTGCAGATGGCCTTACTACCCGGACTCACTGATACACAAGCTACAGCCGTCTTCACTAGGTCAGATATTTTATGATACCCCTGTATGTGTATGATACATTGAGCCCCCTACCTTGCCAAAGCACAAGCATGCACTTTTTGGTAGAGCTTTACTTCATCTATGTGATGACAAGCTGGCAGCGAGCAATGCTGCCCAATATTATACTGTTTCTTAGCACTCTACTAGTTAAGTGCTACATGCTACAGAGGGTTTTCTTTTACATTTGTCCGCTTTGATAGCGCTCCGGAAGGCTTTGCTGTGCTGTGCAAGGGTCTACTAGCCAGGACACCATATTTTTTTTTCGCTTCATTTACTATGTAGGGTTTTTCCGTTTCCTCGCAAAGCACTCAGTAGACTTACTTTTTATAAGATATTTCATACATAAATATCATAATTATCAATATTAAGTTTGTCTTAATTTTGAGGTTGAATATAATCAGTCAAAAAGTGGTCCAAATGTTCGTGCAATTCTATTCAGTTTGTAGTCAATTCCATTAAATTTATTTATTTATTTTTCTATCCTATTCAATTCATTGCCGTTCTATTTAATTCTATTTCATTCTATTCAGTTCTATTCTATTCTATTGTAGGATGATTCAGGACAGTCTAAATGCCAAGTCTACACAGATCAATTTCTTTATACATAATCTGGCACAGATGAAGTTCTCAAGCCACAGTGAAGGAGCTCTGTTATCATTTGTACCGAAAGTTTATAAGTAAGTTATATAGCTAAATGTTTGTAAATAATAATGTTGTTCTTTTTAATTTCAAATAAATTCAGTAATAAGCATATACCTAACCAGTCCTGAGGGGTCCAGATCGTAAAATTATGAACTATTCATGTATGGTTTAGTTTTTAGCTCACCTGAGCACAAAGTGCTCAAGGTAAGCTTTTGTGATACCGACTTGTCCGTAGTCGTCCATCGTCGTCCATCGTCGTCCGTCGTCGTCCATCATCGTCCATCGTCGTCAACAATTTCTTCAAACGACATCTCTCCTAAACCTCTTGGCCAAATTTGATGAAACTTCACAGGAATGTTCCTTTCGTGGACCTCAAATTTTTCCAGTCTATCGCATAACTAGGTCACAGGGGCTAAAAATAGATTTTCAAGAAGGAAACTTAAAAAATCTTCCTGTCTGAACCCATAAGGTTAGAGCTTTCATATTTGGTATGTAACATAAACTTGAGGTCCTCTACAAAGTTTGTTCAAATTACGTCCGGGTGTCAAAATTGGCCCCGCCCCGGGGGCCCTTAGTTTTACATAGAGTTATATAGGAAAAATCTTAAAAAATCTTCTAAAAAATCTTCTTCTCCGAAAAGGCTTGGCCCAGAGCTTTCATATTTGGTATGTAGAATCAGCTAAAGTTCCTCTACAAAGATTGTTCAAATTATGTTCCTGGGGTCAAAATTGGCCCCGCCCTGTGGGCCCTTAGATTTACATAGAGTTATATAGGGAAAACCTTAGAAAATCTTCTTCTCCGAAACAGCTTGGCCCAGGGCTTTCATATTTAGTATGTAGACTCAGCTAGAGGTCCTCTACAAAGATTGTTCAAATTATTCCCCTCCAGTCAAAATTGGCCCCGCCCCGGGGGTCCTTATTTTTATATAGAGTTATATAGAGAAAACCTTAAAAAATCTTCTTCTCCGAAACCGCAAGGCCTAGAACTTTCATATTTCTTAATATTATGTAGAATCAGCTAGAGGTCCTCTACAAAGATTGTTCAAATTATTCCCCTCGGGTCAAAATTGGCCCCACCCCGGGTGTTCTTTTATATAGAGATATATATAGAGAAAACCTTTAAAAATCTTCTCTTTCGAAGCCGCTTGGTCGCAATCTGAAGTTGCATTTCTCCACTATTTTTAAATAGATTATAAAATATCCAAACCAGTACTAACTTACTCTCCTACAAGGAACCATCGTTTTCTCCAAATATGGAGGGAAATCAACACTGTTATCAACATTTCATGGAGGGTTTTAACATGTTGTAGCCAGGAATTGAATGGTCAGTTATTTACATATACCTGTTACCCTGTCCCACAGTCTGAGGACAGTTAGGGCACAACCGAAGATCTGCTAACTAGTTTCCGCCACTCGTTCTACTTGTGAAGTATGACATTTCTCTCTATCTATTGTTTTACAGTCAACAAACTGATGGTAGAATTAAAGTGGTGGAGGTGTATGGTATACAGAAACGTTATACTCCAGAGAAACATTATGTAAGTACAATATATCACATGACTTTCCTTGTATCCCGGTGAGTGTAGCGAGTTCGTAAATTCTTATACTACACTTGTGATGTATAACGTTATACTCCAGAAAAAACATTACGTTAGTACAATATATCACATGACTTTCCTTGTATCCCTTTGAGTGTAGCGAGTTCGTAAATTCTTATACTACACTTGTGATGTATAACGTTATACTCCAGAAAAAACACTATGTTAGTACAATATATCACATGACTTTCCTTGTATCCCGGTGAGTATAGCGAGTTCGTAAATTTTTATACTACACTTGTGATGTATAACGTTATACTCCGGAAAAAAAATATGTAAGTTCTGTATATACCATGTTTGATATATGAGGGATGTTTTTAGAAAAGTTTGCCGAGTTTTGGGTCAAGTGCCGTAACATGTGTTTTTCTGGATATTTTGTCATAGAAAAATTATCAAGAAATTAAAATATTACCGGACTTGTAACTCACAATTTATTTTTTTACACTACAATTCCTTGCAAATTCATAAATATATTCAGTATCACTAAGAGTTTTAATGAAACTTTCAACTGTTTATTCATAAATCGGTAAACAAATTATTTGCATACAAACCATTTACCTTATATTATGCAATGCCATTGAATATATATTTATGCATAAAAATAGGCATTTTATCATATAAAATAAACAAAATTAATGAACTTCTGTCTTGTGTTATATGATTTTTCGTGAATCATTCTTCGTTTAATTCCGTAAAAGTTTTTACCATGTTAAATTGAAATGACATGTCACCCTACTCTTGTGTATGAAGGTAATTGGAAGGAAATGCATTTTTTTACAAATTTGTTTTTTATTTTGTAATCTCAACAACAACACATATTGTTTTTAAACTGTTTAACTAACTTTTCAACATATATCGCCTTCTTCAGAGTAATAACGACAACAAAACAACAGATTTTTTTGTTCGTTAAATTTTATAAAAACACGTAATATATATGGTTTCAATATATTGACGTCATTTTGCCCGACTTGCAGTTACCTAGCCTTAGCAACACAACAGATTTATGGAAAAATATATCTCTCTATAGTAATGCAAATATCTAATGAATAGATGAAACATGTAATAGCCTACCATTGTAGAACATTTCATAAAAAAAACATTAATATTGTTTATGAATTTGTATCCATGGTTCTAGGTTATGTCTTTTTATTATTAAAGACTACTTTGTAATACTGTAAAATCATTTAATTTCTATGGTACAAAATTTCGTGGTTTTGGTAAAAATGACCATTTCGATGGGACGTTAATTCGTGGATTTTGCATTTCAGGTAATAAATACAGTACAAGGGTCAAAATTATTGTTTGATGGGATTTGATTTCGTGGTAGAATGTTAACGACGAAATCCATGAAATTTAAACCCCACGAAAATTAATGATTTTATTGATGAACTATATAATTTCACCTATGGTATGGTTCTGAAACGTGATCATATAACTTGCTTTATATCATTACAGATTCATGCATTGTCATTGAATTTATATAAGATGCCCTAGATTCATAGAATTTGACTTGATTCCCAACCTACTATAAGCTTAATTTAATATTGATAACAATATATTGCCTATATTTATAACCCTGGTGGTATGTTTTCAAAAGCGGGGAGTATCTCAGAGACACTAAAGGTGTAATACAAACATAAATCTTAGGGACTGATATTGCAGGATTTGCTCGCGGAAATTATTATACCCAACACAAGAAAATTGTTATATATTCATAAGTTAAGGTCAGGATTAGGTCAAACCCAGTTGGGATATGTAAGAAGTCGGTACTTTGGAAAATATTGTCTCTGCACTTACCCTGGGCTCCATTCGAATGTCGCTAAAAATAGTAGCATTACTCACTTACTATTAACTAGCAATATCTGGTGTATGTTATACCGCAGTGTGAATATTTGTAAATATATGATTTAAAGGGACTAAACACCATTTTGATGATAAAAACACGCTTTGTTGACGTTTTAATAACAAAACAATAACTAAAGTATTCTTACAACTTGCATTAATATCAAAGGTACTACTGACGAAAACTTACATACTCATCCATAATAGGTTACGGCTTTTCACGGCATTTATACATTCCTATGCTATAGAATAACGTTGAATAGACATTTGATTGCGTTAGTCACGCAATAGATTTTAAGGCTTTAATAGGTAATAAACTGTTGAATTTTTATATAATGTATTATCCAAAAAAGTGATTTTAAGAGAGCTTTTTGGATACATTTTGCAATTTACCAAGTGGAGTTTAGTCCCTTTAATAAATGCACTATGTTATATTATTCCATGTTAACTTTTCAGATCTACAGTACACATTGAAAGTGGCATTATATTATTCCATGTTAACTTTTCAGATCTACAGTACACATTGAAAGTGACATTATATTATTACATGTTAACTTTTCAGATCTACAGTACACATTGAAAGTGACATTATATTATTCCATGTTAACTTTTCAGATCTACAGTACACATTGAAAGTGACATTATATTATTCCATGTTAACTTTTCAGATCTACACGTTAAAAGTGATGTTTAATAATATTCCACATTAAGTTTTTCAGATCTACACATTGAAAGTGATGTTATATTATTTCATGTTAACTTTTCAGATCTACGGTTCACATTGAAAGTGACATTATATTATTTCATGTTAACTTTTTAGATCTACGGTTCACATTGAAAGTGATGTTATATTGTGCCATGTTAACTTTTCAGATCTACGGTTCACATTGAAAGTGATGTTATATTATTTCATGTTAACTTTTCAGATCTACGGTTCACGTTGAAAGTGAGGTTATATTATACCATGTTAACCTTTCAGATCTACATGTTGAAAGTAACATTATATTATTCCATGTTAACTTTTCAGATCTTCATGTTAAAAGTGACGTTATATTATTCCATGTTAACTTTTCAGATCTACACATTGAAAGTGACGTTATATTATTCCATGTTAACTTTTCAGATCTACATGTTGAAAGTAACATTATATTATTCCATGTTAACTTTTCAGATCTTCATGTTAAAAGTGACGTTATATTATTTCATGTTAACTTTTCAGATCTTCATGTTAAAAGTGACGTTATATTATTTCATGTTAACTTTTCAGATCTTCATGTTAAAAGTGACGTTATATTATTTCATGTTAACTTTTCAGATCTACACATTGAAAGTAACGTTATATTATTCCATGTTAACTTTTCAGCCCTTCATGTTAAAAGTGACGTTATATTATTCCATGTTAACTTTTCAGACCTTCATGTTAAAAGTGACGTTATATTATTCCATATTAACTTTTCAGACCTTCATGTTAAAAGTGACGTTATACTATTCCATGTTAACTTTTCAGATCTACACATTGAAAGTCACGAGAGAGAACCAGAATGTGCCGTCGTTTATTTTCCGAATATTTTCCGAATTTGTTGAATTTCGGAATAAATTAGCGCAAGTCTTCCCACAATTCACCTGGCCGCCATTGCAAGGAAGGTAAGAATGAATGGTTTCTCTAAATTTTACTCCATTTTCTTTCCAATTTTATGCTAAAAGACTGGGGTCGGGCTTGTTATTTAGGGATTTGACCTTAGCCTGTTATTTGTGGGAAAAAGTGTAATTATTATTTTAATGAAATAGAAGCAAAATGGTGTGAAACAACTAAAATCAAGAAATGCTGATCAGGGTTAGTATTCAATATTGATCTTACCTCATTTGAGAATGAGAATAGCCAATCATATCACCTGTTACTGACTAAGAGTTTAATATGAATAATTGAAGCCTTGCCCAGGCCCCGATCTCCCGAAGCACCTCAAGCAGAAATCTCATCTCAAATTGAGATTTTGCTCAAATCAGCGTCTGAATTTCTAATAACTCTCTCTTAGAACGCATTAAAAATTACTGGAATAATCAAATAATATCATTTGCTGTTTGTTATGCTAATTTTTAGTTCATCTTCCCCGAAAAACATCCATGTTTACATCGCAATATTTGAGATGAGATTTATCTCAAAATTGATATGTTTCGGGAGATCGGGGACTGATCTCTGGAAGCATCTCAGTCTGAGGTAACTCTCATCTCAAATATTGTCACATGTCTGATTTAATTTCCGAGAGAGGTTAGATTTACAGTTGACAATACAAAAGAAATATTATTTTGATTTTATAACGGTAACATTTCAATAACTTGAACTTTAAACTTGTCTCCAATTCTGCCTAGAATTTGAGCATGATCTCAATTTGAGTTGATTGGTGTGTTCAGCAGCATGTAAGATAACTGCTTATTGTATTTGTTAGTGTGATGTCTGCTCCAGTGAGCATGGGTCGCTTCAAATGGTAAATTGTTGCATGATGCAATGCTGCTACTGTTCTACTGAATTTTCAATACCTTTTATGTATGCTACCGTAATTCAATCTCAATCTTTTGTGTGTATCTTTCTTCAAAGAAATTTACAGGATTCGTGTTGAGATTTATATATTAACATACAAGCAGTTCTGGTAAACCATTTTAAGGAAGAATTATTGTTTTTCGATTTTATCACTATATTGATGACAATGTTGAAAAAAAGACAATTAGACATGGATTTGAGAATAAACGTTATTTTGTTTGTGTTGTATGATCAGAATAATAAGGTTAAAAAATGTATCAAATATATTTTTAAATTAATAAATTATATTTTAGCCCAACTCATGCTTTAGTTGGACTTTTGTCTTTTGATAAATGCCAAAATATGGCCACAAGTTTTATCTTTATGGCATGGTTTGAGACTTGCTTATCAATTCTACTTGTATTGTTTGTATCTGCATAGAGCTGGCATGACCACACTTGAAAGGTATACATTATTCTCTATAGGTGTGATGCGATATTTCTAACTTCACTGAAGAGCTTTATAAGTGATATTCCTAACTCCGTTGAAGAGCTTTATAAATATGTCACATTTCTAACTTCATTGAAGAGCTTTATAACTGATATTTCTAACATCAGTGAAGAGCTTTATAAATATGTGATATTTCTAACTTCACTGAAGAGCTTTATCTGTGATATTTCCAACTTCATTGGTGAGCTTTAATTTATAAGTGATATTGTGGTAGTTAGTAAGCATATAAGAGATATTTCTAACTTCATTGAAGAGCTTTATCTCACTTATATGCTTACTAGCTACAACAATGTCTGGTTAGCCGCAACTTTGTTCAGCTACTGGACACGGATGATATATTATATGTTGGGGCTTCGAATTCACGGATGTCATGTTTGCTTGTAGCCTTGTGATGTACTATGTAATACTATATGAGTTAAACTTCAAACTTTCACCTGGATATGCTCGTTGCCTTTCATATTTCTGCCTAAAGAGATGTTTATATGTAGCTTGAAAGACATTTTCCTCTGCTATTAATAATTATTGCCAGAGTTATGACTTTTCATTGTAGTTTTGTAACTTACTTGTACCATTGAACTAAACAAATAACTGAATGGTTGGTGTAGATGTTTAATGTTTGAAGTGATTTAACATTGCTTATTGTGTGATCCTGATGATACCTGCTTTAAGTTTGAAGCTTAAAGAATTGAGTACTGAGTACTGCTTTGGCCTGTGATACTGATTCAAGTTTGAATCTAAAAGAATTAAGTACTGAGTACTGCTAGGGCCTGTGATCCAGATTTAAGTTTGAATCTTAAAGAATTGAGTACTGAGTACTGCTTTGGCCTGTGATACTGATTCAAGTTTGAATCTAAAAGAATTAAGTACTGAGTACTGTTTGGGTCTGTGATACCTGGTTTAAGTTTGGATATAAAAGAATTGAGTACTGAGTACTGCTAGTTCCTGTGGTCATGATATAAGTTTGAATCTTAAAGAATTGAGTACCGAGTACTGCTGGGGCCTGTGATCCTGGATAAAAGTTTGAATCTTGAAGAATTGAGTACTGAGTACTGTTTGGGCCTGTGATACCTGATTTAAGTTTGAATCTTAAAGAATTGAGTACTGAGTACTGCTTGGGCCTGTGGTCATGATTTGTGTTTGAATCTTAAAGAATCGAGTACTGAGTACTGCTTGGGCCTGTGATACCTGATTTAAGTTTGAATCTTAAAGAATCGAGTACTGAGTACTGCTTGGGCCTGTGATACCTGATTTAAGTTTGAATCTTAAAGAATTGAGTACTGAGTACTGCTGGGGCCTGTGATCCTGGATAAAAGTTTGAATCTTGAAGAATTGAGTACCGAGTACTGTTTGGGCCTGTGATACCTGATTTAAGTTTGAATCTTAAAGAATTGAGTACCGAGTACTGCTGGGGCCTGTGATCCTGGATAAAAGTTTGAATCTTGAAGAATTGAGTACCGAGTACTGTTTGGGCCTGTGATACCTGATTTAAGTTTGAATCTTAAAGAATTGAGTACTGAGTACTGCTTGGGCCTGTGATACCTGATTTAAGTTTGAATCTTAAAGAATTGAGTACCGAGTACTGCTTGGGCCTGTGATACCTGATTTAAGTTTGAATCTTAAAGAATCGAGTACTGAGTACTGCTTGGGCCTGTGATACCTGATTTAAGTTTGAATCTTAAAGAATCGAGTACTGAGTACTGCTTGGGCCTGTGATACCTGATTTAAGTTTGAATCTTAAAGAATTGAGTACTGAGTACTGCTTGGGCCTGTGGTCATGATTTGTGTTTGAATCTATGAATTGAGTACCAAGTACTGCTGGGGCCTGTGATACCTGATTTAAGTTTGAATCTTAAAGAATTGAGAACTGAGTACTGCTTGGGCCTGTGGTCATGATTTGTGTTTGAATCTATGAATTGAGTACCAAGTACTGCTGGGGCCTGTGATACCTGATTTAAGTTTGAATCTTAAAGAATTGAGTACTGAGTACTGCTTGGGCCTGTGGTCATGATTTGTGTTTGAATCTATGAATTGAGTACCAAGTACTGCTGGGGCCTGTGATACCTGATTTAAGTTTGAATCTTAAAGAATTGAGTACTGAGTACTGCTTGGGCCTGTGGTCATGATTTGTGTTTGAATCTATGAATTGAGTACCAAGTACTGCTGGGGCCTGTGATACCTGATTTAAGTTTGAATCTTAAAGAATTGAGTACTGAGTACTGCTTGGGCCTGTGATACCTGATTTAAGTTTGAATCTTAAAGAATTGAGTACTGAGTACTGCTTGGGCCTGTGATACCTGATTTAAGTTTGAATCTTAAAGAATTGAGTACTGAGTACTGCTTGGGCCTGTGATCCTAAGTTTGAATCTTACAAAGATTTGAGTACCGAATATTGTTAGTCTAAGAGTGTTTGAACAATAGTAGAATCTATGCATGATATTCGTGCCCTTAATATTCATCTGAGATGGACAATATTGCAAGGTCATTTAATGGAATAGCCTGTGGTCGATGCTGCGTCATCTCTCTATAGGCTTCAATGCGAGAGACAAAATTGAAGGTGAAAACACCAACTGCCTCTGTAAGGTCGCCCTTTGATCTTGTCTATATTTTGAACGTTTTGTATTTAAATTGCTATTTCAAGTAATTAAATTGAAATTAAATCACTTTTATGGGGTTAAACTTAATTTGAACTAATCTGAAGACTATTAATATCTGGTTTTCCTCTTTATTCCCTTTATTGAGACCTTCACAATGAGCTTCGATATTTTTTGGAGTAATAATCGGTATTTCTAGGATTAACTGTTGAATGTCACTATGCATTTACACAATCCTTCATGTGAGCTTGAATTTCAATTTTAATATTATAAACAAATAATCGGTATTTCTAGTTTTAACTGTTGAATGTCACAATCTTTCGTCTGTGCTTGACTTTCAATATCAATATTATAAACGACCTTGAAAATATAATTCTCCAAGTTAATAACTTTTATCGAAAAAATTTAATGCTTTTGCTCTGGCATTTTAATGCGCAATTAATAATGCTATGTTGAATGTGGATTGTAGTAAAACCATATAGTACTCGTAAAATCAGATGTTGCGTGCTTGGTGTTCAACAGACGAAATGCCTTTGTATTTGACATTGTGGGGATACCGTGATAGTAATATACTGTTCAATAAATGTGTTTGTAGCATGAACAAATTTTTTTTTTTTTAAATTGTAAATTTCTGGAAATTTCTGCCTCTGCCATCTGTGACTTTTTTCAGTAATTTCATGTAACAGCTAATTCTCTCTAGCTCTCTGATTGTTACAGTTTTCCTTCCTTGTACTTGAAACACGCTTCAACAAATAGAGTTATGTGACCTGAAACAAATGTGCACATGTTGGATTCATATAATATTTTAGTTTTAGGCCATAGTTTTGCTATTTATTGGTTTATTGAAAAACAAATCAAATTTTGCTGCTAGGGGATGGAGTGGAAATATATGGAAAGGGTCTAAAGGGTTCTAGGTCCCAAGCTCAATGACAGGTTAGGGATCTTGGACCTTTTTGGTTTTCTTGTTGTACATGCATTTCCATTCCTGCCCCCACCAAATTTTGAGAAAAAAATCAATAGACCTTAAAAACATTGGCCTTTTCCTTGTACTGTTAACACTGCCAAGTCCATCTTAATTAAACTGATAAGCCAAGTGCCAGGAATCCTGAGTAGATTTCTAGTTCTGGTCATATCTGAGTATTTTAAAAAAAATTCTGAAGATTATGTGTGATTCAGCCTTTGATATGTGGGTTTGTATTGGATAATTATATTCAGTAATATGGTTCACATTCATCAAAAACATTGTTGCACAACCATTACTGATATGTGACAAAAAACTTTTTTGTTTTACAGGGTATTGCTTGGACGTAGTCATGTAAAGGCCGTGGCAGAAAACCGGAAAGCAGAAATAGAAACATTTTTACGAGAATTGATGAGTGCTTCAGGGGAGATTACTCATGTAAAGTATATTTTGATCATTTTCATATTTTTCTAAATGATGAGGAGCCTGTTTTGCCTAAGCATTTTACTATGTCGATGCAACAACATGCTACCATTAGTACTAGTTAGGTTGCAGTCCTGGAAAACTGGTAAGGTTAATCAGACGGAATATTTAACTGAAAAATCTAGAGAAACTGTGTAGAAATCAATTTAACAACCAATGCATGTTATAAGTACTTGTTGGGGCTGGCCCCAGCGTCAGGTTAAGTATTTTTAACCCCGAGACCCATAAACACATATTTTTAACCCCGAGACACAATAAACACATATTTTTAACCCAGAGACACATAAACACATATTTTTAACCCCGAGACACATAAACACATATTTTTAACCCTGAGACACATAAACAATACCATGCAAAGTCTATTGAACAGGCTTTGTTAAATAGATTTGTTATGTGTAACAGGGTGTTAAAATATGAAAAACAATTAGGACAGGCAAACCAACAAACACAATTGAGCACAAAAAGATAAAATATGCTTATCTGCTTTGTATTTATGTGGAACAAAGCACTAATTTTACTGAATGTTTTCTTGTCTATATAATTCTAGTGTGAGCTGGTGTATACATTTTTCCATCCGTTGCTAAGAGACGAACAGGAGGCACAAAAAACCTTCCGACTTGCTTTACCAAAACTGAAAGGTATGTTTGCTCAGATTTTGTAAATCAATAATTTTCCTTCACATGACGTGTGTGTGGATTTTAGAATTTCTTGTAACATGAGAATTAAAAAGTGGCTTTATTTATGCTATTGATCTGTACTATAAGTATTTTGTAAGGCAAAAAATATACTAGGTGATAATAACTAGGAAGGTTACATAATTCATGAGACATCGACTACAGTTATGTCTCCACATGTGGAGAAGTTATCAGTTGTTTGTGGAAGAGCAAGTTAATACTAAGAAAGTTTATAGTTTAATTTCCAGAAAAAAATTATAAGAATAGCTTCACAACATAAAATAATATGATCGAAAAAATTTGAAAATCAATGTTGAAAATGATAAAAATCATACTATCGTTAAAACTCGATTTTGAGCCCCAAATTCTTGTCTTATGAGCGAGTATGTACGGTATCTGTTTATTAATCAATTACATGTTTGTTTGGACAGTGAGCAAAAGAAATTCACTGAAATCACCAACATCAGCAGGTGGGAAGACACAACAACACCCAGCACTTCACTATATAACATATATTGTCACCATTCATTGTCTCTTTATATGTCACAAAGTCTCCCTTTTTATACTCCAGCATTTACTGATGCAAAGTTATATTGTGATTCACCTGTCCGTTCATTTGTTAGATTTTATGTCTGACACAAAACTTTCTAATTGATTGACTTAGCTGGTAGTTATGGACAAGGCCTCCAACAGGGCATAATTAGTGTTTACTGAACACAGTCTTGTACAAGCAATTTCTTGACAATCCAGGGATTCTCTTTGCCATATCAGATTGGAGATGCAAGATTAAAGGACGTGATCTCATTGATGAATTTCTGTACCTGTAAATCACATCACGCTGGCTTAGAACCAGAAGGTCGTAACTACCAAATTGATATATTGAGAAAACAAGAGAAAACTGTCTGTAATTTACTCTTTACACGTTTTTAAAACTTCATTTTGGTCAACATGACAATTTCAGATTTTCATAAAAATATGCTCATAAATATGCCTTGTGAAGCAGATTTCAAATATGTATGAGTCTTATAAGGTTGTAAGAGGTAGTTACGACCTTCTGGTTCTAAGTCTAAGTTCTAAGGATCAATTCAATGGAAAATGTTTGTAAAAAACTTGTATTGATGAATTATTGACAAGACAAATAATATCAAATATACCCCATTCACCGTAAACCATTTTATTTTATCCACATGTGGTGTATTAAATCATTGCCCTTTTTGTTATCGTCCAGAGAATTTGACATGATGCTGACCTTTTAATTATCTTAATTTAACAGCCGATATCTTGCTTATATTCATAACCCCGGTTGTACGTTTTCATAAGCGGGAAGTATCAAGAATACGCTCTATGTGTAATACAAACACAAATCTAACGTACTGATATTGCATGATCTGTCTGCCGATAGATTCAACACAAGATCTTGTGATATATTCATGCATAGAGGTCAGGATCGTGTCAAATTCTCCAAGCTATAATCTATAGTCTCCTTTATTTTTCTGTCACGTTTTTATTTCCTATATTATATATTTTACATATTCAACTGGGTTTGTTGACTAAGTAACGTACTTACAATTTCCCACTTGAATGAGGACAGCATTGAACCAAAGGTCACTTGTACTTTTCATGTACTGTTGATGGGTGTTATGATTTTATCAGGTGTTGTTGTTGTGGTCAAACCTACTATCCTACACAGGGAGTGAAGGTTGCTGGCCTTTGTACTTGAAAGCTTCATCTGGCCTGACAAATACTGTAAAATCATTTAATTTGTTGGGACAAAATTTTGTGGTTTTGGGAAAAAAGACAATTTCATTGGGACTTGAATTCGTGGATTTTGCATTTCAGGTATTAAAACAAGTGTCAAAATCAATGTTCTTTGGGATTAAAGTTCGTGGTTGAGGTGAACCACGAAATCCATGAAATTTAATCCCCCACGAAAATTAATGATTTTACAGTAACTTGTTCGTATCTTGCCTACTGTTTGGCTTGTATGACACTGTGTAAGGGTGTGGTAGTGTGTGATTTAATGGTGTCTCGTGTCTATAACTACAGAATGACCATCACCACCATCATAATTATTCAGCATACCGGTAACATTAAAGTACATGACGACGCTCTATCTAGTATCCACACAGTCTCCATTATCTACATTACATCCCAGTATCCACATGACACTGTACATGTTGATGGCTTAGAATGAGAAAGTCGTAACTACTACTTGCCACCTTATAAGACTAATGCATATTTGAAATCTGCTTCACAAGGCGCTTCTTACGAGCCTATTTTCTTAAAAAATCAGAAATTGTCATGTTGACCAAAAGGAAGTTTTAAAAACTTGTTTTCCCATAGGTAAAGAGTAAATTACAGACAGTTTTCTCTTGTTTTCTCAATATATCGATTTTGTAGTTACGACCTTCTCATTCTAAGCCAGCGATGTATTAAGTATCATTATCTACATGACACTTTATCCAGTGTCCACTATAGTTATGCCATATTCAGCTGTCTATAATTTCTGTATTCATTCATGGTATTCACAGATCGGTCTCAAGTTATAACAATTAGTTACTTTCCCTGTTACACCTTTTCCCTACAGGAATAACATTTCAGAATTTGTGAACTGAGCTTTTCTATCATCCAGTAAAATCATTAATATTTGTTGGGATTTAATTTCATGGATTTCGTGGATGACCTCAACCACGAAGTTAAATCCCCACACAAATATAATTGTTTTTATAGTATCTGACTTTAAGTTAGTGGATAATGTTTCCTTGAAAATACCTCCCCACAAAAAGGTCTTATTTGACACACACAAAAATCCCCGAAATTTTGTCCCATCAAATTGAGTGATTTTACAGTAATAATTGAAAAAGGATATGATGCCATACACATATTTGGTTTAATGAAGGTTGGCTTCTTGCTCTAAATCACACAAACATGACCCCTGTTTGATGTTAGCAAGTGTGTGGAGATCATAATAAAAATAGTTTTTGAAGTATCATCAAGGGGTATTTTGCCTCCAACAGATCATGGGTGTAGCTTTGCAGAGGTTATATTGTACTTTAAATTCAGCTAAGAAGTAAGAAACTGGCTTTTCGATCTTCCCTCATACTTTCATTATGATGAATAGTTCAATATCATCAGGAATGATGTGTTGAGAATGATTTAGTTTGAAGAACTTGTTTCATATCATTTAAATTTGTTCAATTAATTCAATACTAAATTTTAAAAACAACTTATTCATTTTCCTCTTTTGAACTTTTTTATGCATTGATAATTATGCTCCATTTGATGCATGATTTGAAATTTATATTATTGCTCTACACTACTGATGCCTCCATAGCTCAGTTATAAGTGCCTTTGACAGCCAGTCTGGGGACCTGTGTTCAAATCCAGGTGGAGGCACTCATATATAATTATATGCCCGCCATATTTCAGCAGAAAGCTGACCGGCAAATAAAGACAATGTTCAGCATTTGTAAAAAAAAATTGTAAAAAATGTAGAATTATGTGTGCCCCGTAGCTCATTGGCTAGCGTGTTTGCCGTCCAAGTTCAAATACCTGTGGAGGCAATATGCCATATTTCAGCAGAAAGCTGACTTGCAAATGAAGGTTTAAAAAACATTAAAAAATATTCTATTTCAGAGAATCCAATTTTAGTGCAAGCAAAAGAAGGTCAAGTAAAATTCTCGCTGGAGTATGTGAAGGACACCTTACATGTGATGATAATGCACGCCAAAGATCTGGTAAGATTTTACTCTCAAGTATGTGAAAATCAGAAATTTATAACCAGGCAATGATGCCATATAGATTGGTCTTTTTTGCTCATAAATGATTGGTAACCTTTGTTAATAATGTACCAGTCCGTTGCATTCACAGACCCTTACCCCGGGGGATGGGCAGGGATTTTTAACTTTCTGGTTGTCAGAACCCCCGCAAATGTTCCCCCTGTTGGGGACAGCTGATGGAAAAAAGTTCCTTATTTCCCTGGCACCTGACTACTTAATGCTGTCCCTTGGGTGTTGGTTCGGAGAAAAAATTCCCACACATTTCCCCAGCAGTGCAGGGGGAGTTGGAAGATAAAAACACAGCCATTTCAGTTGCTACCCCCCATCCCGAGGGTGGGGGTCGTGGTTGCAACTGACTGGTGCATAATTGTGGCAATTTGTTTAGACAGAAGAGGCATCCACTCATGACAAAATAAGATAATATAAACTTTATTCACTTCAATTATGGTTTACAAAAGAAACATAAGCTACAAGCTTGTATTCCACATAAATTTTGCATTGATATAGAAAGGCCTATTTGTTAGTCCCCTACCTGTAAAACCGGAGGGGACTAATGGTTTGCGCCTTGTCAGTCTGTCAGTCAGTCCGTCACAAAAGTTTGTCCGGAGCATAATTTCAAAACTAAGCAAGCTATGACTTTTAAATTTCACATGTGTATAGATATCAATTAGGAGAAGTGCAGTGCACAAGAACCATAACTCCACCTTACTTAATTTTTGAGTTATTCCCCTTTGTTAATTTTCATACTTAAATTTTGTCCACAGCATTACTCCATTACCAAAATAGATATGATTTTGAAACTTTACATGAGGATAGATATCAATTAGGTGAAGTGCAGTGCACAAGAACCATAACTCAGCCATACTTAATTTTTGAGTTATTCCCCTTTGTTAATTTTCTTACTTAAATTTTGTCCGGAGCATAACTCCATTACCAAAAGAGATATGATTTTGAAACTTTACATGAGGATAGATATTAATAAGGAGAAGTGCAGTGCACAAGAACAATAACTCTGCCTTACTTAATTTTTGAGTTATTCCCCTTTGTTAATTTTCATACTTAAATTTTGTCCGGAGCATAACTCCATTGCCAAAAGAGATATGATTTTGAAACTTAACATGAGGATAGATATTCATTAGGAGAAGTGCAGTGCACAAGAACCATAACTCTCCCTTACTTAATTTTTGAGTTATTCCTCTTTATTAATTTTCTTACTTAAATTTTGTCCGGAGCATAACTCCAATTCCAAAAGAGATATGATTTTGAAACTTTACATGAGGATAGATATCAATGAGGATATGTGCAGTGCACAAGAACCATAACTCTCCCTTACTTAATTTTTGAGTTATTACTCTTTGTTAATTTTCATACTTAAATTTTGTTCGGAGCCTAAAACGTAAAACAAACAAAAATACTCCGAGGGTAAACACCTTGGAACGGTCTGGTGAGAACTGTAGGAGGCTTAAACTAGTTTAACGGCGCCATCCTCACACTACCCTGTTACAATTGGCTACCGGTAGGGGACTTTCATTGCTTGGCAATAGTCTTGTTTTATTTTAATTTCAGCCAATGGTGGGATCAGAACTACCTAGTCCATATGTGAAGACATATCTTCTACCCGATCCTGAGAAACAAACAAAGAGAAAAACAAAGATTTTCAAAGATTCTACACATCCTACATACAATGAATTGGTATATTATTTTAGTAATCTTTATTTTAATGTGGCTTTTTTAGGCCCACTGGTCAACAGTATTTCTGTCCCAGGCATTCTTTAAAGTCAACTGGAGTGTTTGTGAGGTATATAAAAAGTGGTTAAAATGATCAGAGATAAAACTCTTGATTTGTCAGTAAAAAATGTCAGTTAACGTAGATTTTGTGGGTTAGTGGCATTAGTAGGAAACAAGCAATTACATCTTGTACGTTATTTAACTTATTTTAAGCCTCTCTGGTTGTATCCTATGTTCTCGTTCTGTGAAAGCTCTCACGACACTAGCTACTTAAAACAACATAACATTTTACAAAACTTATTACCTGAGTGAGGTCGAATATCTAGATGTGTTATGTGTATAAAGCATGCAACAGTGCATGTGGAGTAGTACTTTTATGGTGTGAAATTTATGTATTGTTTGACAAAGTGACCTAGAGACATTAGTATTTTGTGACCTTCAGTTGTGTATTTCCTTTGTGCCTTTCCTCGTATATGACAACAGGGTCGAATCTGTTGACAAAAAGCACAAAGGAAAAAATAATTCTTGGGTTTAAGTATTTCTGGCATTTTTTCCAAAATTTTGCTTATTTTATGAATTTCTCAAATGAAAAAAATGTGCTAACACTATGAAAACAAATCAACAAACAAACCTGTTTAATTTATTCTTTAAAATTCCATACCTCTATGCTACTGTGCAGTTAATTAAAAGCATTCTACCAAAAACAAATCACCATTCAAAAAAATATCTTCAAATATAGAATTTACTAAAGAATTATCAGTCATGAGTCAATTTCTTACAAATAATGGATGTATTATATGATTAAACAAATTTGTTGACATTCACTGATGTGTAAACACCCGATCTTCAGGAATACATTGCATAAAGCACCGAAGAGCAGTATTGCAGTTATTGCACACTTAAGTGCACTATTTAGTTATTGCACACTTTTCCATTGTCTCTATGGTGCAATCAATTATAATATAATATATTTATTTCTTATATTGTAGATTGAGTATAAAATATCACAGGAAAATCTACGGTCCAAGATATTACAAGTGACAATTTGGGACCATGATGTGTTGAAGGAGAATAATTTTTTAGGGGCTGTTTACGTCAAACTGCGAGATATCGACTTTTCTGCGGACAGTGTTGGACAGTGGTACAAACTAGATAAATTACAAATGACACCAGATTGATTTCAATACATATCGGGAAAAGCTTTATTTATATATAATTATTTGAGGCCCACATGAAAGATCAGAAAACCCAATGTGTCAGCCTCGTTAAATAAAGGTGTTAGTTACTCACTTACTATATTAGAATATCACATCTAGATTCTAAAGTCAGTTTTCATGACTGAAATAGACACAAAGTTTCTACATTGCTCCGTTAGAAACACTTGTCATTAGCCCGCTGACCAGCATGTATCAACAGGTCATTTAAATCATATCTTCTCCCATTTCACTGTATTTGAGGCTAATTATAAGACCGATCTCAAATATTCAAGGTTAAAATCTAAAACCTAGATTCAATTTATTCTATTTCATTTAAATCAGACCCATATCAGCTTTACTACTTTACATTGATTTAAGCAAATGAATGGAGCAATTGTTACGATCTGATTTTAATAAGATAGCAATTTATTCAGTTCTATATTCCACATTGACCCTTAAAACTGTTTCTTTGTGGGCCTGAAACAGGGCCTGGATGATAAGTGGATCCTTGGGGTAGCATTGTGTATTCAGCAAGTATTCATTTACATAGTCCAATGAAGTATAGTCAATGAAAGCCATACTAATTCATATGACACAAAATATTTTATAGTTTTCGAACTTTTTTTTTCTAAAAAAATATTTTTTGAGCCATTTTGTGGCATACCGTCATGTTCTTACAATAGCAGCAATGTGTTCATTTTGTACATATACATACATGCAGGTGTTCTGCCATCTTCAAAGTTTAATTGTTATAATTATTAACCTGTGAATACTATTTTATATCGCTAACCCTTTACTCCATTGTAACAGACTTTCATGCCGTTATAATTAGCCTTCTAAGTATTTCAATTATTATGTCTATCACATTACACACACAGGTATAGCCCTGCCAGATTAAACTGAGACTCCTTGCATAATTCATAAAAGTCCAGAGATAACGGTTCATAGTAAATTAACATACAAATCGAATACAACCGAGCATGGCCGGAGGAGCTTTACAGACTTTGATGAGTGTCAAATAAATCTGGTCAAGCTATAACTGGGTCATTGATATCACAAAACACCCAAATTTTTTTTGTAAAATTGATATTTAGAAAAATATAAAAGAAAAAAATGTTTTAGTCTTTTATCAATGATACAGTTACCTGTGTGTCATATTTTGTGGAGAGACCAATTATTGATTGCGTGCTGAAATGGTGAGATGTCACAATGTAATGTACGTGCTTGTTCCACGTAACAATTGGTCGGATTTTAATGACACTTCTCTTGCATACTTTATACCAGGACAGATTGAACATATTGTTGGGTAATTTTAGATCAGATGATTCTTGTCAGAGTTATTGCCCTTTGTAGTAGACTTAAACTCCGTGTCAAAAACACTTCTAGGTGTCCAGTTTCTGGATACTATGAAAAACTTGTAGGTCTTGAAGAGTTGCAACACACACAAAGTTTGAAGAACATAGGCCAAAGTGTTTTCATGTGATAAGCAAGGTTTGAGTTTTTGACATTTTGAATTAAAGGTCTTTGTGACCTTGACCTTTAACATAGTGACCTCAAAACAGGTGAAGGTTGTATTATTAAGAAATTTTGGGTTTTGTTAATGAATGTATTCAAGTACGAGTATGAATATGTGATATAGCATGGAGAATTTGACATGATCTTGACCTTTATGCTTGAATATGATCTAAGGATCTTGTGTTGAAAATATCAATTTCCCTCGTATAACACCTTGAACATTTTCATGATACCCTCGCTTATGATATCATACAATCGGGGTTAAAAATATATAGAGGATCTATCATGAGTTGTTGATTGATATGAATTTATATTAACCAAGTTAAGGAAATTTTATTTAGCATACCTAATAAAATTTCCTGAACAAGTTAATATGAATATATCAATTGACAATGAGTGATAGATTCTTTATATCATATGACACTAAAAATGCAAAATGTGAATCGCTGTATTGGAAAAACACATTGATGTAGAATAACTTTATACTACACATGTGTAATATAAGATTATGCATACTTGCTATGCTAACCCAGATACAAGGAAAGTCATGTGATATAATGATATATCAGTTGTTTAATTTTGCTAGTAGAAGGTCAAGGATCAGGTTAAATTCTCCGTACTATATAATGGCTGTTATGATTTTATTTGTTTTATTGGTATTATTTGAAACTACACTGTGATATTGTACCGTATATTTGATCATCAGCACAAAACGGTGTGCTATAGTTTATACTTGTTATATAGTTAGTTGATTTTCAATTCTAAAACTTTTGAGTATGATTTTTTTCAATTTGTGTGAACGCATGCTTGCAGCCCTTGCCAATGAGTTTTGCTCTTTTTTATGATTATAAAAACTAAGATTTTCTCACTTTTCCATAAAATTTTGTAAACAAAGATTTTCTAATTCTATAAAAAATGAAATATTTTCTCACTTTTCTTTATAAAAACAGAATATTTTTTCACTTCGATAAGACAGATTCTCACTTTTAAATGAAAAAGATTTTCACACTTTTGTATAAAATAATGTGGCAGCAAAATTTATTGTGTTCCTGATTTTTATGTTGCTATTATTATGATGGTGTACTTGGTCAACTGAATTACATTTTTGTAAAAGTTTGTTTTATGTGTAATTTTGATGTCCATTTCTCAAAAAACTGTCTAAGATATTCACTTCAACCTTGTACTATCAAGTACAAGGAAGTCAGTCGTCTGGCAGGGTAGTCCATGTTCTTGTTTATTTGATGAGATATTGCCCTTTTTAAACTCCTTCAGATAAATTATAGTTGGAAACAGACCCATAACAGTGGCATACACAGGTCTGTGGAAAGTGTCATAGACCACTTATTAATACATGTACGATATAAAGGTCACAAACCACTAAATGAATTTGTTCTTTAGCTCAATGTAAAGTTACATTAGTCAGTCCCAGGTTGATACATGTTAAAGTCTATGGCCAGGTGGCAGACTTTTATCAATGAAAAGAAGGGGCTACCAGCTTTAAGAAAATACAAAAAAAAACAGGGGGTCACGTATCATATAAGAAAATTTTTGTCCCAACAACGCGGTGAACATATTTTTACAGGCGCTCGGACCGACCAAATCCGAGTTTTACCCTACCCTACTTTCGCTATGGTATTTTGGCCAAAATCTCAAAATATGTAAAATAAAACAGTTTCAATGCATCACATACATGTATACAATGCCTGTAAACCCAATTAGATGATTCCAGTTCCACCTTGTCAAAGCATACTACCATTTAAACACAATCACAAGTTTATTTAGGGACTATTTGAGTGTATCCTATTTTGGTTCTCGGAGGCATTTAGTGGTTTGTAACCTAAAGGTGACCTGGGAAACTTTTCACGGACCTGTGTTGGCATTCATATTCTATGGATATGTCTAGTCATTTCTCATAAAATGAAACAACATGAAAGTTGTATGATGATAGTTACCATATGTTAGTTTTGTTGTTGTTGTTGTTGTTGTTAAATGTGTAAGGCACATAAACTATAATTATGTCATCATTAGTTATGGACAATTTGCAGTCCCGGTCTCCCGAAGCATCTCAATTTGAGATAAATCTCATCTCATATATTGTCCTTCAGTTAGTTTCAATGGAAGGCTGGACTTGAAATTTGTTTTTAAATTACTGAACCGAAACATTATTATTAATACAGTAATATATGAAGAGCCAAATTCATCTTTCTTTAAACTTTGACAGATGAAAAAAATTAACATGTAGATGTGCATGAAGAAAAGAATTTAGAGGGCTCTTTGCAAATCTATGGCACATGCTTGTTTATAATTATATTGATGTAGTTACTATTGTTTTGCACCATGCCCTCCATTGGCTCTCCAAAGAATTTTGCCCGAATTATGACACTTTGTAGACGTAGGTGTATTAGTATACCAAATGGTGACTGGTCTAGTTTATTTTTGACCTGTAAAATATTTATTTATCGTAACTTGCAATAGTTGAGGGGACATGAAAACTTGACAAAAAATTGTGCCATGTGAATACTGTGTATTTGTTTTAGCCTTGTGTTGTATTTGATGTTATATTATGTGTAATAGTGGCTTTCACAAACTCTGAGGCCCTTTACACATGTATTTATCGTTGTATGTATTGTATTTATTTACGCAGTATTTTTAATTTTTATGCCCGGATATTTACTGATGCCGGAGGCATATAGTGATTGTCCTGTCCGTTACAAATTGTTGAAACTCAAACATTTCTACAGAATTATGGCCCCTGAATGACTTAACTATTTATGGACAAGGCTTCCACCGGGGCATAAGTGTTGAACGCAGTCTTGTTTAATCTAAAAATATTTTTGTTCCAACATGCAAACTAGGGGCCCTAGCTACTTTCTGTAAAAATCCTGTAAACTTAAAAATATGGGGGAAGTTAGTAGTTTCTTTTATTTCACATTGTTTTTCAAAAGTCTGTTGACTTTGTTGTTTAGAACAAAGGAGTATTTCTGTACTGTGTTGTCTGTTGATTAAATTCTGTTGTTGATGATATAAATTGTTAGTGGATTTCTTGTCTCTTTGTAACTACGTTTTTCTGAATTCATATGCGGGAAGAATTAGAAATACATATTGGTGCACAGTAGCACAACCTTTTTGAACACCTACACCTAATAAATAAATTGCTGGCTTAGAATGAGAAGGTTGTTAAGTACCAAATCGATCTTTTGAGAAAATATCTAAACTGCCTGAAAACTACTCTTTGCTTTAGGAAAAAACACTTTTTCAACCTCGGTTTGGTCAATATGACAAGTTCCGTTTTTCATGCAAATAGGCTCATAAGAAGTGCCTTTAGATGCAGATTTCAAGCATGGAGTCTTAAAAGGTTGTAAGGTCGTATTCTTTACAAGTGAACCTTCTCATTCTAAGCCAGTGAAATAATGCTATTAATTTGGCTCGTTGAAATTAATATATTCTTTGTATCATGTACATAAAATATTTGTGCATTTAGGTTAGGATCCGGTTAATTTATCTGTACTCACTGTAACTTTTTTTATAAAAACTGTTTTTTCGGAGACTAAGTATTTGTCAGACCAGGGGTGGTATTCAATATTGATTAAACTTGACTTAAGGATAAGAACAACCAATCAAATCACACCATATTATTATTAAACTTTTGGTAAATAATAATAAACATCTTTATTTTAAGTGGATTGCATTATTGGTAAACCAATTTCCATTATGGTCCACAAAAGAGGTGATATGATTGGCTATCCTTATTCTTTAATAAAGTAAGATCAATATTGAATACCACTCCTGATTAAAATGAGACCATAAACAACAGTAATGTTTGGTCAAGTGTGATGAGTCTTAGGGCTAATGTGGTTTTAACTGACATAGTTTTGTCTGTAGTCAACTATCTATGTACAATAAATTATAATCATTATATAATTGTTATTATTGTAACCACAGGTAACTGTATCATCGATAACGAAAAAAAATATTTAAAAAAATTAAAAATTGATATTTTTCTTTATATATGTTTTTTTTGGAAAATTTATATTTTGCTTACTATAGGAAAATATATATTTTACAAATTTTGTTTTTCTTGTTTTAGTCTTTTATCGATGATACAGTAACCTGTGATGTGTAAATTGTATATTCTCTGTATTTGATGAACTATAACTTATACAGCAATACAAAGATGGATAAATGGTACTGTGATATTCTTTTAAATAAATAATGAATTCTTCAAAGTGTTGTTTTGTGTCTAGCATACCGAGCATAGCCTCTATTTACCAGCCAGCTTTCTGCTGAATATGACAGGCATATGTGTGCCTCTGTTTGGACTTCAACCTGGGTCTGTGGATTAGGTCGGCTAGCAACGCTAATATAACCACTGTGTCCAAAGATTATAGAAATTTTACAAAAGTCTCATTTGATTCCAGTGGATTTTTGTACTCATTGCAAATTGAATACCTCCCAAAGTGTTTAGAAGTTTTCAAGGGTGGCATGGTGATTGAGTAGTAAAGTCTTTTGATTACTAATCCTTGTATCCCAGCCTGGGGATTCAGATATTCCGTAACTTTTTTGTGTCAATGTTTGTCAACCAACTTGAGATGAATGGGTCAGAATTTGAGAGATCTTGAAAGCATAATTGCTATACATCTTAAGTAAAACTTTGAATTTTCTAAAAATCTCAAACTTTCCTAAGTGAGCTAAACAGGAAAATCAAGATTAACAATTGTTTACATTGTTTAGAAGCATTATGTAAAGAGCTACAGTATTCACTTAGAAAACATGGGTTATTCTTTGTTTCTTTTGAAAAATGTTCAGCTCAATATTTTAACTTGAGTGAAAATATTTAAGTTTTCACTTAATATGCTTATGAAAACCACACAGGCATATAAAAGAACCCAGGTTTCTATTCCCAAAGTAGGATTTGACCAGCAAATCACCTCAAAATTGGTCAATTATATGTAACACTATGTATAATGCCAGGCCCCAATCTCCCTCAACATCTCAATCGGAGCTAAATCTTGACATGTATCATTTACATAATTTCCTTTGAACTCTTTACTCAAAATACACATCGCAAAAGCACTATTCTCAGTCTTTAACAGTAAAATTTTATGAGCTTGAACTTAAGATTTATTTTAAACTCACACTCTGATTAGAGCTAAATCTCAATTTGAGATGAGATTTCTACTTGAGATGTTTCAGGAGATAGGGGCCAGCACTTTTTATGCCCCCGTATCGATAGATCGGGAGGCATATAGTGATTCACCTGTCCGTCCGTCCGTTCGTCCGTCAGGCCTGGTTAACCCAAATTGACCGTTTCTTCTAGCATCAATATGGCTTGCTACAAAGCTTTCAAACTTGCATGGATGTTGTATATGACCACTCTCCACACGCCTGTATCACCTGACTCCATTTTTACCTTCACCTTGACCTAATTTTGGACTTAGACTTATTGAAAGACCAAATTCGTGGTTAAGCCAAATTGACCGTTTCTTTTAGCATTATTATGGCTTACTACAAAGCTTTCAAACTTGCATGGATATTGTATATGACCACTCTCCACACGCCTGTATCACCTGACTCCATTTTGACCTTCACCTTGACCTAATTTTGGACTTATACTTATTGAAATGGCTCCCACAGGGGGCATAAGCGTTTATTGAATGCAGTCTTGTTTACAACTTGGATACATGGTGGGCAGACTGAGATAGAACTAGAGATCTCTCACACATGAAGCGGATGCTCTACCACTAAAACGGCATAGTTACCATATCACAGAATAGATAAACAACATAGAAATCATTTCTTATCATTTTATTATGACATATAAACTATGGATTTACAAAATTGAATTTTAACACAAATATATTAACAGCAAATTTCAATACACATAACATTTGAGAACTCGTATGAGGCCAAAAATATAACATCAATATGATTTTAAATTACAAAAACAACACAAAATGTCATTTTTCAAGCACAGTAAAAGTACACATATTTCACAGGCAGTGTGTTTAGTCTGTCTTATTGGTACCGAAAAAAAAAAATATAAATTTTAGGAATTTTTTTTTCAGTTTAGTCTTTATCAATAATACAGTTAGATTTTTTGTAAAATTTATATTTTTCTTTCTTTTTTTTCAGTACCAATAATACAGTTACCTATGGTGCGGCAATATTTGATTTTAAGGCCTAAATAGAATCTGAGCATAATTAACACACAACATCTGATCATGCTAATAAAAGACACATCATTCTGAGCAACAAAATAATATGTTTGTAAAACATGACTTTTTGTACATCACCATGGCAACTCAATAGTCAAAAATGGTTAAGGTCACAATGACCTTGACCTTAGACCTACTGACACCTAAATTGATAGGGGTCACCTACTGTTGCTGGTCAAACTCCATGTGAAGTTTGAAGATACTAGGGAAAAAAGACCTTTGAGTTATTGAACGGAAACAATTAGGTCTAAAAAATGGTTAGTCACAGTGACCTTGACCTTTGACTTACTGACCTCAAAATCAAAAGTGGTTATAATCAATGGAAACCACTTGGTCAGCCTACTGACTAACCAATCGAAAGGTGCAAAGCAATATACCCCCTCATCAAAGATGGGGGGGGGGGGGGCGTCTTAATTATTAAGGCCTTAATTGAAATTTGAACGTTATTTAACTCATTAAAGACACATTGTGAGCAATTTCGAGGGCTCAGTGCAAAACTATGGTATGTGTCTATAAATCAATGTAGTTACCATAGTTTTGCTCCGGACCCTCAAATTTTTATTAGTTATTCAACTAGGAACCGTAAAAAAATTTGGACATAACCTTTACACCTCTATAAACATTTTCCATGTCTGCAGCAGGCAAATCGGAAATGAAAATGTCCATTTATAATATATTCACCATTTTTGGCAACTGACTTCTTTCAGAATCTTTTCCAATTTTTTATAAAAAATTTCACAACTCTTTTAAATAAGGTTTTCACAATTTTTTGTTATAAAATTTTCACATTTTTTTTAAATTTTTTGAGTATGACTTCTTTAAGAATCTTTTATCAATTTTTGGCCTGCATACAATTTACTGCTGCATGCAATACTAAGGTTGAAATCAGTAGACCATAAAGACCCTGAAACAAGAGTTTCATGAGTGATTTTCCAAAATGTCGTAGCAAATTTTCTACAATTTTTTGCCATATTCTTATTTGTTAGCTATTCATTTTACAGTTCACATATTCTGTCAAAGTACCGTTGCTCTACGCCAATTAGAACTCCTAACAAAGCCATATTACTCAATCTCGCAGCAAAAAGGGTCATCACAGATTATTCATTGATATGAACCATTATTGGAAATGGTTTGAGGTTGTTATTTGACAGAATTATAGTACTAACAATTTTAAAATGTTATAAAATCCTCCAATTAACCATCTAAAAGATTCAATTTTGTTATGACACTTTGGCAGTGTATAATATAGCACTTCATATTTTGATGAATCTTTTTTTGTCTCTACTGAAAGATTTAACTCCGGCACCAAAAATTACCCACAAGATTTTGGAAAACTACCGACGATTTGATCCAGATGAACTTGAAGTATAATATCAATTGTAGAATAAGGGACGTTAAGGTCAGAGGTAGCCTTGTTTGTAACAAGAGGGCCATGATGGCCCAATATCGCTCACCTGATTATAAACCCTGCACAATTTTCACCCAAAGGAATAATTTGAACATCTTGGTAGAAAACTACAAGATGATACTACATACCAATTATCAAAACTCTAGGCAGTCTAGTTTTAGGCAAGAAGATATTAATATGTTTTCCCTATATAAGTCTATGTAAAACGGTGACCCCCGAGTGGGGCCAATTTTGACCCCAGGGGCATAATTTGAAAAATCTTGGTAGAGGACCACTAGATGATGCTTAGTAACATTCCAAATATCAAAGCTCTATGCAGTGTAGTTTTAGACAAGAAGATTTTTATATGTTTTCCCTATATAAGTCTATGTAAGACGGTGACCCCCGGGGCTGGGCCAATTTTGACCCCGGGGGCATAATTTGCACAATCTTGGTAGGGGACCACTAGATAATGCTATATACATACCAAATATCAAAGCTCTTAGGCATTGTAGTTTAAGACAAGAAGATTTTTATATGCTTTCCCTATATAAGTCTAAGTAAAATGGTGACCCCCAGGACCAATTTTGACCCGAGGGGAATAATTTGAACAATCTTTGAAGAGGACCTCTAGCTGAGTCTACATACCAAATATGAAAGCCCTGGGCCAAGCAATTTCGGAGAAGAAGATTTTTTAAAGTTTTCTCTATATAACTCTATGTAAAACTAAGGGCCCCCGGGGCGGGGCCAATTTTGACCCCAGGGGCATAATTTGAACAATCTTTGTAGAGGACCTCTAGCTGAGTCTACATACCAAATATGAAAGCCCTGGGCCAAGCAGTTTCGGAGAAGAAGATTTTTAAAGGTTTCCCCTATATAACTCTATGTAAAACTAAGGGCCCCCGGGGCGGGGCCAATTTTGACCCAAGGGACATAATTTGAACAATCTTTGTAGAGGACCTCTAGTTGAGTCTACATACCAAATATGAAAGCCCTGGGCCATGCAATTTCGGAGAAGAAGATTTTTTAAGGTTTTCTCTATATAACTCTATGTAAAACTAAGGGCCCCCGGGGCGGGCCAATTTTGACCCCAGGGGCATAATTTGAACAATCTTTGTAGAGGACCTCTAGCTGAGTCAACATACCAAATATGAAAGCCCTGGGCCAAGCGGTTTCGGAGGAGAAGATTTTTAAAGCTTTCCCCTATATAACTCTATGTAAAACTAAGGGCCCCCGGGGCGGGGCCAATTTTGACCCCAGGGACATAATTTGAACAATCTTTGTAGAGGACCTCTAGCTGAGTCTACATACCAAATATGAAAGCCCTGGGCCAAGCGGTTTCGGAGAAGAAGATTTTTTAAGGTTTCCCCTATATAACTCTATGTAAAACTAAGGGCCCCCGGGGCGGGGCCAATTTTGACCCCAGGAACATAATTTTAACAATCTTAGTAGAGGACCCCAAGGTGATGCTACATACCAAATATGAAAGCTCTAGGCCTTACGGTTTCAGAGAAGAAGATTTTTGAAGTTTCCTTTTTGAAAATCTATTTTTAGCCTGTGTGACCTAGTTATGCGACGGACTGGAATTTTTTTAACAACTTTGGTAGAGGTCCACCCAAGGAACATTCCTGTTAAGTTTTATCAAATTTGGCCAAGCGGTTTAGGAGGAGAAGTCGTTTGAAGAAATTGTTGACGGACGCACGACGCACGACGCACGACGGACGACGGACGACGGACATCTCGGTATGACAAAACCTCACCATGACCACATTGTGGTCAGGTGAGCTAAAAAGGGGTTTTGTAGGGCCACAGCAACAGTCTAATCATGTGACATAAAAATCAAAACAAGGAGCAGCTGTTGTCAAATCGAGGGGTGTCTGCAAGACTATAGTAACTACATATGATTAAAGAAGGACTTACTACAGTTTTGCAGGCACCCCTTGAAATGTAAGTGATGAATACCCCCCTTTTTGACTAAGAGATTATATTTTCCAATTGTTGTTGGGCTATAAAAGCCTGAATATCCATCTCTGGTAAAGTCTTTCCCAAGTATGCTTACAAATAATGTCACATTAAATTTTGACAAATTGTCAAATATATACTGTATTTAAAGAGGCATTCCCTATAACTAGCATATTTTTCTCTACTATCACATTAAATGAGCTAAATGTACACTATCAATTATCATAATTTGTCAAAATTAAGTGTGCGCAAATATGTCTCTATAATGTCAAAAATATATTTAAATCACCAACAATAATTTTTCTCTGTCAGCAATTTATTATTATATGGTCAAAGGGAAACAACTCGTGACTATTTTGGCTCGTTACGTAAATATGTTTTCATTCGTTTCTCGGTATTTAGTGGAAGCTTTTTGTTAAAAAATTTGAGCAGTGTAAGAATTCATGATTCTCATTTAATGTATGATATTCATGAATAGATTCAAACGATCAAAGTTATTGGGAATGCCTCTTTAATTTCTTAGGCCAGTGGTATAACAATTAATTTTTAACAAAAATAATCTTCCTTCGTAATCATATATAGACTCTATTATACATGTGTATGGAAACAAGTGAACAATAGAAATATTGAGCAACATCATAACAACAATAAACATGTATATCAACAATAACGTTAAATTTGTGTTATACATAGCACAGAGAATTTGACCTGATCCTGACCTTTATACATAAATATGTAACAAATTTCTTGTGATGAAGAAATAAATTTCCACAAAGTACATTGACAGGGCCGTACCCAGAGATAAAAAACACCAAGGCAAATCTGTTCTAAGGTTTATTTTAGGCAATGTTTTTCTTTAAAAAAACCCATCTTACTTCGGAATGGTCTAAATTTTTGAGGCAATTTTTTTTCTTTAAAAAAAACGATTTATTTGGGAAAGGTCTAACATTTTCACTGATGATTAGTGACGCAGTGTGCCCCAGCATGGTTACGGGCCTGATTGAGCATTTTCATAATATCCGAAAAACATACAACCAGGGTTTTGAATATAGACAAAACATCAGCTGTTAAATTATGCTAATGGACTGTCTAAGATCGGGTCAAATTCTCTGTGCTATACTATTCAGTGAGAATGTGATAGCGACATTTCAGCTTATAAAGTGTATGTATACAAGCAATAACAACCATTGTCTAAACAGGCCTCAATCTCCTGAAACATCTCAAGTAGAAATCTCATTTCAAATTAATATTTTGCTAAAATCAGAGTCTAAGATATTTAAGACAAATCTTAAGTTCAAGTTCGTAATATTTTATTGTTACAGACTAATAATAATGCTTTCTGTATTGTGATGCAAATTTTGAGTCCAGTTTCCACACGAAATTATCTTAATGGCACATGAAAAAATTCTCAATGAGGTTTAGGTCAGATTGAGATGCTAAGGGAGATCGGGACCAGGAGTCTTATTCACCAACATTGTAAGTCTTAAACACAGACTTAGACTTTATTTTGTCAAATTTTCTATTCGCTCCTATGTTGTTATAAATTAACTGATTTTGATATAAATTGGTTTACATGTTCAGTGGGTAAAACCAAATAGTAAGACAAAATTTCACAGGGTTAAATCTAATTTCAAAGAAATGGCAGCACTTATGAATAATGACAATGTTATGTCTAAGTCTAAGATTTAGACGTTGGTGAATAAGGCCTCTGGTACAGCATTTTAACTTAGCTTTGAAATTTACAGATATCGTGTTGAGTATGTCTATCAACCAATATCAACAACTGAGGGAGTTTGAAACTTGACCAGCAAGTAACTAACCATTGAGCTACAGAGGCAAACATGGAGAAAAAACTTATGACTGCAGTTGACTTATGGCTGCAAATCTACGGTAACCATTGAGTTACAGAGGCAAACATGGAGAAGAGACTTATGGCTGCAGTTGACTTAAGGCTGCAAATCTACGGTAACCATTGAGTTACAGAGGCAAACATGGAGAAAAAACTTATGACTGCAGTTGACTTAAGGCTGCAAATCTACGGTAACCATTGAGTTACAGAGGCAAACATGGAGAAAAAACTTATGACTGCAGTTGACTTAAGGCTGCAAATCTACGGTAACCATTGAGTTACAGAGGCAAACATGGAGAAGAGACTTATGGCTGCAGTTGACTTAAGGCTGCAAATCTACGGTAACCATTGAGTTACAGAGGCAAACATGGAGAAAAAACTTATGACTGCAGTTGACTTATGGATGCAAATCAACGGTAACCATTGAGTTACAGAGGCAAACATGGAGAAAAAACTTATGACTGCAGTTGACTTATGGATGCAAATCAACGGTAACCATTGAGTTACAGAGGCAAACATGGAGAAGAGACTTATGGCTGCAGTTGACTTAAGGCTGCAAATCAACGGTAACCATTGAGCTACAGAGGCAAACATGGAGAAGAGACTTATGGCTGCAGTTGACTTATGGCTGCAAATCTACGGTAACCATTGAGCTACAGAGGCAACCATTGAGATGAAACTTTTTGAACACCCTGTATGTATATGTATGGGTCCCCCACGTGTTGTACTTCATTACCTACATCAGTTACCAGATTTGATACAATTATACCTAGAACTTCATAACATGACCATAATATGACCATTTACTGTCAATAATGCCTAGGTCCCACTGAGTATTTTTGCCTCGCCAATGTGCTCCAAATTTAATAAATGGGCATCAGAAGGGATTGGGAAAAGGGTCCTCGTGGTCTAGGGGAAGCTTCGGTGAAGCAATTAGAAAATTTGTGAAATCCCTGTTCCCCATGCCTCCTGGAGCTACTTTATTTAAATCTGAGAACATTGCTGAAGCGAAAAAATGCTCAGTGGGACCTAGGCTTAAGTGACCATGAAATGTCAGCATATTTAGAAACACTATGTCTTTCGGAAATTTGATGTATATTTTTGGTAACAATTATTCAAATAACACACAATATGAGTGCAGAAAAAATCAATCATGTTAATTATACAGGTTTATCTATTAAACCCTCACACCTATACAAATAAAAGAAGCAGCTCTTTTCTGTCACGCCTAAGATAAAAGGTTAACATTTACTTATTTATAAATTGACAATGAGTTATACATATGCCGAAAAAATGCTGATGTTCTTGATGTCAATGTTAACACATTTAACACATTTTAGTGCATAAAGGCGCCTATAATTATAACTTTTGAGGATATTTCATTAAAGGAATATCACTGTTGTGGTGATATGTTTGCCCGTATTAACTCTCGTTGCTTGCTTTATACCGCATCTTGCATCGACAGTCCCACAAGATTAAACATTACACAAGAAACTCTTAAGTAAAACAGCCTAACATATTATCACATTGCAGTGAAATTCGGTATATAAACAGTTTACAGCTGTAACCAATCTTAACTGTCCATCAGTGACTAAATCTATCAGGGCAAAGGCACATTATAATTATCATCTATAATAGAAACTTAACATTTTAAATAACAATTACAACCAATAACAGGTCGGAATTTTAAATAACGACAAATCAGATTCTTTACTTTCAAATGACAACCAATCAAAACTTGACTTTTTAGTAACAACCAATCAAATGCTTGATTTTTAAATATCAACCAATCAGATTCTTGAGTTTTAAATATGAACCAATCCAAAGCTTCAATTTTATATTATGCCTAATAAAAGGCTAGATTTTGAATAACAACCAATGAAATGATCCAGTTTAAAGATTGAATCAGATATCTATTTCCCTCAACCTTTAACAAAAGTTCTGCAAAAAGAAATAAACCAATAAAAACTTTGGTATGACAATTGAACAATATTCCTGAGTTTTGTTTTGATCTCTTGAGAAATATATATATTAAAGTCTATGAACTATAAATCAAGAATAAAAAGTTTAAAGTCCCACTCAAGAGCTATTTATTAAATCTCTCTATAGCAACAACCTCTTAACAACATAAATTTGCTAAGTACTCCCAAAGGTTGAGGCTTTGTAGAGGTAGCAATGTATATGACCATTAATTGACAAGACTATTATTTTACTTTTCGATGATTTTTTTCGCAAATGTTTTTTATAGTATTACAAACCATGCATTTCTTAAAACAAGTTAAGTGTATTTTATAATTATACTGTAGATTAATTCATATTAAAAAGCGTCATTGTAAACAAAAATATTTATGACACACTGAAAGCCCACATGGCAATACTATCAACAATAGCACATTTTATTTGACACTTCATTTCACAAATGTATGTAAAACAACTAATAACAGCAATTTCTTGTAAACAACTTCATTTTTCCTGGCACATTTAACAAACAGCCTACTTTATAAGTGGATATTTCCTTGAGTCTAAAAGTTTCAAACAAATGACCAAAAAATACAAATCTTTTTTTTCTTCGTCAAAGTTTAGGCTTGAAGTGTTTGAAAACTGAGTAAATTGGCCAATATTTTCACATCAGTAATTCTATGAATACTACTGCCTATACATTCAATCTAAAAGTGCTGTAAAGCAATTCTATACACATATATTTGGCCTAAAATTTGAATAAAAAACACCTAACTACTGTAAAATCATTTAATTTCGTTGGGACGAAATTTCGTGGTTTTGGTAAAAATGACAATTTCGTTGGGACTTGAATTCGTGGATTTTGCATTTCAGGTAATAAAACAAGGGTAAAAATTTATATTCGTTGGGATTAAGGTTCGTGGTTGAGGTGAACCACGAAATTTAATCCCCCACAAAAATTAATGATTTTACAGTATTAAGTAGCATCCTCTATTGGGATATTTCAATTGAAACAATCAGTTTTATCAGTGTCCTGCGGTTAGGATGAATAAAAATTTGTAGCCATGAATAATAATCATTTGACAATATTGATCAAGACGTTGGGACTAGACCCTGAGGTAACGTTATATAAATAAGAAGCTGTCATAGACCGTAAAACAGCATATCCTTCGCCGGAGAAAAGATAGTCAACAAAGGGCCATAACTCAGACAAAAATGGTCAAATCACAAAATCCTGACAACATGTATTATATCTCCCCGTAGTAGTTATTCTGTAAAAGTTTCACCAAATTCCCTTAAGAAATGTAAGAGTTCTTTAAAGAAAATCTGGCAGGATGCCAGCATTTAAAGAAGTTTTTTTGCCAGGTGCCAGCGTTTAAAGAAACACCTTTGAGCATCCTTAAAAACATCACCTGTACTCAATTCTTCAAAACCAAGAAGACAATAGAATTACTACAAGACTGACTGAACCATTTACGACTTGTACAGATTACAGAAGTGTACAATATATATATCGTACAACAAAACAAAAACACATATAAAGAAAGAAAAGCACCGTTTAAGGCATGCTTTTTCTGTAACCAAACAAAAATGAACACATTTTCTACGAATCGTTTCGTGGTTTACTAATGCTTATGTTCGTAAGCTTGGCCGTACTAAACAGAGTATCCTGTCCAACTTTTTTCTGAAAACATCCACAACCGAACATAGTCGAAGTCATGTAATTAATTGTTTGTTCCCAAAATACTTGCTGCACCGTTCTGTTCTGTTTAACAGAGGACTTTCATCCCTGTCTATGTCAGTACACACTTCACTTTCAGATTGTCTTCCGCAACTGATTTATCCCAGAGACTCTTGGCACCAACTTTACATCATTTTCAGCATACCTGCCAAGTACTCCTATAAAAGTGGAGTTACTCCTATTTTCGTTGTAAATTTCTGGTTATCTAAGAACACCTAACTTTTAACAAAGGTACATTTGATTAATTTTTATAATCTTCTGTCCCATACTTATAACCACTAGAATTTATACATTCCGTGTTTATGCATCTAAATCCCTTTTAAATCACATTTAAGTGCATCTTGTGACATGTTTTGCTTTATCACTCCAATTTTGGATTTAACTAGCTTGGCAGGTATGTTTTCAGTAACTTTAATATAAATGGCTATCCAACTAGTGGACAACAACAACTTCCATTCACTGAACATCAGGAAATGAGTTTCACAGAATTCTGAACATTCTCTTCTGACTTTCCAATGAAAAGCAGACGGCGTCAGAATCCTCGTCAATTACAAGGCACACAAATTTGGCATCTTTCCAACATCCAACATTCGATAAGAACACAAACACAGATGGCTTTCTTTGACTATCACCATCCTGTTGTCGCAACTATTTTTCTAATTTCATTAATAATTTAAAATACTACTGAGCTATTTAAGCAGACGGACATCATAATGGCCAAGGTAGGTCATTGAAGTCAATTGGTCCGCCGAGGCCGGCGTCTGCTTCTAACAGGCTCATAATCATGGACATGGCCGCCTCATCACCATTGTCATTGTCCGGTCCATTAGTCATGGACTCCATAGATTGTTCTTCTATAACCGTGTCTAGTAATGATGTCGACAAGTGATCTGAAAATAAATAAAGGTAAAATATATTCAAACATATGACTGTGTTAGACCACTACAAATATATATGGTTTACACAAAATTCTCACACCAAAATTAAAGGACTTTTCGAAGTAAAAAATGTATTTTAAGGCACTTTTCTGAACATTTACCAAGGTGTAAAAAATATTCAAAAATGCATAAGTAAAACCACTACAAATCTATGATTCATACAAAATTTTTCATACCAAAATTCAAGGATTTTCAAGGACAGAATTTGTCATTTTATGCTGAGAGTATTGCATGGGAATTACTGATAACATTTCTGTTGTCTTTGATATAACACCCTGGGATCGACCCGGGGACCTCCTGCACTCAAAGCGAATGCTCAAGTCAACCATAAGGTTATTCAGGCGGTAACTTCATATTTTGTGGGTATTATTCAACTTCTATTTTCTGAAATTGATATATTTCATCTACTTACTGTCATGTGCTGTAGATGGGGAGATACCGTTAGGACCTTTCGTTGTCAGCAGTTCTGGTGGTATAGATGATATGTTTAAGTTCAAACTTTGACCTGTAAAACATGATAGTAATGATATGTTTAAGTTCGAACTTTGACCTGTAAAACACAATAGTAATGATATGTTTAAGTTCGAACTTTGACCTGTAAAACATGATAGTAATGATATGTTTAAGTTCGTTTAAGTTCGAACTTTGACATCTAAAACATGATAGTAAACATATATTTAAGTTCAAACTTTGACCTGTAAAACATAATAGTAATGATATGTTTAAGTTCGAACTTTGACCTGTAAAGCATGATGGTAATGATATGTTTAAGTTCGAACTTTGACCTGTAAAACATAATAGTAATGATATGTTTAAGTTCGAATTTTGACCTATATAGCATGATAGTAATAATATGTTTAAGTTTGAACTTTGACCTGTAAAACATGATAGTAAAGATATGCTTAAGTTTGAACTTTGGCCTATAAAACATGATAGTAATGATATGTTTAAGTTCGAACTTTGACCTCTAAAACATGATAGTAAAAATATATTTAAGTTCGAACTTTGACCTGTAAAACACAATAGTAATGATATGTTTAAGTTCGAACTTTGACCTGTAAAACATGATAGTAATGATATGTTTAAGTTCGAACTTTGACCTCTAAAACAATGTAAGATAAATCATTCAGCACTTTTTGCTTTACTAAAATGTGGCAAATTGATGCTAGAGACAATGGGACAGGTTATCTTGTCCGTTTTCTGCTATGTATTCAAATGCTTCCAAATTAAAACAGTTACTATAATATTATATTACAGTCTAAATTTGGGCCGGTTGCCAAAATCAATAAATCTGTAGTCATTGTCATATAGTAATGCTATGGTTACCATCTTCAGCAATTGTGTTAATTTTCACTGAAATTTCCAGTGACATTCAAACATTGCTTTAACCATGAAAGTATTCAAGAGACTTGGACAAATGCTTTCATAATCATGTGGCACTTGGTCGGTCGAGTGGTTAAACCACTTGACAATGGTTCTAGAGATTAATGGTTTGATTCTCGGCCAATGCGTCATTTCTTAAACGCTTTTTAGTGTTTCCCCAACCAAAAAGAGATGAACTGGTTGGAAACTCAAAGATAGTATCGCGTGTATCAGTGCTGTACACTGAGCACTTTAAAGAAGCAAGGAGTCTGTTTGGAAAGAGCTAGGGCAGCGCACCCGGATTCCTTATTTTACACCACTGTCTATTCTACATCGCTGTCCCTTCAGTAAAACACAGGGGCCCATTGGAAAAAAGTGCTTGCATTCTTATGAGATCATTTGACAAAAAGGTTAAACTAATTAACTACACATGAAGGCTTTAAGGAATAATTCTAAAGTTGGTTTCATGGTTTAATATTTTGGTCAAGGGCCTTTACTATACTAACCTGTAGTAGTCTGTGTGGTGTGACATGATGGGGCATCAATATGCATGGATGGTGTCTGAAACAGAAAATAGGATAAAATTTGTACAAAGGGTACTAAATCACTCGGTACACCGTATATTTTTAAAACTGGAAAACCCATTACTTGGGTCGGGTGATTTTCAGGTAAATATTTGATTTTCTACCTACCCACTTGTGATCCATCAACCTCAACTAGCGCACCGTATGCCTTTATGGTTGCTACGTTCAGGTTGTCATCAATTTCTTTGAAAAGATTCTCAGATTAAATATAATAGCCAGTACAAAATTTAAATTTTCATATAAAAAAATGGTACTGGCTATTTTGTTTAAATGGAGAATCGTTTCAAAGAAAATGATGACAACCTGTACGTGGCAACTGTTAAGGTATACGGTGCGCTAGTTGAGGTTTATGTACCATAAGTTGTTAGATAGAAAATCAGATATTTACCTCGTCAAAACCGAAAGTTACCCGTCCCAAGTAACGGTTTTTCCAGTTTTAAAAATAGAGGGTGTACCCAGTGTAAATGTTGTTCACCTTTTTTTTTAAAATGAAATATTGCAAAAAATCAGCTACAATAGACTATCCCCACTTTACTCAAACTAGTATGCAAAATCCATGCTCTTAAGTTGTTTCAAGATCCAGTAGTGAGGTAATTGATGATTATCAATGCTTTTTAAAAAGGCAAATATTTTTTGATAAAATTGTAAATTCATTAGGGCTTAATTTTGTATGGAAAGTCGATTATTCTTGGCAATAAAATAAATGAAAATTCAACCACCACAAATAATAATGGTGTTACAGTAGTTATATATTCACCCACCTGTGTCTCATAGACTTCTGTGTTGGTACTATCAACCACCTGCGGTGACCGCGTTTGTCTGGAAAAATAAATATTCGACTTTAACCCTTTACACCATATACACCCTACTTTCAGATAACATGTGAGCTAAATGTGTCTACATCTGCGACCTTATTATTAAAGTGTTTTATTCTTTTACCAATACAAATTGTTGTAAATGGTAAAACAAGAGTAAAGAAAACAAGACTGCCTTCACTTAACAATAAATTTAAATGCCCCGGTGGAAACCTTATAGGTAAGTCATTCAGGGATCATAATTTGGTTAAAATGTTTGATATTGTTACATGGCTTTGATAATGTAATGTGTTTATGA
This sequence comes from Spisula subtruncata, assembly GCA_963678985.1. Classification (NCBI taxonomy): domain Eukaryota; kingdom Metazoa; phylum Mollusca; class Bivalvia; order Venerida; family Mactridae; genus Spisula; species Spisula subtruncata. The sequence goes on from OY787674.1 coordinate 15,895,417, forward strand.
TGGTAAACAAGTATGCCAAGTTTGAAAGGAGCGATCTCTGCTATGGGGTAATGTCAATTGGAGTATGGAGTATGACTTTGAGCATGGAGTACGATCTCTTTTGATTATACTCATCGGACCAGGGGAGATTACCTTGAGCATTCTAATACTTCGTCTGCAATCTGTCGTCCGATTCTACCGGCTCCAACTTTGGTCCCACCCGGTAAACCAGGTACCATCAACTTTTCATGATGAGAATTTCCAACTGAAATAATCAATAAATTTTACTAACATGCACAGTGTCCTACTAAGGCATAACGCCAAATCCTGCAAATTGGTGTCACTGGTGTCACTGGTGGAAAGCGCTTCCGCATCGTAGTATGCTGAAATAGTCCCTTTCAAAAATTTGATATATGTCTGTTTAAGTACTGTTTTAGTGTGGAAAATGCTGATTGTTGACCAAATTACATGAATGTTGCTCAAATATGACCAGCATGCTAACTTTTAAGAGTGTTTCATTGATATTTTTCTGAATTATCTTTCCCTGGCTGAAGACTGACAATGTATGTGGGCTTCGGTCGAGTCAACTTTTGGGGCATGGAAAATAGCATTGTCATTCAGAAGACTTGCAGTAGCTCGAAAACGAAACTATCGACATGCCATTTTCTCCAGCTTATTTTGGACGACCATTATTGCTTTTTATGGAAGCGGCCACAGAAAATCAACCGGAATGTCAGTGAAACAGAGGGAGAGATGTGAATTTAGGTCATTTCGCATTGATTTTAATGGCGGAAAATTCACCGGTGTGACACCTATTGCAAGTCTGTTTCATGTACCATAATCACGCATCCCTACGCCTTCATAGGTTTCAAATATACTGTAAAATCATTAATTTCCGTGGAGGATTAAATTTCGTGGATTTCGTGGTTCACCTCAACCACAAACTTTAATCCCAACAAACATTAATTTTGACCCTTGTTTTATTACCTGAAATGCAATATCCATGAATACAAGTGCCAACGAAATTGTCTTTTTTACCAAAACCACGAAATTTCGGCCCAACGAAATTAAATGATTTTACAGTAATTAATTAATGTATAAAGTGACAAAAGACAAAGGCTAATTACTAAACTAATCAGCAACATAAAACTTGTGATAGAAATACGAATAATTAAGACAGGTTATAATTACCACTCATTTCATCCGCAGTGGAACAGTCCGCTGTGGAGCACTCCGTATCTCGAGAAAGCATGTCAGAACTCTCATAACACTGACCAGAACTTGTTACTTCTTCAGTCCTATAAAATAAACATAAACTACTGTAAATTCAATAATTTTTCGAGGGGGAATAAATTTTGTGATTCACCTTCAACCAAGAAATTAAGTTCCATTGAACATTAATTTGACCCTTGTAAAAAATATTATAATAGGAAATGCAAAATCCATTAATTAACATCCCACCAAACTGGTATTTCAACCAAAACCACAAAATTTTGTCCCATTAAAATAAATTGATCGTACAGTATCTATACCCTGAATATTAATTTGAAATGTAAATAAAGGACAGATGCCATGAACTTTAGGAAGTGCAATGGGCTGAAATTAATATTTCAAGAAAAATTTCAACAAGCCCAAATTCTATGATTTAATCTAGTGACCTAGTTATTGACATCAAACTCAACCTTGATAACAACTTAACAAACATTCTGAATACTTTTCACAAAGATGCAGAGAAAAATACAGTCTTTATAGCATGCATAAGGATTTTCTATTATTTGACCTAGTCAACTCATTTTATACTCCAGATGACCCAATATTAAACTTGACCAATGGTCATTGTCACCAAGTTTCATAAAACTAGATAAGGCTAAAAGTGTGACCTCTAGTGTCTACACAAGCAAATTGTGGACGAACGAATGACAGACAAAAAGTGATAACAAAAGCTCACAGACGAACGAATGACAGACAAAAAGTGATAACAAAAGCTCACCGTACAAGCACAGGTAACTGTTTCATTGACTAAGAATAAAACGAACAAAAATTCTATAAAAAAAAATATAAATTTTACAATTTTTTTTTTGTTATCCATGATACCGTTACCTGTATGTAAAAGCTCACAAGTGACAGGTGAGCTAAAAATAAAAAAGGGCCTAATTGTCATTTTCCAATACTCCTAACAGTATAAAATAATTTTGAAAAAAAAATCTGTCAACATTAAATTATAAAACAGTGGCATGCAAATAGAAATAGAAAACTTGTAATTAGTACTACACAGTTACATAAGACCATATCATTAAAATCTCAGACATTGTAATCTGACAATACCTGACATTACCTAACACAGGATTTAAGCCTATATAATAAGACAACAGACATAATTGGACAGAGTGAACATGCAACATCGCAATAACAACTATTACTATAATCATTTTTTCTAGAGATGTTGCAAAAAACAACACGTAGCGTGTACAAATTTGTGAAATTCTACTAAATTTTGATCATCCATGTACCTCTTTTACCCCCAAGTAAACACCCCCAGGGGCATGCATTTTGCAAAAGGGTGTCTTTTATTTGGGGGGACTTAATTTTTAAAAAATTGTATCAAATGTGTCTATGTTATTGAAGACGTAATAGCACAATATTGATATCCATTGTATAAATCATCAATTTTTTTTTCAATTTTATTTTATTTTTTCTCCAAAGGGGGGGGAGATACGGTATGTGTATTTTCTACTGGTTACAGACAGTACCATCATTTCAGGTAATTCTTCGCATCGGGTAATTCTTCGCACCTTAACTTTCTATTTCTTACAGATTTACCTTGGTCGTTTTTGGTCAGTCTTCAAGTGTTTTTGTAGATTTGTGTTACTTTAATTTATAATGTAAAGTTTTATAATCATATCAACGAAATCGGAAAAGTATTTCAAGGAAAATTTGACCAAATTGAGTGTCAACGGCCTATTTTCGTTAATTTGACATACCACATGACACATAAATTGAATAAAAGTACTTTTGTAATGGATGATGACTTTTCCTTTTTTGTCAACATTGTCTTAATGACTTATTCTTTTTATACTGCAATAAATTTCTTGTGAAAGAAATCTTTGGAACATACTATAAAAAAACAATTCCAACTGCGTAGAATTAGCCAAAAAAATTTAGGTCATGATAACAGGCAGCCATCTTGTTTTGTAAAGACATTTGACCTAGTTTAGCAAAGGTATGATGTCTTTAATTGTTTACATTTGGCAATGAAGGTTGTTTCTATCCAAACAGCACCATAATTTATTCTAAAAATAAAATAATCTCAAATGTAGAAAGCCAATACCCATTAGGTGCGCAGATTTACCCGACAGCAATGTATTAATATATGGACAGGGTAAAACATCGCTCTCCTGCTAATTATGTAGAGCAATTTTGAAATGAATCGACTGCTCTGATATTTTACGTATTGCATAATTTCAAATTCCTGTGGCTAAATACTACATGACTGTATTATATAATTTACATGTTTTTACGACTAGACATTGGAATAAAGAGAAATCACAAAAATTGTCGAGAAAAACTTCACTCACGGTACAACTGAGTTGGTTGAGACAATATATTCCACTTCCTTCGTCCAGGGATTTCTGAAACTAAACGATGTGGACCTGACTGGTAAAAATGAGCCATTCTTTGCTTTAAATCTGTATACGCCAGTTTGCACTTTTTCTTTCGTATTTAGCACTGAAAAAGAGAACATTTATGATCAACCATGTTCTGGTTCTGGCCCGGTGATTATAAACATTGAAAAACGTACTCCATGCTCCAACTCATACTCCGTACTCCAATTGGAGCATTTCTTAGTTACAAAAACGGCTGTAACTTCTTTATTATTAAATGGAAACATATGAAATGGGGGTTCATTTTCTTAGTTAGATCATTTGCAACAAGTTGGTATTGGTTTTGATGCAAAATTCTAAAAAAGGCTGTTTTTCAAGTTTGAGCTTGGAGTACGAGGTTCGAGTATGAGAATGATAAATGTTTATAATCACCGGGCCTGATCTCCTGAAGCATTTCAATCTGAGCAAGATCTCAAATATTGTGTCTTTGTGATGTTAAATTTAATACTCTTGACTGGAAATCGGCATCACTATACAGAACGTACATTCTGAGTTAATTATAAACAGCATCTTGTCTAAAGCTGGAACTTCAGGTTCATCAATAATTCTGACTCTGATTTTAACAAAATCTCAATATCAGTTGAGATTTCTACTTGAGATGCTTCGGGAAGTTGGAGCCTGTTGTCTGCCCCAGCTAATGACACCCTAAAATTTAATGGCAACAAAGGTGGTCAAATTCAAATTTGTTGTGGCACGGTGGTTGATTTGGTAATACTAAGGATGAAGACGTCCCTGGTTTGATTATTGATTTGGGACTTGTTCCTTTCTAATTTACACTTTTCAATAGTTACTATAACCAACTACAAATGAACTGGGTGAAAACCAAGAGGTAATCTAACATGAATTCTTACTGTACGACAGGCATGTTTAAGCAAAGGTTCTTACTTTGTCAATTCAGAAATAATAATAATAATGATAATAATAATAATATATTATATTTAATAACAGCTACTTAAAGGTATTGCATCTGGGTGTATGGTGTGTTACACACCTGTCAGACTTTCATTAAAGATTATTGGCATAACAGACATATTATTAATAACAGCATTTTCACTCAGGCCCTACATACTTCGAAAGTGCTCTTATACAAATACACCTGTACAGACTATATTAATCTGGACAGACTGAAACATTTTGCATTGTCATTAAGAGGCGACAGGAGGCCAATTTGACTGCCTCCAATGATATTTGGGCTGCCTCAAATTTACCCCCCAGCAGCGACATATGTACCAAAAGCCTCCTTCATGAAATCCTAGTGAAAACCCTGATTGCACACGCACTAGACTTTTGCTCAGTCCAGTCAAATACTTTCGAGAAAAATAAAGTACATATATAACAGAGTATACATGTATTGTAAAATCATTTAATTTTGTTGGGACGAAATTTTGTGGTTTTGGTAAAAACAACAATTTCGTTGGGACTTGAATTCGTGGATTTTGAATTTCAGGTAATAAAACAAGGGTCAAAATTAATGTTCGTTTGGATTAAAGTTCATGGTTGAGGTGAACCACGAAATCCACGAAATTTAATTCCCCCACGAAAATTAATGACTTTACAGTATATTGTAGTTGATCTGGAACTAAGCTTCAAAGAGTACAATGTCGAGGTTCTGTAAATGACACAAGTTTAAATATACATGACACCAATTTTGATGACACTTGTAGAGTGAAGGACCAGACTTAACCACCAACTAATACTTGTTAACCTTTAGAACAGCATCAATTTGTTAACATATGGTAATGAATGCAACAGATGTTTGTAAACTATCTCAGCCCCCCCCCCCCATGGCAGCCATATAACCATTTTTATGTCAGCTCAGGTCATGTGACTATTCTGGTATTTGTAGTGTCATATAAGGGCAAGTAACTGTCAGTGTCAAATGGTTTTCTTATGTTTTTTATTCTCATGTTGACTCTTGATCTAACCAAATTTGGGACAAGCCAAATGCTCCAGCTAAGCATGGTGCTCGTAATACTGATGCTCGACATAATGCTATAAATACTAGGGCTGTAACGGTATACCGCGGTACATGAAAGACCGCAGACTAAGTCCCACACGGTTCACGGTACAAGAATGGCAAATTTCGGTACAGTTCGGTATAATCTTTTTAATGAACAAAATAATATTAAGAGGACAAAAATATCTGAAAGTCCTCTGATTATGTAAAATTACCATGCATCACTGGTTTAAATTGTATCAAAATATGCCTCATATTGTCGAAATTCATTTAAAATAGTTGATAGCAACATTATAATTGCTGGTATAGAATCAACAAATTCATTGTCACTTAAAATTTGTAGTTTTTTAGCTGCTGTTAGAGAATATTGTATCATACCGAAATATACTGAACCGTTAGAAAAATTGACGGTACGTATCATATCGTGAGCGTACCGTTACAGCCCTAATAAATACATAATACAATACAAAGCAAATTAGCCGGGACTTAAATGAAAGTAGCTCGACATAGACTGTGTGCTCGTCTTATAGATGCTTGTCTTAACAAAGTTTTACTGTATAAACTCACAGGGTACAGTATCAAGAGTAGTTCCCTTATGTAGTAATATATCGATGGCACCGTTTAAAAATGCCGAACCTACCATTTTTGCTATTTTGGGATATTCGTCCTATTATAAACATAATTCAGTTTGCCGCCTTTCCTGCTAATACGGGACTTACTAGCCAACAGGAAATTGCCAAAATAGTCACATGAAAAAATACCGAACATGCAATTGGTTAACTGTAAAAGCTTTTGCAGCTCCGGCATTTTCATTTCGCTCTTGAGCTGTGGGATCTTTTGCAGTTAACCAATGAATGTTCAGTATTTTTTCATGTGACTGTTTTGGCAATTTCCTATTGGCTAGTAAGTCTGGTATTAGCAGGAAGGCGGCAAACTGAAAAATGTTTATTATAGGACGAAAACCCCGAAGTAGCAAGAATGGTAGGTTCGGCATTTTTAAACGTTGCCTTCGAAATGTTTTTTGTGTTTCCTGAAAAAGTACAAAATTGTAGGTTCGGCATTTTTAAACGGTGCCATCGATATGTACATGTATACAAGGGTTCAATGTGTGTGCAATTTTGGCTGCAGATATCAGCGGTTAGTCAATTTTTCAAATTTTGTCATTTAACGTTTTTATAGACATATTTGCATCTGAAACCTTCTTACATGACCACAGAAGTATCATGCAATTAAAAAAAGCAGTTTTTGTACCCGAAATGTTCTTATTTTGACTAATTTCAAAACATGTTACAAGACATGGGAGGGGTAATGTTTTTTGCAAAAAACACAAATTAAGTAATTTGAGCCTTGAAATACCTGTCACATCATTTATTTAACAGTACTATTATAACATTTAAAATTTTGGTTTTGGTTTTCCATCACCAATCCCATTCCGCAAAGGAGTGCTATGACATGGCATGTTTTACATTATCAATAGTCTTACCTTTTCTATGGATTTCAGCCATTCTAGTGAGGTCATCTTGATGATAATATTCATATACAGATGTTCCTATAAGTTCCTGAGGAAGATAACCTAATACTACCGTTGTCCTGTAACATAAAATACATGTGCACGCAATAAATTTTGAAAGATGTTAAAGGGACTCAACTCCAGTTTGCAAATTTGAAATTGCAAAATTTATCAAAAAGCTCATTTAAAATTGCATTTTTTTTGGCTTGACCGACCTAATCCATTTATATACAAATCTGGACTTATTCGTCTAGAAGAAAATAATCGTATAACGTCGATTTATTACCTATTAAACCCCTTAAATCTATTGTGTGACTACAATATATTAAATAATTATAAAAAAATTCTAAAATTTGTTACCAACACCTGATCTAACCAACAAAAATATTTTATATAACATTTAAAATATGTTGCTAATTATATAAGAGGTCAGTCACCTTGAACTTGACCTTGTGTTCTAACATTTTTTTAGGAGTAATATACGATAGACAACAAATTATAACCAGTATGTCAAAAACACCATTGATCTAACCTATGACACAACTTATATAAGAACTAAAACATGCTGTTAATGATATAAGAGGTCATAATGTCGATTAACCAAATAAATTTATGTATATAAGCCTGGAGTCTCCAGGAAAATCCTTTTCCTTGAACTTGGAAACTTAAATACTACCGGTAGCAATAATTTATTGTGTTTCTGACACAGGTGTTTGTACTTTCACACAATTTCGAAATTCAATAACTGTCACTGAAGCTCCAAGAGAGAGCACCTGCCCACCTGATGAAAACAATGTTGACATTGTGTCATCTGATACAATGATGTATGCTTTGTTTATTAGTTATTATCATCACCAAGAGCTGTCCACGAACAGTGTGCTCCATTAATTACAATCTCATTAAAATCGGATCCTTACATTTGCTCCATTCCTTAAAGCTGTTAAAGATCTGACCACACTCTGTAAGAGGTCACATTCAAATCACCTTTTTAGAGCATGCATACATGCCACATTTTCTTGAAGCCTATGCAGGAGATTAGTGATTTAAATGCAGGAGATTTCAACAAAATGCAGGAGATTTTTCTTGCTCAAACTTTAAACTTAAATAAATGAAGTTAATATGCAGTTTTCACCTATTTTACTACTAAGACATTACCATGCATGCTTCATAAAGCTATTAAAATTAATATTTGTAATCAGTTTTATCATGCAAACAAAAATGACAAGGTTCCAGTATTCCAAGAAATGCAGGAGATTTGATCAATTTGCCTAAAATCATGCAGGAGAAGAGTCTCAAATGCAGGAGACCAGTGCTTCCTCTGGCTTATATTTTTCTTGCGCCACCACTTTCGCCAAATGAAAAAAGTTGTCGCCACTTATGCGCCACTTTGACCAAAATTGAAATGATGTAAATGATGGACTAAATCTTGTATTTGTAATTTTTGTATATATTTCTGTTTTATATGTATTTTGATGTGTCCATGGTAATGCCTTAATTGCATTACTTATGTTCCTCTTCAGTGTGAACTTAGAAGTCATCATTGTTACAAATATGTTTACAGCATTATTATAACAATTTATTTTTATTTTCTATGTTATTGACAATATGCTAACCATTCATCAGAGAATAGCATGCTTACAGCAGTGTCCGATAAATTTCTAATCTAGCTGGTTGCCCACTGGGCTACCAGAATTTTTTGCCCAGAATTATTTCTAGTTGCCCTGAAATTTCAACCGTGGAAGTACCGCTATAAATTTGCTTCGTATTTGCAGTTAACTTTGATAGAGGTGTTTATATGGAGATGTTTAGCAGGTCTCACACTTGCCATTTTTTCCTCACTGTGCAAAAATAAAAGCCAAGTAACATAGCATTCATGTACTTGTCATATGCTTGGTAAACATTGTGGCTGGTTACTGCCTAACGGGTAACCTGATACCCGGTATATTTTTTTATAGTTGAACTGTTCATATACATTGTGGGCTTTCCCTTGCACCAGTCTCCGAGACTCCTGTATGATGCAGGAGATCGGGCATATATGAGCATGTTTTATTATGGCTATTTACTTGTATGTATAGAGAGTTTACTGAAGTCAGTCTACTCTGTGTATAAACAACTCTCTCACTGTAAACTAGGTAATTCAGCAGAGATTCTCTGCACTTTCAGATCCAGGAAAAAAGCAATTTGATCGGATGATGTAATTTAAAAGATATAGCATTTGCCAACCAAGATCTGTGAACATGGTTCATACAGAACTTCCGTAAAGAAATTCAAGGACTTTTCAAGTACATTTCACCCATTTTCAAGTATTAAAAATTTGGGGTTTTCACGATTTTTATTTTTGCAATATATATGATAAACGAAAGGCAGACCCTTTAGTTCATGAGAATACATTTTTGAAAATTTATTCAATTTGCGAATAAAGCGCAATTTAATCCCTTGCAAAATTTCCAATTTAACAGTAGAAAATAACAGTGGACATTTCTAGTCAGGTGTACCATAAATACAGCCTTTTTGAGCAAATCCAATTTTTCTAATCACAGATTATTTCATAATTACCTTAATGCACTTGGTAAGGAAATGAAAGTGAGGATTTAGTTGACTCAGATGAAGGGCTATTGATTCGGTTTGTAGGGAAGGGGGGGGGGGAGTCACACACATTTGCTGGTAAATCTGGATTTCTTCTGATGTTGAACACAAGAGCACATTTGATATAACTCAAATAAAATTACCAGGCCCCGATATCTCGAGAAGCATCTTAAGTAGAAATCTAAGTTCAAATTGAGATTTAGCTTAAATCAAAGTCTGAATTTGAGATAAATCTGACATTCTTGCTCATGAATTATTTCTGTAATAAACTCAGAATAATGTTACTGTTATGTGATGCTAATTTTCCACCTTTTTCCACCTTTTCCAGTCCTGTCTTCGGTGGAAATTAACAATAAGACATGTGGCATGATTTGAGATGAGATTTATCTCAGATTGAGATGGTTAGGGAGATCAGGACCTGGTGAGCTCTAGTGACAATAAAGGTGCTTGTATGATTTGACCTAGTTACCTAGTTTTTGAACCCAATATGATAAAATATGGACTTGACCTAGAAAAGCGATCACAAAAGCTCACCTGGTCACTTTGCGACAGGTGAGCTAAAGAAAAGGATAATGGTTGAGCTTAAAACCATTTGACAGTTGAGTTTAAAACCATTTGACAGTTGAGTTTAAAACCATTTGACAGTTGAGCTTAAAACCACATGACAGTTCAGCTTAAAACCATGTGACCATTGAGCTTAAAACCATGTGACAGTTGAGCTTTAAACAACATGACAGTTGAGCTTAAAACCAAATGACAGTTGAGCTTAAAACCACATGATAGTTGAGCTTAAAACCATGTGACAGTTGAGCTTAAAAAACATAAACAATAAACAGATAGAATAATAATCAAAATCTACTTACGCCTGATCTATAAAAGTTAATTTTCCATCCAATGAAATTCTGAACATATATTCCAAAGGTCTAAGATCAAATCCTGCACATGTTGACAAATTATTAACACTGTTTGATGAGGTCCCTGCATTAGCAGACGGCGTACTACTGTTAGTGTTTTGATTCACAGACGTTCGTGTTTTTCCTACCGCGACCAAACAACTCAAGAAATTACAACTATCGTCGATGTCATCCTCGCTACTTATATTTATTTTTGATGTTGGCCAGGATTTTAAATACCCAGTAAAATGTATCACAGTGTATGCCTTTGAGTCTGAAAAAATAAATATAAACAATATTAATTTAATCATAACACTGGCTTGGAATAAGAAGGTCGTAAGTACAGTGCTGTCGGGTAATTCTGTGCACCTAATATAACGGGTATTGGCTTTCTACATTTGAGATTATTTTATTTTTAGAATATATTATGGTGCTGTTTGGATAGAAACAACCTTCATTGACAAATGTAAACAATTCAAAACATCATGCCTTCACTAAACTAGGTCAAATGTCGTCACAAAACAAGATGGTGGATATGATTATAAAACTTTACATAAATAACACACATCTACAAAAACACTTAAGGACCGAAGGAAAAGACCTAGTAAAGTCTGTAAGAAATAGAAAGTTAATGTGCGCAGAATTATCCGATGCGCAGAATTACCCGAAACGACTGTACTACTTATGATGACCTTATAAGAGTCAAACATATTTGAAATCTGTTTTACAAGGTGCATCTTATCAGCATATTTTCATGAAAATAGGAACTTACCATGTTGACCAAACTGATGTCCAAACAAGAGCACCCCTTACAAGGGCTGGATGCTTGACTTTCTCTTACTTGATAGTACCCTTGCTGATTTGTCAGTTAAAACTTGTAAGAGTAATAAGGGCAGATAACTTAATATATAGGTCACAGGGTAACCAGCCTTGTTAGTATGGACTCCTCTTGTGATGGTTAATAACTATTCATGTAAATATCTTCAATACAGTGGAAATCAGTTATAACAAAATCCTGGGGACCAAGAAATTCTGTTCGCTATTACCGATTTTAGCTATAACAGAACAACGTTATATGAGATTGGATGTAAAGTATTTCGTAATAATTATATTGTCTATTAAAAATCATTGTATTTGTCATTTTAAGTACAGCATGTACAGCCTGCTTCGAAATGTTTAAAGAAGTAACATACATGATGCTGAACATTGTTTTGATATTTTAAACTGATAAAAAATTGTATTTAATGAGTTCTATTCAATATCTTACTTGGAATATATCAATCCTTATTCTGTACGAAGTATAATGCAGTATCAGAGCGGTTTGACAAGGTATGCTTATATTATAAATCAACTAATTAGCAAGTTCTAAGCACGAGCCGTTAAACCATTAAACCAATTTAGTAAATAATGAAATTATAAATAAATTGTCATTTTTGTGTTAAACTTCTAAAATTATTCCAGAACTGTTTGATCCTTGAATGTGATTGATACAAGCCAATGTACAGAGCTGTACCGGTTATAGGGGTGTCAACAGTGCCAAATTGAAAATCAGGAAAATCAGATGCGGCCAAACTTTTTTACCAATCATGAGGCCTCTTGTGACATTATTTCCACATTTCGATCAGTTTGTAATGATTAAAATCCTTCAAAACAGATTAAATGGACCATAAGTTTGCGACTTCTCAAGATATTTTCATCTAATAACTTTTATTTTGTTCAGAATACAATGCTTTTTCAGGCAATGTGAATCCAGAATTTTCCATTCAGGAAATTGACACCCCTAAATTTTGGTGATGATGGGCCAGGGTACTGTTTTATCAAAGTATATACACAAATCTTCAACTTATGATAAAATCTTAATGTTTTATAATACTTTAACAACTATAAAGCCTGATAAATGGTGCTGCAATACTAATCAAGATTAAGTTAATGAACTCCTACAAACAATATATGTCCCCAACTTGCTGCAGCCCAAGAAATACACAGAATTTAAATTTGAACATAAGTTTACGATTTCCATAAGTCCGTTGATAAAACAGTACCCTTGATTTTAACCCACCTGACTTCCTTTTCCTATGTACAAACTCCATGTCATCTTTTTCAAACTTGACACCTTTAATACCATCAGAATTATCACTACGATATTTCATCCGACAATAAAATGATCGCCGAGCACCAGAACAAAGGTGTGTGGGTCGTTGTGGTAACTCTGTCTTCACCGGCATTAAAGCTGCAATAAATAATTATGTAGGTTAAGTCAAGAATACAATAACTTCATATATTTAAATACTGTGGTGCACAGACAATTAAATACATCACAGATTCTAACCACCCACACAAAGCCACCCACTCCCTTGGTCGCTCACCTGTCTTAAAATGCAGCCCATGTATTAGAACTTCTAAAAGCATGTGTCTTGAATATTGGATCTAACCTGTGGCCTACATAGAGTGCATACAAGTAAATTCTAACATTTACCTAGTCACATTGTTTTTAAGCCAACATGACCCAGTTTTGAACTTGACCTAGATTCAATGGAGAAAAAAAACATTCTGACCAAGTTTCACAAAGATTGGATCTTAATTGTGACCTCTGGAGTGAACAAAAGGTTTTTCTAAGATTTGACCTAGTGACCTTGTTTTTGACCCCACAGGACTGAGTTTTGAACTTGGCCTAGATTTCACGGCAACAACATTCTGAGAAAGTTTCATGAAGATTGGATCAAAACTGTTGCCTCTAGAGTGCACGCAAACAAATTATTGATGGTTGGATGGACGATGGATTGACGATGGATGTACGATGGATGGACGATGGATGGACGATGGAAGGACGATGGATGGACGATGGATGGACGATGGAAGGACGAAGAGTGATCACAAAATCTCACCTTGTCACTATGGGATATGTGAGCTAAAAAGGACATTTCAAGCAAGTCTATAATATACTCACGATACAACAAACTCTGTACTCGAAAGATGTAGCACTGTTTTCCTAGCTACACAACTTCAACATTTGGACACAGGACGGAAACTAACATTATTTCAATTTAGGCCTACTGAAGAATACATAATTATATGTAAGACATAAGAATAGTAATAATGCTGTAGTAAGTCACATTCATATCACAGAAACTTGGCAGTATAATAATTACAGTGAAGCAGACGCAGACTTTCCACAGGTTTCGAAAAATGGATCAAAACATGTAGAATCTTACATTCATGCCAGATCTCCTGCCTCCCTTTCCATTTTTTGTTGCCCAACATTTACATCCCAACGAAATTGCATTTTACGGAAAAACAATCCTCGAAATTTAATGCCCCAAAGAAAATAAGTGAATTTATGGAATTATGTAACAATAAGTTCTTGCGTAACTCACACACATGTACAATATACACTTAAATGACACACTATACAATAATATTTCTATAATAGGTCTTCCCGGATGTCTATTTGCAGACTTCATATTTTCCCCGAGATTAAACTAGGACAACAGAGAAAATTGTGAAAATAATTATCTAAACTAAAACGTAGCATTTTCCCTAAAATAGACAATTATTTTATATTGGCAATGATTCTTCTGCATAAAGACATGTGTTTGAGCTTTTTATGCGATTTTACCGAGTTGCTTATTTTAACTAACCCCAGATGACCAATATTTTGCTCTCTTTATATAAACAACATTTTTGACCCACTTTTATGAAGACAGAAAAAACATGGAAAATGCATAGTTACGAAATGAATCGGCCCATTTTTTACGCAGATGACCCAATATCAAGCTATACCTAGATTTTTCAGCAATATTGAATACCCTTTGTGACAAGTGAAAATTGTGACTCCTTAATGTGTTAATGAGGATTCGGCTATGTGACCTAGATTTTGGACCTAAGGCTACCAAATATTATATTTAACACCTTGATTAAATAGCGATAGTTATTGTGACCAAATTTCAAAGGAAAAAAGTGAAAGTGTTGCCTCTAATGCGATCACAAAGTTTCTCCACAATTATATTTGACCTGTGACCTAGTTTTGACCTGTGACCTCATTTTAGACCTATGACCTAGTTACAAGACGACCCAATATTGAGCTTGACCTAGATTTTCTCTAAGTTATCATTGTGACCAAGTTTCATAAATTGGTCAAAGTTGGTTCCACTAGCGTGCTCACAAGGAAAGAGCTGACAGAAGGACTCCTGACTGAAAGCAATTATTTAAAAGTTCACACTATCACTTTGCGACACGTGAGAAGAAAATATAAAGAAAAGTCTTATATATTTATTACAGTCAGGCAATACTGGTTCACGGTACATACACGTGTTTGTACCTACTTACATCATCAATACTTAATAACTATGAAATACCTGGTATTAACTACAGAATACCTAGACGTTTCTAAGAGCTACTTAACAATAATGTGAAATATACAACAATACATTTACATAACACTATACAGGCTATTAAACTATGGAACCTTCTCATATGCGATGGTCGACATTCAACATTGTCACTATTAAATTGATTTCAAGTTAAGTTTGTACTGACAAATGAGTGCAAAAAGGTCGTGATATCTCATTTCTGTTTATAAAACGGAGCAGCCTCTCAAGACCTAGCCTCTATTCCTACAAGTTCGTGCACACCTACAAGTTCGTGCATTTCAGTAAAACGTTGATTACTCTGCTAAAATTATCATTTTCAAAGACATTCAGCCAGCGGAATAATGCAAAAAATATTTTTAAAACGGGGTTTGTTATATTTATGACGAGTTTTGTCCGAGCATCAAATTTTTCTGTTTACATATTCACTGCTTCCGGTTGCAAAAACCGGAGACCTTTGATTTTCTTTTCTGTTTTCAAGAGATGCGATATATTTACGATGGGAAGAGCTGCTAACCTACTGACAATAGATCAAACTTTATTTTATGCAACTTTTTATTAGCAAAATATTTCATGTGCGCTCTTGATGACGTCATCAATTTATGTGCACAAACTCACAGGTCGAAATGTCAAAAGATAGATGACTATAAAGATGGTTCCAATTAAATTGTTTTTGTGCAGATGTCCCCATTTGAAATTTTAGGTGCCCAAACTTACAGGTGTAGTGGAGACCTGTTAGACTGTAACAACCACTATTTGCAACATTAATATATCATTTTAATCAACAGTAACATTTACTATTAATACACCTCCCCATAGCAACAACCTTAGCTCAATAACCAAATATTATGTTTCCCGAGGATGTCCAAAAGGATGTTGTTGACAATGAGCCACTTGCAGCGCAGTATTACTTTATTTCACTATTTTTGATTACAGCATTGTAGTTATTGCACTCTTTTAATTTAAAAGTGAATTATAACAGTTATTACACAGTTTTCTAGTAAAGTATTGCAGTTATTGCACACTACTTCAGTGCAGTATAAAAGTTATAGCACAGTTTTCAAGTGCAGTATTTCATTTATTGCACATTTTCAAATGCAGTATTACAGTAATTGCACTCCTTTCCAGTGCAGTATTGCAGTTATTGCTCTTATTTTAAGTGCAGTATTACAGTTATTGCACATTTTCAAATGCAGTATTACAGTAATTGCACTCATTTCCAGTGCAGTATTACATTTACTGCACATTTTCAAATGCAGTATTACAGTAATTGCACTCATTTCCAGTGCAGTATTGCAGTTATTGCACTCATTTCAAGTGCAGTATTACAGTTATTGCATACTTTTGAAGTGCAGTGTACAGTTATTGCATACTTTTGAAGTGCAGTGTACAGTTATTGCACAGTTTTCGTACATGTATTATTGCTGTTATTGCACTTTCTTCAGCTGTTACTATGACACAAGTGGTAAGTAAATTGATGTTTCTGTAACAAAATGAAAATATTGCTATATAGAGGTTGGTGCTTAAGACAGGGCCACTCAAAAGAGGTTTAACTGTAAAAGTCTTCTGTCACTGAATGACCGAGTGTCCTTCATACCAGATGAGCGAGCCAGAATATCCGATAGATGAAATATAACCAAGTCACAATATCTTTATAGGGTGGAATGGCATACAGTTTCAATTAAAGCTTTCCAATAAAGTAGTATCTCGTGTAATGGCAATGACACTTAAACTCGGCATGGTACTGTTACAAAAAATATATCATTTCTGACCTTGACATTCATAACTAGCAGATATCAGAAGGTCAGAAACTATCAAGGTGAACCATCGCAGAAGTAGGAACAAGGTCTTAGTACTACGAAACATCTTGAGGTGGGTTTTTTTCAACTACTATCTGCCACAAGTATGTCTACCACAAGGGGCGATAAAAAAGTATATCTGCCAGAAAGTGTAACAAAAAGTATGTCTGCCAGAAAGGAAGACTCCATTATAGCCAACTTCATTGACATCATATCTGAGGGTATCAGGCCTGGCCCCGATCTCCTGAAGCATTTCAAGCAGAAACCTCATCTCAAATTGAGATTTTGTCCAAATCAATGCCTGATTTTAAAATAAATCGGACTTTAGAACTCATTAAAAATAACCTAAATAAATAAAGGATAACGTTTGCTGTTTTTATGCTAATTATGAGTCCATCCTCCTTTGGAAATTATCAAAACTATACATGGCAATATTCGAGACGAGAATTATCTCAAATTGAGATGTTTCGGGAGATTGGGACCTGGTAGTTAGCAATCATTCTCAAACCTGAAAATCCCTACTTTTCATCAGAGGCAAAGATTTAAGATTCAGGATTCAAAAACCTGAAATCAGCCACAAGCTTGAAAAATACCCGACCTGACAGTACAAAAATAGAATTAAAATAGAATTACTTTTTGCGTCAATAAGTCGTTCCCGCGGTGCCAGATCGGACGACGAGAACTGTTCTTTCACCTTACTGATATCTCGCGGATGAATATAGTCAAACAGACTTTGTCCAATCAGTTCATTCTGAAATCAAACAAGCACAGCAATAAATTATACAATACAATAAACACTAGAACAAAGGGAGGGAAGAATAAAGAAATAATGGAAGGAAGGCTTGGGGATGGGGGAATGAATGAATGATTGAATGATTGATTGATTGGTTGATTGATTGATTGCTTGATTGATTGATTGATTAATTGAATGAATGAATTAATGACGGAATGAATGAATTAATGAGGGAATGAATGAATTAATGAATGAGGGAACAAACAAACAAGTAAACAAACAAGTGAATGAATGAATGATCGAATAAACAAACCTATGAATGAAATGGAAGGAAGAAACAAAGCAAGTTATAAGATAAGAGAAAAATAAACGTGGAATGAAGGAAGAAATAAGAAGGGAAAAAACAAGGAAGGAATGAAGAAGGAAAAACGTAGGAGGGAAGTATAAAAGAAACATGAAGAAAAAAAGGGAAAAAAAGAAACCAAGTTAGTAAATTCAAATAAGGAAGTACTCAGTAGGCTTCTAAATGTAATAGCAATGATATAAATGCAAACATCATTTAAATTACATGAAGCTGAACTTGACTAGTAACCTTGACTTTTATATGAGACCACAGCTTGGCTATCTGATACTCTCCAGATAATATTTTCTCACAATATTACGCGAGTGACATTTACCAGTAGTACTACATAACAGCTGTTTTTTTGTGGGTTAATTATCATTTCAAAGTCAGGTTCTTAAATTACATGATCTCAATTTTCTTGTTTCGTAATCGCAGCATACAGTACATGACCTTGACATTTCTTTCGCAGACTGAACGCGAGATGTGATATTGAATGGTTCACTCAATGGTTCAGCAGACAATATAAACGGTTTACTATTACAAGATTGGCCTTCTTAATGGAAAAGGTTATTTAGTTTCGGTATTTGATTCTTAATGTTAGTTTCAGATCAACAGACTGTTCACCTAAATGCCAAGCAAAGCCTTATATGCCAGTCAGCTTTCTGCTGAAATTATGGCAGGCATACATAATGTATGTGCATCCACCCTGATTTTAACCGGGTCACCAGATTAGAAAGCAAGCACACAAACCATAAGAGCCCCAGTTAAGAGTGCTGGATGCTCGACTTCCTCATTCTTGATAGTACCCTTTCATGCTCACCTGTGAGTGATTATTCAAAGAGTGACACAAGGGCAGATAACTCAATTAATATAGGACACAGGGTTATCAGTCTTGCCAATATGGACTCCCCTTGTGATTATGAATAACAATGTTGAGTTTCAAGTGGATATCTTTAATTTGAGAGTATTTGTGAAAATGACTCTGACAATACACTGAACCAACGTACATGCACATGCAGACATTCTCAACATGACAATAAATAGACTTTTTTTCTTCAAAAAAGTCTAGACTTTCTCGTTAACAAAAGCTAACTAGCAGACAAGAGTATAACATTTCCTGTTTTGATACTGCAAATCCAAATATTAAATAAAGTTCCAAAACAGATGGTCTTTATAAAAGTTGACTGACTAGTTTGAGCAGTGACTTGTTTTTCTATTCAATATTAAACTTAAAGACTTTGATAAATTACGATTGCAAATAACAAGACCAGACGATTTCAATACTTTTGTTATAAAGACCATTATTTCAGACACATGGCAACACGCTAGTCACTTTAATCATCAGGGGTTCTACTACGACATAATGCAGAATCCTGAAAACGAATCCCATATTCATTTGAGATGCCAGCAAACATCCCTACCCCTTAACTAGGATTCAAACATTATTTTGTTGTCGAAATTCGAAATTAAGAGTAAGCAACTTCTAATGACAATAACTTTGTCTTTTTCGAAGTTTTTTACCAAATAACTGTTGTTTAGAGCAGAAAAGATCGCCCTTCATAACGCATTCAACCCAATTTCCGGAATGTTCCGAAATGTTCCGGAATTGTCGGTCCCCTGCATTATCCTTGCACGGAGTGAACCAATACGCAATTATCTGGAACTTAGTTACTCTTATCTTAAAGAGACATTCCCTATAACTAGCATATTTTTCTTCACATTAAATGAGCTAAATGTACAAGGCACTATCAATTATCATAATTTGTCAGAAGAAAGTGTGCGCAAACATGTCTCTATAATGTCAAAAATATATTTAAATCACTTATAATAATTTATCGCTTCCAGCGATTTATTATTATGTGGTTAAAGGGAAACAACTCGTGACTATTTTGGCTCATTACGGAAATATGTTTTCATTCTTTTCTCGGTAATTAGTGTTGAAAATTTGAGGAGTTTAAGCAATAATGATTCTCATTTAATGTATAAATTCCTGAATCGATTTAAACGATCAAAGTTATAGGGCACGCTTCTTTAAGGCATCTCATTTGTTCTGCAAGTGCACAAAAAATGCATAGTAATAATCAGAATGCTTTGAAGTCAGTTAATTAATTTTATCACAAATATGTGCATAAATAGATTTATTTTAGTATTATTATTATTTAGTATAATTAGCTACTGT
Source organism: Spisula subtruncata (assembly GCA_963678985.1). Lineage (NCBI taxonomy): Eukaryota > Metazoa > Mollusca > Bivalvia > Venerida > Mactridae > Spisula > Spisula subtruncata. The sequence continues at coordinate 15,915,425 of OY787674.1, forward strand.
TTCCAATATCTGCATGTGAAATTGCATGTGAGTACACGAACATGCAATAATACGAGCAAAAATACAAACCATGCAACCTTTAAACTGACAGATTATTAATATTGAACGGCGTAATATTCCATCTACAGAAAGACGTCCATCAACAATATTTCATATCATACACAATTAAAACTGCTGAATAATCAATTGTGATATGATATAATATCGCATAAAAGGCAAATTATTCAGTCGGTGAAATGTCAAGGTCTGATCTGAAACTCGTTCCAAGTACACCAAACTCCGACCTTGACCTAGAAAGCTTGTACTTGCAGAAAATGACGATATTATACAACATATCCAGGAGATATGTCGACACATGTTAATGTTACACCAGACTTCGTACAATAAACCACAAACAATTACTAGGAGAAATAAACTGTAATCGAAATTTCCTGGAAATATTAAAGTGTCGCTTACGTACAAAGCAAGCTCGATAAGCTGTATACCGTATACGTAAGGATAGTGTGTACTGTAAAATCTTATATCACGTGTTTATTCTTGTATCAGGGTTAGTAAAGCGTGTACATATATTCTTATCCTACACATGTGCAATATAAGGTTATACTACATGGGCATGTTTTCCAATAGAACATTGTGTATTTTGTGTGATTTTTGTCATACGGTATAAAGAATCGATCAGTCATTGTCAATTGACATATTTATATTAAACTTGTTCAGGAAATATTATTATGCCAGCCAAAGGCTCATGATCGGTTGAGGTACCCAGAAGAGTTTAGCCAGTTAAAGAGGCATTCCCTATAACTAGCATATTTTTCTGTACTATCACATTAAATGAGATAAATGTACAGAGCACCATCAATTATCATAATTTGTCAGAAAAAATTGTGCGCAAGTATGTCTCTATAATGTCAAAAATATATTCAGATTACCAAAAATAATTTATCGCTTCCAGCGATTTGTTATTTTGTGGTCAAAGGGAAACAACTCATGACTTTTTACTCGTTACGGAAATATGTTTTCATTCTTTTCTCAGTAATTAGTGGGAGCTTTTGTTGAAAATTTGAGAAGTTTAAGCAATAATGATTCTCATTTAATGTATAATAATCCAGAATCGCTTTAAACGATCACAGGTATAGGGAACCCCTCTTTAAGTTTAGTAAATAGGATCATAGTGAATGCTACTGTAGATGCCCCAGTTCCAGAAGGAGGCAGAAAAGATCATTCTAACTTAAGTGACACAGCTGCGTTATTTCGGAATTTTAGAGCCCTTGATCATTGAGACGATTTATACGGTACTTACCCTAGTGTATTGAAGTATATTGCCGACGGATTCTGACACAAACAATATTCTCGCTCGATCGCACCCCACCACAAACAGGAAACCATCGGCTGCCTACAAATATAGCAACAAAAAACACTGCTGAAAAATCATTACTATTCATGGGGGATATAATTTCATGGAGTGATGGATTCTTTTTATCCTATCATCATAGTTATGGAGTCAAAACAACGTCAGAAATTACCAATTTACGTCTACGATGTTACACTTTCGCGCCCAAAAGGTGGTGGCCCCATTATTTTCAACAGTTATCAAACACGTTGGAGAAGGTTGTTTTGTAACTTGTTTTAACATTAAAGATCACAGTATTATATCAAATTATGTGATAAAATGTGGGGGCAAGTTGAGGATAGTTGTTGGTTTTGGTGTAAGTTCGAATTTTATTTCACAGAGGGATCAAAGAAATCAATATTTTCTCGAAATTAGAAAGTCACAAGGTGACAATTATGACGTCATAATGATGTAGTGCATATTTTGAATTTTGAAGCCCGGTGCTGTTGACGTTGCGTTTATTTTTCTGCACGATCCCCGGGAACCAGCTCCAAAACTGTGAAATAACAAAATGATAATTTCACTGTTATCTGTCAGTTATTTTCATTGAAAATCACTGTAATCCATTGAAACAGGGGTTCTACTATGGCATAATTCCCCATCTTGAAAACGAGTCGCACATTGATTTAGGGTGCCATAAGAACACATCCCAACACCTTAACAAGGCTTCAGACATTGTTTTATTGTTAAAATTTACTTTATGGAACTTCACCAAATACCTTTTATTTTGTGCAGAAGATATGTGCAGCAAGCATATCAATTGCTAAGAATTAGAAGGTCGTAAATGCCACTTACGACCTTCTAAGATTCATACATATTTAGAATATGCATCACAAGGCGCTTCTTATGAGCCCATTTTCATAAAAATCTGGACTTGTCATGTTGACCAAAATGAAGTTGTAAAAGTTTGTTTTACCATTAGTAAAGAGAAAATGTCAGACAGTTTTTCCGTGTTTTCTCAAAATATCAATTTGGTAGTTACGACCTTCTAATACTAAGCCATCGATATGATTGTAAGAAAATAGTAGAAAGTTATGTTATTACCTCCAGTATGATATGTTTAAGGTCATCCTCTGACAGGAACGAGGGTTTGTGTAATGCTTCCGTGTACGATGTCGACGAACCTGTAGATGGAGAGAAAATAGGAAATTTAACCAAATTGGCAATTATAATTCAATCTTAAATTTTGTTAAAACATGATTGTGTTCAGTAAACGCGTATGCCCAGGTGGAAACCTTGTCCATAAAAAATAGGGGCCATAATTCTGCTGAAATGTTTGAGAGTGTTACATGGCTTTGATTTTTTTCTGTTTATGACGCTAAACAAAATTTGTATGCCAAGTATTAAAGCAATGCCTTGATGGACTTAAAAATATTTTGAGTTTCACATTTCATAACAGATTGACAGAACAGACAGGTACATCGCAATATGCCTCCTCATCAGTGGTGCCGGGGCATAAAACTGTAAACATATTTTTTGTGGGCACTGTATATGTATGTGTTATTTAAATTTGAAATTTGGGTTTTCCCTGGTGATTTCATAAAACTGACAAAGTGATATACTGTATCTTACTCAGACACATTAACGTAAAAATAAAATTGATCAAATCACAAAAAAGTGTCTTAAATTTCAATAATCACTCCCTAGAACAATATAAGACAATCTTCATAGCAAATGATAATTAGTATTATATTATACTGTAAAACCATTCGATATCGATGGGACGAAACTTTAAATTTCATGGTTTTTGTACAAAATACCATTTCAATGGGACATAAATTGGTGGATTTTGCAATTCAGGTAATATTTAAATACAAGGGCCAAAATTATGGTTTGATGGGATTAAATTTCGTGGTAGAAGCTTAGGTGAACCACGAAAAATAATTATCAAATTTGAACGTTTGTGTATTCCTATGACTCTTAGCAACTTAGCTCATCAATGATCTCGCAAAATTTGTGATATCTAGTGACTACACAAAGTTATTCTACAATTTGACCTAGTGACCTACTTTCTGACACCAGTTCTTAGCCCAATATTGAACTTGACCTAGATTATGTTGAGATGATCATTTTGACCAAGTTTCCTGAAGATAATGCCATTCTTTACCTCTAATGATTACATCAGGGTTTTCTATGATTTGACCTTGTTTTTTACCCCAGATGACCCAATATTGAACTTGACCTAGATTTTGTTAAGATGATCATTGTGACCAAAGTTCGTAAAGATTAAGCCAAAATTGTGACATTTAACTACACAGGTTTTTTTCTATGATGTGGTCTATGACTTGTTATTTGGTTTTTAACCCCGATGACCCTTCATCGAACATGACCTACATTTTGAGATTTATGGCAAAATTGTGAACTCTTGTGACTGCAAAATCAAATTGTGGACAGATGGCCGAATGACAGAGAACATGCAGACATTCTAATGAGACAGTATTTTTGTAGCTATTGTAAAATCTTTAATTTTCGTAAGGGATTAAATTTCATGGTTCACTTCAACACAAAATTTAATCCCATCAAACCATAAATTTGACCCTTGTATTTATTACCTGAAATGTGAAATCCACGAATTAACATCCCAATGAAATCAGTTTGAGCAACCTCAATTAAATGTTTGTATACCAATTAATAAACAATAGTTATAGATCTACAACAAGCACTCGGGCGTAACTGTACTTTTAACATTGGAGTTAACCAGGTTATAGGGGTGTATTTACCCATAAAGCATGCATTAAGAATGGTCTTATCAAGTAGTGCGCATAGCGCAGTCGGCTTAGCTACTATGAATACATGTACATATACTTCAAAACTGAACGAATGAGTTCGAATCGCATTCTGCTATATATATTTTTTTCATTTTGCTCAGCAAATATGTTTCGTGCTTGTCAATTATACAGAGATGCATAATTATAAAAGTTTCAGTGTGTAAAAAGCACATAAGATATATGTCATAGTTGGTACACAGATTTAGCGTCCACGCGAAAAATTTCATCGAGAAAGTACATAGGTTTTGTATGGAGGAGAAGGAAATAGGACTGTTATCGCTTGTCAGTGTGTGGCAGGGTTGCCCGACTGACAAGAGCTAGCATATAAGCACATAAGGTTGTCTCAGCGTCGTAACTTGTAACTCAATTGATACTCACACTGGTTTTGACACATTGTATAATTGATATGAATTCATATAGCATTACATTTAAGCATAAGTTTATTAAATATAAAAAACTGTTCGTTAGTGGGTCCGAACTCACACAGGAAAAAAAAAAAAAGCAATTGAAAGCGATGTACACCACACAAACCACTGACAAGATAAATCATTAGCTTATTCTGACGTTTCTACAGAACATTCTTAAAATGTTGATTGCAGCGAAGCCAATGACTCGAGTTATTTGTAATTGAATCCAATTATATATCAGAGCATGAAGATGAAAATGAGCAATAAATACAATATCCAGACTAAATCAATGTAAAGGAAACAAATACTTTTTTATTAGTTATAAAACGTGAATTTATCAAAAATTAAGAATTGAAATATAAACTATAGAAATTTAATTATTGAAAAAGAGTATAGCAGCGGACTCGAACCCACTACCCATATAAGAAGTATGTTTCTGACAAGAGAACAGTTTATCCACTAAGCCACGTTGCCAACTAGAAGTAAAGTGAGTTTTGTTTGAACCGTATCCATATTTTTTCATAAAATAACGGTAAATATCGTTTCAACCTTGGCATATGGACTCGTCCAGGGGTCATATTTCGAAGGTCGTTGTAGATCTATATAACATTTTCAGCTAAAATGACCAAAAATAATTCAGTCATCAGTTCAATGTTGGATTATAGTAACATAGTTGTACAAAACCAGGAATTATAATTACTACTACAGCGTGTTACCAAGTAAAACAGATTAAATTGCAAGGTGACATTTAAAAATTAAAGTTGAAAATAATTTATTATCAACAACATAAAACTTTAAATTTCATTAGGAGCATATTAAATACATGAGGCCATACAAGGTAATTCTAACAATGCAGTTATTAAATATTTTAAAATTCTTCACAAGAATTAAACTGACCTCGTTATGTTGATTCAGTTGAAGTAAAAATTAGTTCATGAAACTGTTATTTTAAAATCCCTTTTTTAATGAGGATATTTTCATAAAGCTGCCTTACAGTACTGTACATGTTGCCTTCATAGTGTGTAAAGGACATGATTAATGACCTTCATTACTTGCAAAGTACATGATTAATGACCTTCATAAAGTTTTGACCTTCATTGCTTGTAACGGACATGAGTTCTGACTTCCATTTATGCGAAGGACATGACTTTTTTCCTCCATTGTGTGTAAAGGACAAAGTTCTGACCTTCGTAGTGTGTAAAGGACATGATTAATGACCTTCATAAAGTTTTGACCTTCAATGCTTGCAAAGAACATGAGTTCTGACCTCCATTTATGTGAAGGACATTAATTTTTACCTTCATTGTGTGTAAAGGACATGAGTTCTGACCTTCGTAGTGTGTAAAGGACATGATAAGTGACCCTCATCAACATTTTATTACTGCTTCATCAATAACATAGACATTTGATAAGATTTAAAAAGAAAGTGTATAATTTTAAAATTAAATACCCCAAATAAAAGCCCCCCTCTTGCAAAATGCATGGTCCTGGGGGGCCTTAATTCGGGGTATATAGTAAAGAATTCGACAATTCAAGGCCTAATAGAAGTCTTGAACTCACCTCGTAAGGACTTCATATGTTGTACCGCCATACGTAGAACCGTCAACTTGTCACACTTGCGGTTCATAGCATTACACATGGGTAACATAGTAGACAGCTGCATGATATACGTGTTCATCTTATCACGGCGTCTCTTCTCAATCTCACTATGGTTCTGCCTGGTAAATATATAATATAAACAATTATGACACATAGGTAACATTGTAGACAGCTGCATGATATACGTGTTCATCTTATCATGACGTCGTTTGTCAATCTCACAATGATTCTGTCTGTTAAATAAATAATATAAACAATTATTACACATGGGTAACATAGTAGACAGCTGCATGATATACGTGCTCATCTTGTCACGACGTCGCTTCTCAATATCTCACTGTGGTTCTGTCCGTTAAATAAATAATATAAACAATTATTTTTTAAATACAATTTTCTTGACATAAGTCTTAGTATAGCTTGGCCAATTTGTCATGAGCCTGACCTTTGATTAGCATAGCTAACAGTCGATATATTGCCTACGTTTACAACACCGATTGTATGTTTTCATAGTCGGGGAGTATCACAGGGACGCTCGAGATGTAATACAAACACATCTTGGAAATACTAATATCGCACGATTTGCTTGCGGAAATTGATGTATTCAAAGCAAGAGCTTGTAATATAATTCTTGCGTAATGGTCAGGGTCAGGTCAAAATAGCCAAGCTATACTAGTATTTAACCAAAAAGAGTTTCCAAATCTTAACATTTTCTCATTTAGTCATTTTGTTCTTGAACTCAATATTATTCTTAAACTTGCTACTTTTTTATATAATAAATCAAATTCTAATACATTCAACATTTTGTAATACTAAATCACTTTAAATAGCTAGTCTTATAGGCACGGTGACACAGAAAAATACTGTTTTTTAAACATTTGTGGAATAATTTGTGGAGAATTTGACCTAATCGACTTCATATCAATTAATTAGCATAACTTGTAACATATGTATTAATGGCACCAAATAAAATATTTCTAGAAAGGGATTTTCCCGTTATATATTGAACATCCCTCATATTTGCGAAAATAGGGACGATTTAAATCCCTTGAAAAAAATTATCAGATTTTTAAATAGTATAACATGGCTTTGATAATGTAATGTGTTTATAATGGTTAACAAGTATGCCAAGTTTGACAGCAATGAATTGATAGACTTAAAATTTTTTATTTGTATTTCAACATTTTGTAACAATGTCAGTAGGTACCGGGCATAAAAAAATATTACTCTAGAAAACTGACCATTAAATTACATGGAGGTTTATGAACAGCAGCTGCTATATTGGTGCGCCCAGGATAATGTGATGTTAACAAATAATGACTGGACTCAGGTCAATAGTATACTGTTGCAAAAAATTGGTTACTTAAATAAACACATACGGTCAATTACAAAAAGTATATACTAAAATAACACTGATAAATCGTGCATGCTTGATTTTTCCATTTATGTGGCTTATTCCGAATTTTCCCACCTAGACGCACTATACCAACACAATTCCTATAGATAGATACAGATCATGCCACAAATAGATGAACCTCGAAGAATTTGAAAATAAGTAAGTTCAAAAACGGTATTTCATAGTCAGAAATAGCAACATAATCGGATCTGACATTTTGAGTATCAGACATTTCATGATCATGCAACAGCTTCGTATTTCTACCAACACGTAACAAGTTTAAAGGCGCTGTCTCACATATTGGTGTTTTTAAAAAAAAAATCTTAAAGCAACTACCAGTGGCTTTCTATTACATAAATTCTTGCTTAGGTAAGAAAAATACTTCATACCAAATTTTTACTAAAATCTGTGACTCGGTACCTTTAATGCTTATATAACTGGAACTTTACAAGCAGCTTACAGTGGTAAGAATCTTAGCATAAAATACCCCTAATTACTCCAACTCTTTAAGTCAATCTGTCATGAACATGGCCAATAAAAAAGCACTTAAATCATCAATCAAGGAATCATGTAATTAATTATTGATTTATACAGAAAAATACACCTACACTTACATGCAATAAATGTATAGTTGAATATCTAGGTATTGCTTGTTCATGTACTTTTATCATACCATATGCAACCTCCTTAAACTGCCTGTTTAGCTCCATGGGCAAACTCAGTGTGTAGAATCACATGAACAAATGATTGCTGTTTTACACTCAAAACTATTGTGATTTCGTCTGCTAACGTTGATTTTTTTCTTGATTATAACGATCGTGCATTTAATATGGTTATATTATATAGCCTAAAGTACATTCCCTATATGTAAGAACAACCAGCAAGTACCGAGTTCCCTCTATCTTTAGCAGTTTTTAATTGATGCTCGACCAAATGCAGTTTCCAACCAAGTGTAATAATTTGGTCGAGCATCAATTAAAAACAGCTAAAGAAAGAGCAAACTCGGTACTTTCCGGGTATTCTTACATATACGGATTGTACTTTATGCTATATAATATAACCATATTAAATGCACGATCGTTATAATCAAGAAAAAACTCACCGTTAGCAGACGAAATCCGATTGTTTTGAGTGTAAAACAGCATTCACTTGATCACGTGATTCTACACACTTAAACTGTTCACCTATAGTAAATCCCCCATTTAGTTACATGAGTCAGACATAGAACAAACCTTTATAAAAACACTTTTTTACATCCTTATTGATGTTTTGTTCAATAAATATTCATATCATTGAAACTGACTCAGCTGCATGTATAGCATGGCTAATTTGACACGAGCCTGACCATTTGATTAGCATAATTTAATAGTCCATATATTACCTACGATACAACACCGTATGTATGTTTTCATAGTCTCGGAGTATCACGAAGACGCTCGAGAAGTAATAGAAACAGAAATTTGAAATACCGATATTGCACGATTTGCTTGCGGAAATTGATATATTCAAATCAAAACCTTGTAATATATTCTTGCATAAATGTCAGGGTCAGGTCAAATAAGCCAAGCTATATATAGCAGTTGAGGCATTTTGGGGCAAAAACTGAGACATTCTGCTGAAAAAATTAAGTTGCGTGGGTAGTGCTCATTCTCAGCTTGAGTGTCGAACATATGCCGTGAAAATCGGTCAAAGAATAAGAAACTTATGGTTGTTTTTTATTTTTTGTTTATATTTTTACTTGTAGGCTTAGCCAAAACGTCATGCAGCATGTTCACCCTGATATACATCTCGGTTGAACGCAAAGCAACATACACAAATGACAAGGGATCTAAAGCTAAACTTGATTTCTTTGTGTTCCACACATTTTATTTCATAACTGACGTTTATTCCCTTCCGCTAATATCTGATCAATAGTTTGACTTTCATATTCTGCCCTACCTTTTGATTTTGTAATATTAAAGCACAAATTTACAACAGTTACTGTGAAATTAAATTTTAGCGATTTTGACATCTGGTGTGAGATACATTCGCCACCTTTATAAGTGTGACCAATCCACATTGCTTACAATGAGAAGGTCGTAAATACAAAATCAATATTTTGAGAAAACTAGAAAAACTTGTCCGAAGATAATTTTAAACTTATGGTAAACCAAGCTGTTTCAACTTCAGTTTGGTCAACATGACATTAGTTCCGATTTTCATGAAAATAGGCTCATAAGATTTTTAACACCTTGTGATATTTATTGATTTAAAATATGTATCAGTCTAATAAGGTTTTAAAACAGGTATGAGAAAATGAGACAAGGAAGATAGCACTCAACCCAACCAGCTGAGCACAGAAATCAGAACGACACAACTACCCTGAGCAGTGCCCACAGAAACCCATGCCAAACGGCGACAAAATGAGGCACAACAACCCCGGGGCGTGACCTAGGTTAAAACACTATGGACAGTGACCTAACGTTATGCAACCTAAAGCGGCACAACTACGACTTGACCTAGTTAATTTAAGTAGTACTTATGACCTCCTCATTCTAAGCCAGCGATATGTTCTATGAACTAAGCTTGAAATTGTTTAGCTTTTATTATGGATGATATCTTAAATTATTCTTCAGTCACTTTAATAAAATTAGTGCTCAATTATAAGTCGACTTTACTTTCTGTTTGATATCTGGGGTGTCAACGGGGCTAAATTAAAAATCAGGAAAATTGTATGCGGCAAAAAAAATTTTTGAAAGAAGAGCCATTTAATGTCATTATTTTTATATTTAACCCAGTTTGTATCAAAGAAAATTCTTCAGAGCAGATTAAATTTGACACAAATTTGCCATTACTTGTGATATTTTTATCAAATAACTTTTATTAAAATTTTTCAGGCAGAAGCCATTGTTCATCCAGAGATGATAAATCCAGATAACCAAGGAAAATTGAATATTTGCTTGCGGAAATTGACATATTCAAATTTACAGCAAGAACCATGTTATATACTCATGCCTAAAGATCAGGATCAGGTCAAATTCTCCAAGCTATCAATATCGTTGATTTAAAAAAAATTAAATGGCTATGCTTCTTTATTTGATTTTTTTCAACTAATATATGGTAGGCATATATATGTGCCTCCACCAAGCTTTGAACCTGGGTGGCCAGGTTAGACAGCAGGCATACTAACCTGTAACCTTCTTCGCTTCGCTTCTGATCATGAGCTACTTAGACACATATCGTTGATTTTTAGATTTACAAAAAATGGTAACCATGAAGATCTGTACCATCTTTTTGCAGAAATTGATATATTCAAGAAATTGATATATTTAAAGCAAAAAACATGTAAAATATCCATGCATAAAGTTAAGGATCATGTCAAATTCTCCAAGCTATACATGTCGCTGATTTTTTTATTTACAAAAAATACTGTAAATACTGTTATATAATTCAGATGGGACAAATTTTGTGTTTTTTTGGTTAAGATGACCATTTCAATGGGGCATTAATTTTTGAATTTTTGCATTTCAGGTAATAAATATAGGGTCAAAATCATTGTTCAATGGGATTTAATTTTGCGGTTGAAGGTGAACCGCTAAATCCACGAAATTTAATCCCCCACGAAAATTAACAATTTTATAGTAGTACCTGGCAAATTTCTTGACACCATCCATGTCAGTACCATCTTCATCGTCATCATTACCTTCCGTGGAAAAACTGTAAGACGACAAACTGAAACAAAAACAAGAAATGTCTATTTTTAGCTCGCAGTCTTAACCGTGAATTTTTATCTCCTGCACTGAACGACTAGCTAATGCTCCCTGTTCAAAAACAAGAAATGTTTGTAAAACACATATGCCCCCATAGCAGCCAAATAGTCAAGAATAGTAAAGGTCACAGTGAACTTCCGTGGACAGACTGAAAGACGACAACCTCAAACAAAAATCATAAACAATTTTAATTGATCGAGTAAATATGTAAACACTTATGTTCCCGGGGACTGAGTCATGTCCATAATAAATGCTTCAATGGATAAACTAACAAACTAACGAGGCAAACAGACAGAACAATGAGTAAATGCTCCCGCATCAGTACATAACAAGTATTTAATTCTTTGACTGATTTTAAAAGCCATCAAGGAAACTAAGTTCAAGGCTGGGAATGAGTAATTTTCATAGAACAAAATATGTAACAAGAAAAGGTCACAGTTATTACACAAAACCAAAACTGCATGAATAAAAGTTTCGGGCAAAAACTGTGACCTTTTGGTGCACAAAAATATCAAGTATTTCTTTTACGTGTTTTTTTCTAGGGCTTAGTTTTTGTCTCAGGATAGTCTGATTTTAATAGTATGGCCTATCTAGCCTGATTTATACAAACCAAACCAAAGGACCGATAACGACCTTCACACATTATTAATTCTCTCCTTGAAAAGGTCACAATTTCTACTTGACTTATTCACAATCTACTCGGACATTGAGAATGAGTCTGTTATGTACATGTACGTACACCATCTAATTAAGGGTCTGGTTATGCCACTGGCCGAGAGTGACCTTCACAATCACTAGAAACTGAGAGGCAATATGGGACCTAAAAGCTGCGAGTAGGACAAACATGTCCGTCCAAACACCCCCCATAAATATATTCAGCAGACATGTCCCACAAATATATTCGACAAACATTTCCCACAAATATAATCAGCAAACATGTCCCACAAATATATATTCGACAAACATGTCCTACAAATATATATTCAACAAACATGTCCCACAAATATATTCGGCAAACAATATTTCCCACAAATATAATCAGAAAACATGTCCCACAAATATATATTCGACAAACATGTCCCACAAATATATATTCGACAAACATGTCCCACAAATATATTCGGCAATGATGTCCCACAAATATATTCGGCAAACAATATTTCCCACAAATATAATCAGAAAACATGTCCCACAAATATATATTCGACAAACATGTCCCACAAATATATATTCGACAAACATGTCCCACAAATATATTCGGCAATCATGTCCCACAAATATATTCGGCAAACATTTCCCACAAATATATATTCGACAAACATGTCCCACAAATATATTCGGCAAACAATATTTCCCACAAATATAATCAGCAAACATGTCCCACAAATATATATTTGACAAACATGTCCTACAAATTTATATTCGACAAACATATGTCCCACAAATATATTCGGCAAACAATATTTCCCACAAATATATTCGGCTAACAATATTTCCCACAAATATAATAAGCAAACATGTCCCACAAATATATACGGGAAACATGTCCCACAAATATATACGGGAAACATGTCCCACAAATATATATTCGACAAACATATGTCCCACAAATATATTCTGCAAACAATAATTCCCACAAATATATTCTGCAAACAATATTTCCCTCAAATATATTCGACCAAAAATATTTCCCACAAATATATTCTGCAAACAATATTTCCCTCAAATATATTCTGCAAACAATATTTCCCTCAAATATATTCAGCAAACATGTCTCACAAACCTCTCAAACCAGCATGTCCAACATCAAATTTCGCCTAAAGCTTTACTAAAATAAATATATAAGAGAAATGTTAACTCACTCTACAGAAGGACATTTACGTTTCCGTGCCGACAGAATCCCGGAGCTTTCAGCAGATACAGTGGGTGAGGGCAAGCATTGAGTGGACGCCTGACACGTGTATGAATTCATGGCTGGCTTTATTTCCATCCTTCCCTGATATGGAGTATAATCCCCATACGTCAGTTGACTAAAATCGGGGGCGTCGACAATTCCTGGCAAGGACCAATCAGCCTGTTGACCGAAAAAGTCTGAAAATAAAGAATTTATCCATTTAAAATTTAAATCAATTTGTCCAACTCTTAGGTCACACATAGGTCCTGCAGCGGGAACTTGGGGAACTAAGGTCGAGTCTAGCGGCTCTTCATTCGGTTAATTGTGATAATCTTTCTTTGTGAAATTGGGTCATCCTGCATTTTTGCAGCTGGGACTTGGGCTTTTAATCATTTTTTGGGGTTGTGTGTGGTAACCTTGACCTTAGTCTGACCTCAAAATCAACAGGGATCAACAACTAATGGTAGCACTTTACTACGTCTATGCAACAACACGCTACCAGCAAACACGTTCACAACAGCAATTTCTTATGCAATTTACTGCTTCGGTTCCGTACTGCTACGCAACTGTATGATGGCCGTGAGCGCTCGCCGGTAGCATATAATTTTTTCACTTCATCCACTACGAAGCGTTTGTTTGAAGCAAGCCGTTTCTTAGTGTAGCCCTACCGAGCACTCGATAGCACCTTGATAGGGCCTAGCTTGCTTATGCAACAACGGCTCCAGAATCTTCTAAAGTTAAAAAAATCCAATAAACATAAGATAAAAAAACTTTGGCCTTTCTGGATTATTTACAGCACAGTCAATGTCACTATGAGTTCATGAATTATTTAGAATTATTCCGTAATGATGTCACACATCATCTACATTAATGTTGACATACATAATTATATAGTTATGTAGGTTAAGTAAAGTTAAAGTCTAAATGTAACAGATAAATCTATTCAGTCAAGGATTTCGATTACAGACTATTTCACATTGTATAATTAACGAGTTGACTTTGGGTTATATCACAATAAATCATACACATTGAATTGTACAGTATCCCAATAAGTCATATAGTGATAATGAAGTTAAGCATGATTTTAATCACAATAAGTCATACAAGTTGAATTTTGTAGAATCCCAATAAGTAATATAGTGATTATATTGAGGATTAATGGTAATAGGAAAGGTGTGAAAGTCTTCTTGCAGAGTTTATAATCTCACAATACAGGAAGAACTCAATTTACAAATAATAGCAAATAATTAATACTCTTAATACTAGCTTAGAGGCCAATAGGAAATTCTACATTTATTTTTAGTATAGCTTGGAACATTTGACCTGATCCTGACCTTCTTGCCTGGAATATATTGATTTCTGCAAGCCGATTGGCAATATTACAATAGATTATAAACATAGACAAAATATCAGCTATTAAACAAGAGATGTTCAAAAGAATGGAAATACATTCAATATTCTTAATACGCTCGCGTTTTTTAATTACAATAGATGGAAACAGTGACCGATACATAGTGACCCATATATAATGATTAAAATAATCTAAGATAAAACACAGGTTCATATAAAAAATTTAACAGGGTCCTTTTAACATGCTGGTCTATGTTAGCGGTATCAGAAAATCTAACAGGATTTTGATGCTAAAAATATATAAATTTGGTCATTCACTGGGATGACTTCGTACTTTATCGCCACAGGCTTTGTAACTGGAAATATAATTTTCTGACCACAGAAACAAATCCTGTTCTTTCAGCGCCAATATTCAGTGCTATTGGCGCTTTGATTCTTTTCAAATAGAGTGCAAAATGATTTACCTGAGCTACAGAAATATTCCGTTTAAATCCATTGTACTCTCAGGTTCGTTATTTTAATAATTTATAAAACAAAAACCAACACATACACAAGCAATTAATTATACATGAACACCAAGTTTAATTATGTAAATTTAACCAAAGATCTTAAATACACTTCGTATTTAGGTCTTTGGTAAAAATAGCCTACAAATCAATAATTATAATAATATCAATAATTATTAATAAAACACCATGTACATTATATAACAACCATTGCCGATAGTCTACATATCATTGCTCGCTTAAATTTTTACCTTGCATATAAATATAGGGAAGAGAGACGGTTGACACAATAAATTTCACCAGTATTCATAGAAAACTGTCAATTATCAGATGTTAATTATGTGTCTCACATCCACATATAGATATTAATTATCACTATGATTCCAATCACAGCTAACAGTAACAAGCGATGAAAATGATTTAACAGAAGGGCCCTTTAGGTCACTCACCTGTTGCACATTGGTTTAAGTATCAATACAACTTACATTCTGGCCATATTTCATTAAGATTTGATCAAAACGGCGACCTCTGGAGTGTACACAAGGCTTTTCTAAACTTTGACCTAGTGATCTAGTTTTTGACCCCACATAACCCAGTTTTAAACTTGGTATGGATTTTATGGAGAACAACATTCTGACCTAGTTTTATGAAGATTGGATCAAAACTGTGACCTCTGGAGTGAAAACAATGTTTTTCTAACATTTGACCTAGTGACCTATTTTTTGACCCCCACATGACCCTTTTCGAACTTGGCCTAGATTTCACGGAGAACAACATTCTGACCGAGTTTCATGTTGCCTCTAGAGTGTACACAAACCAATTGTTGACGGAAGGACGACGGATGGACGAAAAGTGATCACAAAAGCTCATCTTGTCACTCTTTGACAGGTGAGCTAATGAACTGCTTATATATAATAATTATACCTTTTAATGTCTTTATAATTGTTTTTTGACATAATAAATGCTATATTGTTGAAAAAAGGAACAAAACAAAGGCAAGTTCTTCATGTTTTTCTAATAATTGTAGTAGCTTCAATGTTAATTTTCTCCGTTTTGGGGAATTTTTATCTTGTAAATTGGGAAAAATGGTCATTATTCCTGATTGTGATAGTAGCTTTTATGTGTACTTTATAAAGAAGGGGAAAAAACGATGTTGAATCAAATAACACAGGAGATACACAAGGATGTCATTAATTCAATCATTTTACGATAAACATGCCTTTGAAGTGTGTGCAATGATCGAATCTCATTACAATGCACTTACAGTGCCTATTACCTACCAATGGGTTTATAGTTTTGCACTTAAAAGAATGAAGTCTAAAATTTCACTTGTCTCCACAAAAAAACAATATGTGTATGTGTTGTTGTTGTTGTTAAATTTGCATCATTATTACCTGTCTTCACAAAAATTATATTGTTGTTCAGCAGTAAAAACATAATGCAAAAATACATGGTATTTTAACTACAGACACATGATTTTGTCGATTTTGTCAACTTGTAAGAATTTTTTTCGTCGATCATCTTAAACACCCAAACTGGCTTGACATTCAATGTATAAGCTGCATAATATTGTTCTTTGACTTCATTTAAGGCTGTTTTGAGGCCCCATTCAAGGTAGGAACATTGTAATATATTGATGCATAAAGGTCAGGATCGTGTCAAATTCTCCAAGCTATAACCATGACAGTCACTCCAGTCTCAATCTGATTGAAAGACTCAGCAAGATTACCACTAGTCAAAGTACCTCCCACAGGTAACAGTTTCATTGGTAAAGACTAAAATTCCAAAAAAACTTTGTAAAATCCAAAAATAAAATTTCAAAAAAAACCCACTTTTTTTTTTCGTTTTTTTTTTCTTTATCATTGATACAGTTAACTGTGGTACCCCCACTCCCACATAAAAACATCGACTACAAAATGACATACATTATGTAACTTGTCTGCTTCCATGTAAGACTTGTAACTTGCGGAAATCAATTTCCAGAGGCATGCGAATTCCCCAGGCAAAGATAATACTTCCCTTCACTGAGACAGACATCATAATAATTCAAAAACATTACATAATTATACACTGCCCTCCAAAAGTTACTTCACATTCCTATAATTATATGATTTCATAAATTGATGGTAAAAAATAATGTTTTACTGCAGATAATCATTGATAAAATGTCAATGGAATAAGATAATGCTTAAAGAAGCATTCCCTACTATCACATTAAATGAGCTAAATGTACAAAGCACTGTCAATTATCATAATTTGTCAGAATAAAGTGGGCGCAAATATGTCTCTGTAATGTCAAAAATATATTCAAATCACCAATAATAATTTATCGCTTCCAGCGATTTATTATTTGTGGTCAAAGGGAAACAACTTGTGACTATTTTGGCTCGTTACGGAAATATATTTTCATTTTTTTCTCGGTAATTGTGGGAGCTTTTTGTTGAAGATTTGAGGAGTTTAAGCAATAATGATTCTCATTTAATGTATAATATTCCTGACTCCATTTAAATGATCAAAGTTATAGGGAATGCCTCTTTAATAAAAAGACAACCATATTTGGTTTGGAAGCAACCATACCGTTACACTTGTGTTTGTCAGTGTAAACAAATTGAAGAATTTTATAATTTGAAAAGTGTGAAGGAACTTTTGGAGGGCAGTGTATAGTTTTACCTTACATAAGGCCCCCAAATAATTATAGAGTCAGGTTTCTAAGGCGGAAAATATAAGTAAGCTATATAATTATATAATACCGTAAACCATGAAATTTTATTTGCGCAATTTGACTTCACAAAATTTGCGAATGGTAGAAATTTGTGAAATTCAGTAGCAGTAAAAGTGTTCAAAACATTTAAATATGGACATTGCAGAAGACTTAAAATCGTTAAATTTTGTAGTCGTGAATATGCTAACTATTGGCAAAAACAAGAATCGTATTCATGAAAGTAAATTAGTTTAGGTTATATAGTATATTATGTAACGTCCATAATAGATTGTTATAGGTTTTTTTATATCTTATTTCTTCTTCTTCCCAAATTTCAGTATTTCCCACGATCACTAGGTAGGTAATAGAACCTTTTCCTAGTGCCATAACTTACATATTTTAGAGATTTAGATCAAATAAAGAAATCAAGACCCCCTTGAGAACATAAGGTGCGGGTTTGATCTTTAGGTCTGTGAGTACTTTACTTTAAACTTATATAAATTGGTACTGGTATGTATGTATGTATAGCTTGGCTAATATGACATGAGCCTGACCTATTGATTAGCATAATTTAACAGTCGATGTATTGCCTACGTTTAAAACACCAAGTGTATATTTTCATAATCGGGGAGTATCACGAAGACGCTCGAGATGTAATACAAACACAAATCTGATATACCGATATTGCACGGTTTGCTTGCGGAAATTGATGAATTCAAAGCAAGAACCTTGTAATTTATTCTTGCATAAAGTTCAGATTCAGGTCAAAATAGCCAAGCTATACCATTCTTTTGTGCAAATGGTATACTAGTCTCTATAAAGAACCAAGGGAGACTACTCTTACCAAAATTACAGAAATCTGACTCAAACTAACAGCTCATGATTTTGTTTTAGGCTAACTATAATGAAGTTTGTCAAAAAAATTATTTATAAAGAAGCCCTGACATGTTCCTTTTTAAATAGTTAGAGAAATAAACATGAAGGGTAGAAGCAATTTTATCAAATTGAGGAGTCCAAACAGAAGTCTGCAAAGTTTGCTTTGGCAAAAGAAGCATATAACTTTTTCTATGAAATGTTCTTGAATAAATAGAGAATATTGCATGAGTGCTCATTACAAACGATTTTATTAAACATGTGGACAAAATAATATGACACAAGGCTTTGCAGAGTTTCTTACTGTTTTTGTCAAAGAGTTGAATAAATTTGTATGTATTAAAAAGAGCATGAGTGTATTAGATTCTATTAATCATATCGCTGGCTTAGAATGAGAAGGCCATAACTACAAAATCGATATATTGAGAAAACAAGAGAAAACTGCCTGTAATTTACTCTTTACCTATCGGAAAACAAGTTTTTAAAACTTCATTTTGGTCAACATAATAATTTCAGGCCTTCATGAAAATAGGCTCATAAGGCGCCTTGTGAAGCAGATTTCAAATATGTATGAGTCTAAAAAAAAGTATATGGTCGTAAGTAGTAGTTACGACCTTCTCATTCTAATTAAGCCATCGATATAACTTTAGTGAGTGCTCATTATCTTTAGAAATGTATACTGCATTAAGGGTTGTCATCAGGAGGCAGCAGGAGGCCAGTTTGTCCACCTCAAATGATATTTGGGCTGCCTCAAATTTACCCCAAGCTGCACGCCTTCCATCTTCAGTGCTCAGACATTTTAGCCTCCTCTAACGTACAAAAATCCTCCTACATGAAATCCTAGTGAAAACCCACAACATAGGTTTCAGCCAAAATTTAGCAGTACATGGATCGTCTTAAGTACTGTGATGATACTTCATGGGTCAACCAAGGCATGGCTTGGTCAAAGTCGCTAATAGCTAATTTGCACATTTCGATGACTTAGAATTAGAAGGTCGTAAGTGCCACTTACGACCTTTTAAGATTCATACATATTAAGAATAAGCAACACAATGTGCTTCTTATGAGCCCATTTTCATAAAAATCTGAACTTCTCATGTTGACCAAAATGAAGTTGTAAAAGTTTGTTTTACCTTAAGTAAAGAGTAAATGTCAGACAGTTTTTCCGCGTTTTCTCAAAATATCGATTTGGTAGTTACAAACTTGTTCTAAGCCATCGATATGAAGGTAGCAGGAGGCCCGGTGAATTTGACCACCTCAAATGATATTTGGGCCACCTTAAATTTACCCCAACTGCACGCCTTCCATCTTCAGACAGTGCTCAGGCAACTTGGCCACCTCAAACGTACAAAAAGCCTTCTACATGAAATCCTAGTGAAAAACCTGTACATAGGTTTTCAACCAAAATTTAGCAGTACATGGATCGTTTTGCGCATACTTCCCGAGTCAACCAAGGCATGGATTGGTCAAAGGATCTACAAGCTAACTTGCACATTTATGTAACAGTCTAGGGGTGTTGAACGATACCTCATGGGTCAACCAAGGCATAGATTGGTCAAAGTCGCTAATAGCTAATTTGCACATTAAATGTGACAGTCTGGGAGTGCTGAATGATATTTCCCGGCAATGCTTTATATAAATGGCACTCCTAGACTGCAGGTTATGTGATAAGAAAAGTATAACATAGAGTTAATCATTTATGCATAGCTTAATTGCATGGCCAGAGAGTAAATCATTTATGCATAGCTTAATTGCATGGTCATAATAATGATATCTACTGAAATTAAAACCTCGAAGTGGGAAGTCATTTGTCATAGCATGCTTTACTATAGTCCTGAGAACCTAAGACGTATTGTATACTGAGCTGCTCTGTGGAATGGCAGTATCGGTTTGAAAACTTATGTCAAAATGCCAAACTGAAAATCATATTTGAAGAACATAGCACCAAGACTGTCTCAGTCAAATAAAAAAAAGAAAAATTATACCAACCTGTTTGAAAATAATCCTCTGACATCATTTGTGCAATGTAAGTATGTTCCAAATTCCTAATACTTAATAATATCCATGTTTTTTCTTCTTTATTTCATGTTTTCCAATCACATTTCAACCATATCACAAAGTCACAGCCCTTATACTAAGTTTTAACACCATATTTGTAAAAGGTAAATATGTTCAAAACTCCTAATATAAAATATTTATATAATATCCATATTTTTTTTATTATTACGTTTTTCCATTCATAGAACTGGGAACTATTACTATTACATATTCAAAGCTCCTGGAGCTTTAACGCCATTATTCCATCATTTGTATACAGGAAATAATTGTTCCAACTTCCCAATATAAAATATTTAAATAGTATCCATGTTTTAGCTTCGAAAAAATATTTGTCCAATCAACAGTGTCACCATCAAATATTCACATCATAAAATATTTAATATACTTAGTATCCATTTTTTATATATTTTTCAAATGACAGTCTGGTACCATCACATTTTCACAGCTCCGATACATTTGTAGCCATAACGCCATTTATCCCATTCTTGTATCCATACCCGGCATATATCCATAATATCTACGCAGAAAAGTGTCGATCCTATCTATATACATGATTCACATGTCATGTTTAAAATCACACGTTATCATGTTACAAAACACAAATTATCTTCATATAGTCTAGATCTCGATGTTAACATATAGTTCCAAGCAATAAAATGATGCGGTAACTGCGTCAATAAGTTATCCAGTTTGTTTTCGTCTCGTCAATCTAAATATAGATTTATACATCAATATGTAATAAGAAAATATTATTATACCATATTTATATAGCCCTTTTTTTGTGTTAATTATACGTTAAACATTGCAGTACAAAATATACCGGTACTCAAAAGCGAATGAAGTCGGTCCCCGAACACAGTATTTATATATAAAAAAATGAAATTTGACAGACTAGCTGAATACTGGTACTTTAAAACTTCATTATTTACTATTTAAAAACCCAATGCATTTCGTCATAAAATGAAAGTTCAGTAACTGTTAAGCTTGAAATATCACACATCACATTTATAATCTTCAGAAATTGGTCTATTTTTCCTAAAAGATTTAATAGCAAATAGATGCACTGGTTACATGCCCCATTTGTTGACTTTTATTTGTACGATCTCCATCGATCATTTCACAAAGTAACTAACTCAACTTTGCACCAGTCATGTTCTATGCCTAATTATACAAATTGTACAAATTATTTTTATATCTGTTCAGTCCTAGCAACTTTTAGTGGTATACATATCGAGGGTTAGTGCAAAACTATGGTATGTGCCTATACAAATTGATGTAGTTACCATAGTTTTGCACTCAGCCCTCGATATACTGTAAACCCAAAAAATTATTTCGCATGATTTAATTTCGCCGAGTTCGTTAGTGGTAGAAATTTGCCAAATTAATTAGCCGTGAAAGTGTTCAAAACATTTATATGGACATCGCAGGAGACTTAATAATGCAAAACTTTGTATATACATACCGTATACAGTAAACCAAGAAATTATTTTGCATGATTTAATTTCACAGAGTTCTCAAGTGGTAGAAATTTGTAAAATTAAGTAGCCGCGAAAGTGTTCATAACATTAAAAGGGACATCACAACAGACTTAACAAGAGGGCCATGATGGCCCAGTATCGCTCACCTGATTATAAACCCTGCACAATTTTCACCCAAAGGAATAATTTGAACATCTTGGTAGAAAACCACAAGATGATGCTACATACCAATTATCAAAACTCTAGGCAGTGTAGTTTTAGGCAAGAAGATATTAATATGTTTTCCCTATATAAGTCTATGTAAAACAGTGACCCCCGAGTGGGGCCAATTTTGACCCCAGGGGCATAATTTGAAAAATCTTGGTAGAGGACCACTAGATGATGCTACATACCAAATATCAAAGCTCTATGCAGTGTAGTTTTAGACAAGAAGATTTTTTATGTTTTCCCTATATAAGTCTATGTAAAACGGTGACCCCCGGGGCTGGGCCAATTTTGACCCCAGGGGCATAATTTGCACAATCTTGATAGGGGACCACTAGATGATGCTACATACCAAATATCAAAGCTCTTAGGCATTGTAGTTTTAGACAAGAAGATTTTTATATGTTTTCCTTATATGAGTCTAAGTAAAATGGTGACCCTCAGGGTGGGGCCAATTTTGACCCCAGGGGCATAATTTGAACAATCTTTGTAGAGGACCTCTAGCTGAGTCTACATACCAAATATGAAAGCCCTGGGCCAAGCGGTTTCGGAGAAGAAGATTTTTAAAGGTTTCCCCTATATAACTCTATGTAAAACTAAGGGCCCCCGGGGCGGGGCCAATTTTGACCCAAGGGACATAATTTGAACAATCTTTGTAGAGGACCTCTAGCTGAGTCTACATACCAAATATGAAAGCCCTGGGCCAAGCGATTTCGGAGAAGAAGATTTTTTAAGGTTTCCCCTATATAACTCTATGTAAAACTAAGGGCCCCGGGGCGGGGCTAATTTTGACCCCAGGGACATAATTTGAACAATCTTTGTAGAGGACCCCAAGGTGGTGCTACATACCAAATATGAAAGCTCTAGGCCTTACGGTTTCAGAGAAGAAGATTTTTAAAGTTTCCTTTTCGAAAATCTATTTTTAGCCAGTGTGACCTAGTTATTTGACAGACTGGAAATTTTTTAACAACTTTGGTAGAGGTCCACCCAAGGAACATTCCTGTTAAGTTTTATCAAATTTGGCCAAGCGGTTTAGGAGGAGAAGTCGTTTGAAGAAATTGTTGACGGACGCACGACGCACGCCGCACGACGCACGACGGACGACGGACATCTCGGTATGACAAAACCTCACCATGACCACTATGTGGTCAGGTGAGCTAAAAATGCAAAACTTAGTAGTCAGTGTTCGAAAAAGTATATTATAAACTGGTTTACAGTATATATACAAATATCAAAATATCAAAATACCAAAATAACCTTAACTGTCTTGCGAAGCTATTACATGCACCATTTGTTCACTTTTATTTCAACAATTTTGTTTATTTGAAACACCTACAAATAATTGTCTTACAGCTTCACTTTGCACATGTTTTATTACTTGAAGATTCATTCAGTCACATCCCTTTTAAGTGGTTTCCATAATTATAGACAGTAAAACTTTGTTAAGACGAGCATCGATATTACGCGCACATGGCTTATTTCGAGCTTAAGTCCTGGCAAATTTGCTCTATATATAATAATTATTGTATACTAATTACACCGATATGTCGAGCTCATGGTTTATTTCAAGCATTTGGCTTATCCCGATTAGTCCTCAAGATAACTAAGGGTTTACTGTACATAAATATTCAAATAAGTTATTATAACAGTCTCACAAAATTGTGTCAGTACCGCTCTAATAAATAAAGTCGTTAGTTATAATTATTGTTGGTAAACAACTGTGTCAATTCTGCTATAAATAAAGTCACTAATTATAATTATTATTATTTATATCAGTCTTAACAAAGTGTGTCAATTTCGCTATAAATAAACTTATAGTCTACTTCTTGATTAGTTAATTAATATCATTTGCATTCTTGCGTCAATAGCCGTCAATAACACGTAATAAATCCACGAGTTGAGTCGTTAAGTTGACTACACTGACTGTCACAACATATGACACTACCGTGGCGTACTGCTCACCATCTAACATGCTTTATTAATATTTTTAACTTTCCGATATGAACAGCGTTTATATACCAGTACTAGAATCCATCTTTAGCTATTATCTGTCCATTTAATATTGGACCTGTACATGCATCGATATATATCATAGGTTTTATTTTATTATTAGGCACACTTATGAATTAATTTTTAACATCCATTCTTAGAAAATCATCTTAGTAAAATCATTGACTTTTTCAAGAATCTGTCAACTCATTTGACCACACTTGATTTTTGTTTAACCTTTTATGTTTAAAACAAGTAATTATGAAATATGCAGTTAGCATTTATTATACAGAAGTCCCCCCCCCTACCTGGTATTCAGGTTGTAAATGTTTCAGCTGCCATGGCAACAACATTTTTTGTCTGAATCGGAAAAAAATAAACATGCATAACCTACTTATTGGTCTATTTCCACATACCAAGTTTCATAAACCTAGCCTGAAAACTGAGTTATGGCAGGATCCAGGTTTTCTTGACAGACGGACTGATATAGGGCAAACCTATAGTCCCCTCCAGTTGAAAAACAGGAGGGGACTAGAAATCTAGTTTCAAACCACAATAGGCTAAAATATACATTTAGTATAAAGTCAATCCACTTTTATACAAAATTATTGAATTTTTACACAAATAAATATTCCAAGCTCAAACTTTTTTAACATATTAAATTAATGAATTTTTTTCTAAAGATTTGACAAATTATCATATTAACTCAGTTTCAAATAATTAATACTTTAAAGCAAAGTGATCCACCTTTGACATTCTTACTAAAATCCCTAACAAAGTTATACAAATCTAAGTAAATGTCAGTTTCAAATCATTTCAAGTAAAATATCCTTCTTCACTAACAAAAATATGCGAATCTCGTCAGTTTCAAAATATCCTTTTTTCACTCTTAACTATAGAAACCCTGACACAAACACCTAAGTAAGATTCTGTCAGCCCTGTACTTCAAACAAAGCAAAGCTGTTGTTATGTCTCCCAAGTTTGAAAATCCATGATTACCCAACAAACATTGACCATAGGTGTGATCCACAAATATGACTGTTATGCATTTTAAGTTCCATGAACATGAAAAAGTGCTAACTGCTCTCTATGGCATGCCAAAGCTTCAATAAAAACTTAAGTGTCCACTCCCAGTGCAAGTTGTGTATCTTAAAGGGACTGCATCACGATTAGGCATATTGCGGAAATAAAATAAAATTGTCAAATATTTACTTAATTTTGCTATAGATGCTTGTGGTTTAAATTAGTTATTTACAAAAAATAATTCTTAAAGCAACAGTTAGCAACATTCTATTATATATCCTCGAGTGACCATAAATCGCCTACTTAAGCGTTATACACGCAATAAACAATGGCAAACTTCATGTTTATATTAAATTAAGCCACTTACTTGTAATATAATTCCTTCCATTTAATCTAACTTAAATGTACACCAATAAAATAATAAAATACTCCAAGAATTGAATAAATCAAACGTCATAGTAAATAAAAGTCGGCCATTTTGACCGTGACCTGAATACATCACATGGCGCGCGCGATCAATTGGGCCAAAACTATTCACTTTAGGTAAAAGTCCCAATTATGAAATTAAGCCTGAGCATTGTTAAGTCGAATTAAGAAAAAATTCTAGGGCAAAAACAGCATATTTGTCACTGTTCAGTGATATTTATTCTTCATGTATTAATTTTGATCGATCGTGTCATACGCCTGTCTCCAATGGCTAATAAATAGACTTTGGCTGCATTATAAACAAACTTTTTTTCCATCGCCATTACGGGCGTGGGTCACTTAATGAATTTTAAGATAATCGCCGATAGTGATGTCTGTTCTGCCGATGTATGGTCTACATAAATACAGAATTCAATATTTTTTTTGCTATTCTTACCGTAAGGACGGAAGCAACTTTGACCTAAGATATTTTTGGTTTGACCTTAAAAATTATTAATCCGACCACGTGATATTCATTCATGAAACTGTAAACAATGCAGACGTGTGAAAAAATATTCGATTACGTTGCGCATAGCGTTTACTGGGGTATTTCAACTACACAACTTTTTGGGAATAGTGAAAATGGTAAAATTTTATGAATTTATGTCATAGTAATCGAAAATAACATGTTATGACCTTGTATTTTCAGAAAAAAATATTCCCGCTAAAAAAATACTATTTTGTAAACATTTTCTCAAGATATGCGCGCGCATCGTCCAAATCTCGCGAGACTAGAGCCAAAACGAAATGGCGATCGATCGAAGGTCAGAGGCGATATTAGGGCTCTCTACGATACAAACTTGATTTGGTAAGAAAAAAATACTTTTTTTTAAAATTGCTGCATCTGTGACGTAGTCCCTTTAAAGAAAATGTGATTTCTCAAATAGTTGATGTGGATGTGATCGATGCAAAGTAACTTGTGATCTTACACGAAATGTACCAATTGACTTCCATTATACTTATATAACACTAATATTTAAATAGACCACAGTATTTCTGTAACAGCCAATCACAGCTCAAAATGACAGGCCAATGTCTAACTTTCATACAAGTTTTTAAAGCATTTTAATCTGGTTTCGAATAAAAGGAATATGGTGTGAAGTACAATAATTCAATTTCCAGTTACATGTATCACAATAAACCATAAACTTCATTTATATATAAGTATTCCAATAAGTCATACACTGACCAGAAATTACAGATGCTTTTGCTCCCAATAAGTCCTAAACTTTTAATCATATAAAGTCTCGCAATAAGTCTTACAGTGACTGGAAATCAGTAATATTTTTCCCAATAAGTTATACAAGTTGAATTATACAGAATCACAATAAGCCATATAATGACGACAAATCACTGACACGTTTGCTCCCAGTGAGCAAAAGAAGTTAAATTGTCTAGAATCTCAATAACTTAATTAAGCCATACAGTGACAAGAAACCACAGTTACTTTTGCTCACAGTAAATAATATTCAATTTGGTAGAACACATTGAATAATACAAACTCCCAATAAGTCATACAGTGATAAGGTTTACATGCTGAAACACTTCATACACCATGTTATATAAATGTTCCGTCACAAACAGAGATCGACCCCTATGTTCCGTCAC
The DNA here is from genome assembly GCA_963678985.1 of Spisula subtruncata. Taxonomy (NCBI): domain Eukaryota; kingdom Metazoa; phylum Mollusca; class Bivalvia; order Venerida; family Mactridae; genus Spisula; species Spisula subtruncata. The sequence goes on from OY787674.1 coordinate 15,942,880, forward strand.
ACAGTTTGATGTGTACGTTTTTTTGTGACAAGTCCAATACAATGGTGGCAGTCGGAAATCACACTCACAGAAATATGAGCAATAATACACCTGAGGTTTGTCACATTGGTACCTTATACACCTTATGTAACTTGTACGTAGCTAGAAATGTGTAGAAATTCCAATACCACATTGGAGAATACTAGGAAAATGAGCACATAGATCTTCAGTTAATTGCAATACAATACTATATTCACTCCGGTACATTAGTCAGGTCTTGCGGGTTTTAACCCAATCATATTACAGGGTGTGGAAACCCTCAAATTTTTCACTTGCCAATCGTCAAGTTGGACTGAAAAATACACTTGCCCGAAGACTGAATATTCTTGCCCAGGAGAACACAAAAGCTACAAAATTTTGAGTTTCCAAAATTAATCAAAAAGCCCAAGTCGGGCAAGTCAGACACTGGATTTCCACACCCCTGTATTACGGTAATTATTTACTATACCTGAGCAAGGGAAGTAATCGCCGCAAAGAGATAACCCACATAATGTCATTGACAAAAATGGAAACAACATCTCTGCTTAATCTTTGAGCCATTCACAACATTTATCTCTGATAATGTCATTTTGAAGAAATACCCCATCCCCCTAAATTAAGCATCCCACAAATTAACCTCCTTTCTAATAACCCCCCCCCTTTTTTGTATCGTATAAATACATGTATCGATGTTTTATATGATGGTTATCAGTACTTTGCTACCTATACCTCAAGTCCAAGGCAAGTGGAAAAAATACTTCCTCCTAGACAAGGCTATCATATAGATTTTCAGTGTGTAGAATCACGTGATCAAATGAATGCCGTTTTACACTCAAAACTATCGTGATTTCGTCTGCTAAAGGTGAGTTTTTTCTTGATTATAACGATTGTGCATTTAATATGGTCATATTATATAGCCTAAAGTACATCCCGTATATGTAAGAATACCCGGCAAGTACCGAGTTCGCTCTATCTTTAGCTGTTTTTAATTGATGCTCGACCAAATGCAGTTTCCAACTGAGTGTAATAATTTGGTCTAGCATCAAATTATAATCAAGAAAAAACTCACCGTTAGCAGACGAAATCGCAATAGTCTTGAGCGTAAAACGGCATTTATTTAAAAAATTTGATCACATGATTCTACACACTGATTTTATCATTTTACAGTTATACTAGGAAATGACACAGAAGTATTGGCGCCATTTAGGGTAAAATGATTCTGAGGCGATGATACTGACATATTAACTAGCAGGTTATATGACTCTGCAGTGACATACATTGACATTATAAATAATTTACCATGGTGATTCTACAGGAAACTGTATTGTTGAAAACGAAAAACTTTTTTTTTGAAAATTTATATTTTTCTAGAAAACTAAGAAAAATAAAAAATTTCAAAAAAAAATTATTTTCGTTTTTTTTTTCGTTTTCAACGATACAGTTACCTTTAGGTGATTCCTGATATAGCTGCACTTTTAATTTCCAGTAAAGTATTATAGGCTTATTTAGCATAATGCGACTAACTGTCAACAATGAAATGAGGAAATCGGAAATGGAGTTAGCACGACAACACAACTTCATGGAACAATTCCCAACCCTAACCTTAACCCACACAATCCAAAGAAATGTTTAAAAGCACAAGTCCCCGCCACAAATATACAGGATGACCTAATTTCAAAAAGATTAATTTCAAATTAACGGTGATCCCATTGAAGTGACCAAATGAAACACAGCTAAGATGAGACCTACTAAGGTCCTTCCCAAGTCCCTGCTGCAGGACGACCTAATTTCACATATATATGCCAAAATCGAATGAGGCATAACTGCGACTTTACACAAAGTTCACAAACACCAGTCAAAGACAGCATTTTGCTGTTCCAATAGGTGATCTTTGCAGACACTGGTTTCCCTGCATATATTTTTGTACAATTATGTTAGGGTAAAACAGTCAAATATTTGGTGACAGTTCAAGTGAACTCAAGCATCAACATAAACTGATTATAATTAATGTTGCTTTGTTTGATCATGTAGGCACACTGATGTGCCCATTGTCAAGTTATGGACCGGTTCACTTAGGCATTGACTTTAACCTACCGTATTACCCCCCCCCCCCCGTCACCCTGTGACAGGTTGAGAAATCAACTGAAAATATCATTTAAGATAGCAATTAATACATCCAAGACATCGCTAAACTTGCCAAACATGTACCGGACATTCGGTCCTGCACAGATTGGAAAAGTATTGGACCGGAAAAAAATTGTCAGATCGAACATTTGATGAATCTTATTTGCATGTTTTAGCTGTAACAAAATCAATATTATAGGTCTTTTTATATCAAAATTCAAAGCAAACATCACACCAAAAGACAAACTCACATTTAAAACTAGAATATTACATGAAATGGTACAATTTTCCTAAAAGGACAGATTTTCTGCCATCAGACATTCAATCCAGCTGCATGTTTTGTCCATGAGACCGAACTCAAAATTTCTGGTAGACCAGTTGGTCTGGCAATGTTTCACGATGTCTGACATTCCTGGCTTAGAATGAGAAGGTTGTGACATAAGTGCCACTTATAAGACTAATGCATATTTGAAATTTACATCATTTATAAAGGCGCTTCTTAATTGAGCCTCATAATTTTCATGAAAATCAGATTATGTCGTCTAGACCAAACTGAAGTTGAAAAAGCTTGTTTACCAGTATAAGTATAAAAATAGTGATTGTCAGACAGTTTTTAGGCTGGCGATTTCGCGCCAGACTATTACAATCCTAAAAAGTGAAATCCACTAAGATGAATTTACTCCCGAAACTGACAACATAGAATCTATACACTCAATGCAAATAGTTCCTCCTCGTTAATTAGTTTTGCAAGATAAGAACATTCAACTTTCCTTGTTTCATTTATTCTGTTCGATTGTAATATATTAGTTTCTTCTTAAAATGGAAGGAAATTGTATGAAATTAAAAGAAAAGGTGTTTAAAGGCGTTGATAATTATTACTACGCTTTACGAACGCGATATAGTGCGCGCATCAATGATTTTATTATGTTAAATTATTTAGGTCAACGTTCTCCAACGTGGTGAGTGGTTGAGCGACTCGCTTAGTAATTTTCAGATGCTAAGGTCCAGCGATCGAATCACGGCGGCTCCAAATTTTTTTTATTTTTTTTTTATTTTTTGTTAAGTCCATGCAGCACTGACCTGTCTTTCGACTTAGAAAACCACTTGATGTTATATTACTTGAAAAGCTATTGTTCCTTAGCAGTTCGCCAGCCTGTCAGTACTTTCAGTACTTTGATTCTTTTATACCTTCTCAAAATATTGATTTTGTAGTCATTCTAAGCCAGCAACATATTAACAACACATGTGTCTCCTTGCTCAGTGACCTTACCCTTGGACTTCAAAATACAGCGTCATATTACTGTATATTTCATCAAATAATGAGAAATTTTCTTAAAAGCCTTAAAGAAACTGAGAGGCAGAGAAAATGTGCCACATGATGACCCCCCCCCAGAAATTGATTTTGTTTCACCAGTCGCTTCATGAAATATTAACAAAAACATCTTTGTGTTTATTTGTTTTTTAAGAGACAGACATCATGAAATATTAAAAAAATCCCCTTTGTGTTCTGTTTTTATACTTAAGAGGCTTAGAGACTTACTTAATAAAATATTTAACTACTATTATACCTGTGTGACATACTTTCACAGTTATAGTTTGGCTATTTTGACCTGAGCCTGACCTTTATGCAAGAATATATTACAAGGTTCTTGCTTTGAATATATCATTTTCCGCAAGCAAATCGTGCAATTTCCGTATTTCAGATTTGTGTTTGTATAACATCTCGAGCGTCTTCGTGATACTCCCCGATTATGAAAACATACAATTGGTGTCGTAAACGCGGACAATACATCGACTGTTAAATTATGCTAATCACTAGGTCAGGCTCATGTCAAATTGGTCAAGCTATAGCTTACCATAATATTGCATACTGAGTGCATTGTATGACTTTGTAAGTTTGTATCATAGTTTGAAGAATTTAACTTGATCTTGCAGGCAGAGGAGTAGCTAGGTTATGAATAGATACAATCCGCGATGTACAATATTGTGGGTTTTCTGCAAATTTACATGCAGTACAAATAATGTTGACCTTAATCCTTTGCTAATGCTATTGTGATTCAAATAAGCATCGCTAATTTCAATGGTTCATACATAAATATTTATCAAACGAAAACATGGATAACGGTAAAAATTGTTGGTACCGCGGGATTAGTGTGTAAAAACCAGATTGCATTGAATTCCGGAGTATAAGTCTAACGCGATATTCGGCAATGTCAATATAAACAGAAATTACTGACCATTACATCGATTCAGGGAGAGCGGAAGTGTATTTTACCTGCTCACTTCTATTCACCAAGTAAATTAAAATAAAGGTAAAGCTTGGTCACATTGACATGAGCCTGACCTATTGATTAGCATAATTTAACAGTCGATATATTGTCTACGTTTACAACACCGAGTGTATGTTTTCATTATCGGTGAGTATCACGAAGACACTCAAGATGTAATACAAACACAAATCTGAAATACCGATATTGCACGATTTTCTTGCGGAAATTGATATAATCAAAGCAAAAAGCTTGTAATATATTCTTGCATAAAGGTCAGGCTCAGGTCACAATAGCCAAGCTATACACATTGAAAAAGATAATCCCTTTTCCAATATCCTTATATGTTGTTATACCTGATCTGCCTATTTACTTTAAGTGACACAGGTCCCAATACCGCGTTAGAGTTATAAAAGTTGTTGGTACCGCGGGATTAGTGTGTAAAAACCAAATTGCATTGATTCCGGAGTATATCTATTGGTGAGTAATGTCCACCCTGCCTTAGTACATATTTGTGAACTCCAGCTTTTGAAAACAAAGGCCTACAGTCGATTCAACAAGTAATATTAATAAGAGATCTATCTCATTCGAAATAATAGCAGTGTCTACAGTTTATTCAGGAATATGCAGTTAAACCTATATAAACATAGTTAACCTGCCAGACAATAGTACATTCTACAACCGTTCGAATGTGATGTAGAAAGGACTGTAGCTTACCATAACATTTCATACTGAGTGCATTGTATGTGTTAAAGTATGAAGAATTTAACTCGATCTTGCAGGCAGGGAAGTAGCCAGGCTTGAATTGATGTTATATACTATGTTATGATTAATATTTGTCGGTAATTACCATCGTGGCTGAGGTACATTGTAATCAACGAAATTAAACCCCCACGAACATTTATGATTTTACACTAGGCTGTTCGGTCAAGCAGATTACCTTGGACAGGTCAGTGGACTATTCACCCCAGTCATACTTATTTGTAAACTTCTACTTTTGAAAACACAAGGCCTTAGAAGTTAAATTATTATTACTAATTTTACTGTTTAATTTATAAATTATGCTAATAGAAAAGTGGAGAATTATGTTAATATGTTCACAAAATTATATTCTATATATATAAAGAAACACAGGAATATCCCATTGGCAATTAATTTATAATTCTGGTGTTTAATTTATTAAATTACAAATTACAGGCATATTATGTCAAGTGCCTCAATCGGTATTTGAACCCGGAGTCGCCAGATTAGAGGGCAAACCGACCTAAGCTGACCACTGAACTACGGAGTCAACTGCAGGAAAGATTAAATAACTATACTGTAAAATCATTAATTTTCATGGGGGGATTATATTTCGCGGATTTCATGGTTCGCCTTAAAACCACAAAATTAAATCCCATCAAACAATAATTTTCACCCATGTATTTAATTACTACCTGAACTGCAATCTCCATGATCGAAGTGGTCTTATTTACAAATACACAAAATTTTGTCCCATCGAAATAGTCTTTTTTACAAAAAATACAAAAAAAATTCCCATCAAAATTGAATGATTTTACAGTATGATAAATATTATATTACCTTGTATGTTCATCGTAGTATCCTAATCATAGAAAATTCTGTAATTTTAATCAATAATTATATAAATCCTGACTGAATAGCACTAAATAACGCAGAGAGTGGTGGTCAATTTATATTTAAACTCACTTCAAACAAACTGTGCCATAAATTTTTTGAAATATAATGACATTTATTTCTATAAAAGGGGGCATACTTATGTAAATGTGGAAAAATGTCTAAATATAAAATTCATGACTCCATTTTTAAGGGGACAGGCCAGCAAAATAATTTATTTTATTAAGTATGTCATCATAAATAATTTATGTAACTGACCTGATTAAGTACATGTGTACTTAGATACTACCAAGTTGACTCAAAGGTCAAGTTCACTGTAATATCATTAACTGGGCTTTAATCTTTCCTCATGTGACAATAATTTAACCTATTTAAACGCTACTACCGGTACATACATGTATATATATAACGTTCTACATATTTGTTCTATTAATAGAAATACAAATATGACATTTAACAAAGTAACTTGGTATCTCGGGAATTTATCGCAATCTGGTTTTTCCAAATTAATCCAGCGATTTAAACAACTTTTATTTTTATCCCTAATTAAATTTTGCAAAATAATAAAATGTTCATAATGAACAATTGCATCTGAAATAAGGTAAACTCTGAATTTACTCTGGTCAATTTTAGTTTTTATAAGTTTTTATTATAATTAAGGATGGCAACGGATACCAAAATTGGTATCCGGATATTCGGAACGATATCCGAACGAATATCCGGATACCCGTATCAAATAGAATGTGTTAAGAATTAAGGAATTCACTGTAATTCGAATGTAACCTAATTTCGCGACCAACATCGTCTTTATCCATACCTATAAGCCCAAATATTTAATATGAACTCAAAGAAAGCTTTAATCTTAAGAAACGTGTAACTGTTTATTATTTAGTTATGAACATTTTGTTTTCACCGTGTGTGTGTGTGTGTGTGTGAGACTGTTTGATATAAGGGTACGTTACTCCATCTGAATTATTTCTACTTTCATTTTGACAAGCTGCTACACAGTGATCTCCCTTGGTGATCTTCACATGGAACTTACTGGGTTCTGATGCATTTTTATTTTATGTTCATGTTTACTTTCAGGCTCAAACAAAAAGAAATATGCATAAGTACCCTGTGTGAACCCTGTGCAACATTTGTTGATTTGCCGCTCGTATTAATATCTCTCCTTGTTCCTTTGTTGACAATGTGTTAGTGGTTTGTAATATTTTGGTAAACGTCGACACATATTAATTGTAAGTTATTTGCCGACAATAACATTCAGATTAAACAAAACTTCAAAGCTAAGCTTGATTTTAATTAGATGCCGATGAGAAAAGAATGTTTGAAATGTACGGCAACATAAGACAAATTTATACCAAATTCGTAACCCTCTCAATCACCATAAGCACCTTTCGTGGACAAACACAATTTATATCAATTAATTAAAACTGGTCTTATTTAATTACTAATTGAGCAGAAAAACTTAAAATAGGGGATAATTACTAAGATACACCTATAATCTGAAAATTGTCCGGCAACAATAGACTTTAAGATACACCACAGTGATTATCACGTAACTGCAAATCTAACGGAGACCCTGTGTCAATGAAAAGAAATAAACAGACGGTGACCCTCAGTCTGACCCTCAATAAACAATGTGTCACCGACATCAAATGTATTCTATTGTTCTAGGTATCAATCGATGTTTTCCACCTAAAGTTTAGAGAAACTATTTGTTTAAATTTTATAACGGATATTCGGATCCCAATTTACTATTCGGATATTCGAAACTCGATACAAATATCCGGATATCCGTTGCCATCCTTAATTATAATGAAGTTTTTATGCAGTTTTCAATTTCTTAACTTTTATGCTTCAAGATCATTTTCATAATGCAAAAAATGTCAGGTTCTAGAAAAACTCTGTATAACACACTGTATATATACGCAGTCAATGAAGACAGTCACACACAACTTAACTTGGTTAATCCTGATTATTATGAGAAATAATTGATCTAAAAATTCTTTTTGATGATTGAGGCAAAAATAATTTCTCAATTATCTGAGCTCTATAATAATTATATACTTTGGAGAAGCAAAATCACAGTAGTAATGCGAAATATAGAATATGAAATAATGGAGCAACCTGGCCCTGATCTCTTGAAGCATCTCAAGTAGCAATCTCAACTCAAATTGAAATACTGAGATTTTTCTCAAATTTATGGAATTTCTTTCATTTATGAATTTCAAAGATCAATTTGGAGTTCAAGCTCTTAAAATTGTACTGCAATAGACTGGAATAATGTAGGCTGGAATAAAGTAGGCTGAAATAAAGTAGACTGGAATCATGTAGGCTGGAATAAAGTAGGCTGGAATAAAGTAGTTTGGAACCATCTTGTCTTTTTGTATTATGCCAGGCTTCCTGTGGAAATTAACTACAAGAAACATGACAGTAATTGAGATGAGATTTAGCTCTAATTGAGGTATTTTAGAAGAACAGGCCCCGATCTCCCGAAATATCTATATCTGAGCTAAATCTCATCTCAATAATTGGTATGTGTCTTTTAGTTTAATTCCAGTTAAAATTTGGTAAAAATTGTCCTCCCAAAATAGGAAACATCATTCTAAGCATTTTACAGCAAAATTTAAACAGCTCGAATGTCAGATTTATCTCAAATGCAGACTCTGATTTGAGAAAAATCACAATTTGAGATGAGAATTCTGCTTCAGATGCTTCAGGAGATCTGAGAGCCTGGAGATGCCAGCAAGCAATAGGAATGAACGAAGAACTTCATGTGAAGTTTTAGGGTCACTAAGAACATTTTGTTGTATAACAAAGATAACGTGTTCTTACATAAACCCACAGATAGGTCCCAATGCAGGAAGGATCTTTTAACTTCAAGGACTTATATCTTAACTTACATAAGTATACTACTCATGCAGTTGAGTTGGTTTCGGGCATAAACTATGACATGTTTCACAAAACTATTATGTCGCACGTGTTTGTCCCATTATTGACTTGAGCATCCAACATATTTCTTGAAAATCGGCCAGAGAATATGATACTATAGTCGATTCAATAAGTAATATCTGGTACTTAAATGAGGGAACCATCCCATTCAAAAGAATTGCGTTGAAAACCGTTAACTCAGGTATACCCAGTTAAGCCTAGATAAACAAAGTTTACCTGACTGACGATAGTATATTTACAACCGTTCTCATTTGACTTTGAATGGACTGTAATGGATGTTGTTGGGTTTTTTTACATATTTTTGCTTGTAGACTTAGCCAAAAAGTGACGTGGTATGTACACCCTGGGTTTTCTTCAACTTTTTCTTTATAAGCTTTAATACTAAAAATTATATTGCAGCTTCAATTTACACAGTGTTTAAACCAAATCACTGTGTGACTGATTGGAATCCTATGAAATTCAACTTGTATCAATTATTGCTATTGAAAGCACATGTAAAATCTGATCACTGTACTCATTATTGCCATTCTATATGATTCAACATGTACTCATTATTGCAATTGCCAGAAATCGGTTTGTTTATACACAATGATTTACATATGGGTGTTTAATGATACCAAAATATATCCAGAGGTTGACCTTAAGATCACTGGTTTTAATCTTAAACAAAAAGTCAAAGCAATGTCTTATGTAAATAAATGCCACAAATACGTCTGGGAAGTTTTATATTTGAGTTATGGATTAATAAATCATTTATCCTTGACCCAATCATACACAGGACTGGGTTACTTATCTTAGCTGACCATAAACGGGACAGCAAACATATTGTCTATCAGCCAGGAGACCCAGATCAGCAGGTCAGAGACCTTGCAGGCAGACCAGTAGGTCACAGTCTGCAAGCTTAACACTAATGTTAAATGTCCAGGACACTGTTTTACTAACAATGTGTAAATGACATGCAACGGTCAAAAATCAACAGTGCTAGTGTGATAAAAACTCTTCACACATGTTCATATTTGCCATTTAGGGTTGCCCAACCTTGGCGTAGAAAAATAATATTTTGAGAGTAAAAATACAGTTTCAACAGTCACATGGAAGCCCTGCCCTTGGACTATAGTTTCAAGAGTAACATGAAAGCCCTGCCCTTGGAACACAGTTTCAAGACTCACATGAAAGCCCTGCCCTTGGACAGTTTTAATAAAGATTCACAAGAAAGCCCTGTCCTTTGACCACAGTTTCAATCAAGATTCACATGAAAGCCCTGTCCTTGGACAACAGTTTCAATCAAGATTCACATGAAAGCCCTGTCCTTTGACCACAGTTTCAATCAAGATTCACATGAAAGCCCTGTCCTTGGACAACAGTTTCAATCAAGATTCACATGAAAGCCCTGTCCTTTGACCACAGTTTCAATCAAGATTCACATGAAAGCCCAGCCCTTTGACCACAGTTTCAATCAAGATTCACATGAAAGCCCAGCCCTTTGACCACAGTTTCAATCAAGATTCACATGAAAGCCCAGCCCTTGGATGACATTTTCAATCAAGATTCACATGAAAGCCCAGCCCTTTGACCACAGTTTCAATCAAGATTCACATGAAAGCCCTGCCCTTGGGCGACAGTTTCAATCAAGATTCACATGAAAGCCCTGTCCTTTGACCACAGTTTCAATCAAGATTCACATGAAAGCCCTGTCCTTGGACAACAGTTTCAATCAAGATTCACATGAAAGCCCAGCCCTTGGGCGACAGTTTCAATCAAGATTCACATGAAAGCCCTGTCCTTTGACCACAGTTTCAATCAAGATTCACATGAAAGCCCTGCCCTTGGACGACAGTTTCAATCAAGATTCACATGAAAGCCCAGCCCTTTAACCACAGTTTCAATCAAGATTCACGTGAAAGCCCTGTCCTTTGACCACAGTTTCAATCAAGATTCACATGAAAGCCCTGCCCTTGGACGACAGTTTCAATCAAGATTCACATGAAAGCCCTGCCCTTGGACCACAGTTTCAATCAAGATTCACATGAAAGCCCAGCCCTTGGACGACAGATTCAATCTAGATTCACATGAAAGCCCTGCCATTGGAACACAGTTTCAATCTAGAAGCACATGAAAGCCCTGCCCTTGGACATCAGTTTCAAGAGTCACAATTATGACAGCCCCGCCCTTGGAACACAGTTTTAAGAATCACATGAAAGCCCTACCCTTTGAACACAGTTTAAGAATCACATGAAAGCCCTACCCTTTGAACACAGCTTAAGAATCACATGAAAGCCCTACCCTTTGAACACAGTTTTAAGAATCACATGAAAGCCCTACCCTTTGAACACAGTTTCAAGATTCACATGAAAGCCCTATACCCTTGAAACACACATTTTTGTACATGATGATAAAAGTGCAAACTTTCATACGTGTTTCTACAACCATACACTTCCTGAACATGTGTCACGATCACTTCATTGACTAGATGAAATCATTAAATGTGAAAATTAAAAATTAACAGATTCAGATGTTTGGAGTCGAACTGTGAACCACACAGACAGACCAACGGTAACAAACATCAAACAATGTGAACAAAGGATCACAAGTTGCCATGGAAACGTCTAAGGAGTAGGAATCCATAGTCAGAATCTGATGTTCGAACAAAATGTGCGATCACACTCGTACGAGGGTGATTAATTCAATGTTTAAACCATGTTCCTGGAATAATGATGTCACTAGATGTAACTTTGTCTAATACAGAGCATAGCCTTTATTTGCTTCATTTCTATGGAAATGTGACAGCACAAATATATGTGCCTCCACCCAGACGACTTGCAAGATTAGACGGCAAGCAAACTAACCACTGAGTTACGTCTACCATCTCCTTGATACCCTTGTCACAATTATAGTAGTTGTAGAGCATCTGTGTCGAGTGCAGGAGGTAACAGGTTCGATCCCAGGGCTTTTTTCACTACATAACAGAGGCCGAAATAAGGCTACTTCACAATTGGAAGGACCTGGGTGCTTCACAATTTGAAAATGCCAGTTTCACAAACCACATAAATGCCACTTTCACAAATGAAACCACTCGCCCAGGCTCAAAATTTTCTACAATTTGAAATTGACAAAACCAGAGCAGCTTAAACATTCAATAATGAAATATATCAAGCCTTTAGTGATTATCTTTACAAAATAAAGGGAAATATTAGTAGTAAACTGCGTTTCACAAATATGTTAAAGTCAATATTGTGTTTCCTCTTTCGCAATTCAAAAGCAAAACTTCGCTTGAATTTCACAATTTGAAGAAAAATCATGCTTTACGTCTCACAAATCTAACAGGCTAGGGCTTCTTCACAGTTTTGGCAAAAAAAGCCCTGGATCCCAGACTGCGTCATACCGAAGACACAATGGTACCAGAAATTCCTTTACGTATACACTAAGGGATTGGAAACTGGCTTCTCTTCTCTCATACTCTCATGGTGATGGATATCATTATTTTATACTAATTTATTTAAGGTCATTGTTACATGTATACAAGTTTTTCCAACTTATATTAATCATTATAATGATAGAACATAATCATAATATACTACATGTATTATAACTTTCATTCAAATTGAAATAAATCAATCAATACAAAGGCAATTTAATGCCACAAAGGGGATTTGGACACAAACACAAAATAGTGGGATTACAACAGCTTGCAATATAATCTACAAAATGTACATGTAGGTATTAACTCTGAGAAATGAAAATATCACCATGGTGGCATGACACTGGTTACAGGATGCACCTCGTCCTTTGACACTTATTCTAGACTTGCCACTCGATCAATGAAGCATAGCAAAGAATTTAAGAAAGAATGCAACAAAATCACTGTCCCCATCCATGAAAAACAACCCCAAAATATTAGGCCACAGTTTTTTATTCTGATGTTTTCAGGATTTTTTTTTTAAATCTGTATGGATCGAAGGAAATGACTTGGGCACTGACATGCAGTCATATCAAATGAAATTTGTTTCTTACACTTGTGTATATTCAAATGTATTTGTAATTTTGTATGCCAGAAATGACCCATAATTGAAAAATAAAATGTTTTATTTTATTCTATCAAGAACCAGGACAATTATATCGAAAAATAAAACTCACGAAATGACTCATTTTTTGTAACGAATTAATGTTTAAGGACAATCATGACCAAGACAGTCTGCAATGAGGAAGCCGCAAAATATTATAAATTTATAATCAGAAGCCGTACCCTCAGAACAAAAAGGTGTGAAGAACATGTTTAAGGTGAAATATTTATCAAAGACAACGACAACCATCTCTCTTTAGTCTTAAAGTTCTACTTTTAGCTTTGGGAGCCTGGTACAAAGCCTGTTCAGGGCTCCGACAAATATTCTATTCCACGACTTTTCCCTGACCAGACAGCGGTTTTCCCTGACTTTTTTCGCGCTATCCAGTCTTTTCTTTAGACTTAGAGCAAAATAACACAAGAGAAACAGTGAAAAGGATCGAGTAGTGTTTTTTCCAGGCCCTTTCAGCATGGCGCATGCGCCATGCCCTTTTCTCCCGAACTAACGATGCGCCATGCTGCCCTTATCAAAGGCCTTTTGCGCCAAGTGCCCTTTTGTCAGCTGCTAATTGTTTATTGTGCTCTGTCAATTTCATCAGAACAGCGGATGTAGACTGTCCTACATCCTGTCGTATCATGACTGTCACCTAGGATACGACGTGTCAACGTGTATATTACACAACGGGGGGGGGGGTCTCGGCAGTCGGGTGAAAAAATCGCGTGATTGGTTGCTTCTTTATCTTGAAAAAACGCGTGAACCAGTCGATATTTTTACAGAAGGAAGAAATTTCCAGTAGACTGATTGCATCATGATTTTGCATAAAGAAGCATGAACCAGTCGGCAATTGACTTTTCACGGGTATAAAACACGAACCAGTCGCTACTTTTTCAATCATGCAGTTGGCGAGCGTCGGCAATTATCAAATGAATGTTTTTCGCAAGATTATTCCAATTAAAAATAAAACTGCCGACGATGATTGCCTAATCAAAATTTTAATATCATAAACTATTTAATATGCTCACGTGCGATGTTGATAACGACTGACGAGAATTAAAAGTCTGTCACAAATGTACGCTCCGTGAAATTGGCGAATAAAACAGTAATCCAGTGGACGAATTTTTATTATAAATCGCATAAATCCATATAGTTTACCCTTTTAAATTAATTGAATGTAGCCTAAACACATTGCACATTTATCTTGCGAGAATTTGTGAAAATATGCCGACATACAGGTCACGTGACGCGCGTGTTGAACTGTTCTGCAAATATGCTGTGTCGAGAATGTAAACAATTTAATGGTTGTAGCCCCACACTTATTAGTGGGAAGTATAAGGCATTGATGCTGTCTGTCTGTCAGTTTTTAACTGCTCTTATATGAAAGACTAAAGTACTGGTTTAGATCCAGGACTCAATATTGCATGGTTCCCAAACTTCCCAAAATGTACTGGTGCTGAATTGCCAGGAACTGGGTGATTGCTTAACTCAGAAGGCCGGGTGCGACAAAGTGCCCTTTTTCATATTAAGGTCGCGCGCAAAAAAGTGCCCTTTTCTCAGAAAACGCCATGCCCCTCAAGGGTTCTGGAAAAAACACTATCGAGGTTACATTTGCTTTATAATATATGGACACCAATAAGTTTCAGTTTAATATCAGTTTTAGGGCTGTTGAATCAACTTGATTGACATTCAGTAATAATAATTTAAAATTAATGGGAGCGAGCATATTGAGCAAGTTTTTTTTCATTTTATTTTATATTTCTTTCATGGGAAATGACACTTAGACATCTTTAATGAAGAATTTCCTGACTTTTCCCAGACTAATTTCAAATTTCCCTGATGTTTCCCTGAAGTTACCGTATGTTTTTCCCTGACTTTTACATGACCGTGGGAACCCTTCCGTTCTTTCGCAAAGATTCAATCCGGACTGAACTTAATTCTCAATAAAATGCCGAGCATGGCCTTTATTTGCCAGTCAGCTTTCTACTGAAATACGGCAGGCTTATGAGTGCCTCCATCTGAATTTGAACCCGGATCACCAGATTAAATGGAAAACAAACGTTTTATTACCACTGAGCTACGCGAATTTTGTTTTTACCACATAAATAGTACAAAATAGCAAAAATGATGCACCTGAGAGGTAAATTTATCACATAACCTGTGGTCTGGGAGAGCTGTTATTAAAGCCATGCCAGAAAATAGCATTCAGCATTCCCAGACTCATTTCGTTACAATTGAAAATGCAAATTAGCTTGAAATTAAGCTAGGTCAGCCAATCCATGCCTTGGTCGACCCACAAAGTCTAGCTGTGCATCACACTCTAGTACAGTACTGCTAAATTTTGTTTGGAACATATTGTAGTATACATCATCATTCATTTTCAAAGATATTGATCGAGCGTTCATTAAGGTTATGTAATTTATAGAATCCTAATATATAGCTTGGTCAATTTGACATGAGCCTTACCTATTTGATAAGCATAATTATATAAACAGTCGATATATTGTCTATGTATACAACACCGGTTGTATGTTTTCATAATCGGGGTGTATCACGAAGACGCTCAAGATGTAATATAAACAAAAATCTTAAATAACGATATTGCACGGTTTGCTTGCGGAAATTGATATTTTCGAAGCAAGAACCTTGTAATATATTCATGCATAAAGGTCAGGCTCAGGTCTAAATAGGCAAGCTACACTACTAATACATTTATGCTCATTACACGTAAGTGGTATAATTTAAACTCATCAACAAAAACAATGTGTCATTCGGCAAAGTCTTGTCAGTTGTGTCATATTATTTAGTCCAATAATTTAATACAATTGGTATGTAATGAGTACTCATGCACTTTTGTAAGATCCTCTATAAAATATAGATCTAGCAATTAAGTCATGTATAAAATTATAATGATTTGACCACAGGGGCAAATTATAATGGTTGTGTATGGTATACATACTTCAAATTATATAACCATATCATTATGCCTAAATTAGTAATAGATCTACATTTCTGACCTAATTTTCTTCTCAATTTTAAGTGATTTCATAGGTTTATTACACTGTGGGTAACTTTAATACTTTTTCCTCAGAAACATTGTCAACATTTTAATCATTTATCTAGAGAAAAATTAATTTCCTACTTTCGATAGCTCTACAACTTAATAAAATACATATTTCACTACATATTAAACATGTAAATGAAAGTGACACTCGTGAATTTGGGACATAATAAACTCGTGCATTATATAATTTATGTAACTCAAAGACCTAAATTACACAGATTGGAAACCTGTGCCAAGTCTCACGATATCTCGTGACAGGTCTTCTGAAATCTCGCGAAATCTCGTCCTTTTTAATAACTTATATCTCATGTTCTTATATAGATACTTATGAAAAAACTAATCATTCTATGCAATAGATTTATTATTCAGCTTTAAAATGATACCTCATTTATTGAAATAATTTAATTAATAAAACAGTAGACCCCGAAGAGCCAGACCTACTCTTATATATATTTTCATCAAATTAATGTAAATTCCAACTTTATCAGAAAAAAACCTGATTTGCCTCATTCAAATCCTAATTTTCTGTATTTTATAACAGGTAGACAAAAATGAGCTACTTCATATAGTAGAAGAAAATTATCACTTCAAAATGACGCATTGTCCATTAAAATTGGATGACTAAAAAGTTTTATGCACAATAAATGACTCGGCTGCCTGATATTTCGCGTTTTCTCTACAATTTCAGTAGAGTGTCCAATCTGTATAATTTAGGTCTTTGTATAATTTTATATGCATGTGTTCATATGACACCTGTAAGAATATGGATACCAACAACACAGTGTGACACCTTTTATATTATCTACAAACTCTTTCAGCCATTGTTAATAAAAACAACAGTTTCTACCAAGGGGAAGTATACCCATCCTAAACAATTATTTAGGTACAAATAGACCCGATTGTTTACGTTTTTCACGTGCACGTGTTTGACCTACTTTTATCCCAATTTGACAGCTACCGAATTCATCGATTTTCTGAAGATCGTCTTTGCGAACGGTTTATTTTGGCAATCATTTATGATGAACAACGGAGTGTTACATACTTTAAAGTAAAGAATAGTTTGTTTTCTTACCTGTCCACCAAACGAGTGACAATTTACTGTAATTTCATGCAAAGAAAAATCTCGCCATATTTTATTGACCTTGACCGTGCAGTGCGCACCATTTTGATTGGTTTAGAAAATTTGTACCTGGAAGAGTAGTCTACCTTATTAGATCTACAGCGTGGCCTCATTAAAATATTGATTGTATGTACATAAGGCCTACTGTTAAGATAAATTATACGATATTTAGAATTATATGGAGTTTGAGATAGATCTGGTTTGTTTTGTAGATCTAGTTTGACACCGTAAATACGAAAAACTTAGACAATTATAAAATATATAATATTATGCTTCATAAATGATATATATTCCGTAGGGAAAAAAGGTTCAAGCGTTATAATATTATATGCCAGTCTATCGGAAACCATGCTCTTTATATTAGACAAAACTATTGAATTTGAGAGTTTCTGTTGTTTTAAAATGTTAATCAAAGATCTTACTAACACACTAAAATCTTTTTAGATCTTTGTGTTTACTAAACAAATGCAAAAGCAATTTCATTAATACCTTGAATGACAATTTTAGGTCTTTGTTTTTGTCGACTTTATTTTGTGACATATAATTCTTGTAAACGTCATGAATTCTCTCTTTCTTTTCCATGTAATTTGCAGGGCCCACTCTGGTACATTATCGCAAATTACAGAGTTGAGATACACGTCACGGAATCCGGGTTTGATACCCTAGCTCGTAATTGTACTTCGTGATTTCACCAATTCAATTTATTAAACATAACCTGTTCAACAAGTTAGATCTATCTAGTTTTGGAATTATGTTTTGACTAAGTTGCATGGACAGTAGATAGATCTATATTCTATATCCTCATTCTTGTCATGATTGGGCGTCGAAGATGTCTAATTAAAATCGGTCCCAAAATGAAATAGAACACTACTTTCTTTTTAGCTTTTTTTTGACGGATATTTACTTTCGTTCTTAGCCAAAAATTCGTCACATACCACGTGATGTGTCCACGCTGATTGTCTAAGTATCCAGCAACGATCCACTACATATATATGCTCTCCTTAATTGGTACACAAATATAAGTTATGTATAATAATTTTACATATAAAGTGTACTGACCACTTTTTGTCCAAGGTCAAACATATGGTCACGATTAACGATTAACCTACTTCTTTTTATCATGAAGGTCAGCTGTGTCCGTCTCGTGTGTAAGTAAATACGACCAAATAAATAATAGCTAGACCACTCAAATCCATACTCGAGATACAAGCCATGTACTTTAGCTGACCAAATTAAACTGGGACGCCGACCTACATATTGTAATGCTCCTTCAAGTCGGTTAGCATCAGTTTCATGTGTTTTACTAAATTATTTAAAGAGGCATTCCCTATAACTAGCATATTTTTTCTCTACTATCACATTAAATGAGTTAAATGTACAAAGCACTATCAATTATCATAATTTGTCAGAAGAAAGTGTGCGCAAATATGTCTCTATAATGTCAAAAATATATTTAAATCACCAACAATAATTTTTCGCTTCCAGCGATTTATTATTATGTAGTCAAAGGGAAACAACTCGTGACTATTTTGGCTCGTTACGGAAATATGTTTTCATTCGTTTCTAGGTATTTAGTGGAAGCTTTTTGTTGAAAATTTGAACAGTGTAAGAAATAATGATTCTCATTTAATGTATGGTATTCCTGAATAGATTTAAACGATCAAAGCTATTGGGAACGCCTCTTTAAGTAGAAGTTTAGTTTGACCTCGATTTTGGAGCATTTTTACACCCTCCTCCTTTCTAAATCAAACAAATATGATATACTTCAGTCAGTCAGTCATGTTGTTGCATCCACGACCCCCATCCCGGGGATGGGTGGAGATTTTACTTTCGTGATTGTTAAATGCCCCGCAATCCCCCGGCCTTCACAAACACATGCTCGCTGGCTTAGAATAACAATAAGAAGGTTGTAAGTACAAATCCGCTATTTTGAGAGACCAAGAAAAGGCTCTCAGAAAAGTTAAACTACTCTTTTCTTATGGAAAAATAACTTTTAGAACTTCAGTTTGTTCAACATGACAAGTTCTAGTTTTCACGAAAATAGGCTCATATTTCTGAAATATAATGCATACATTGTAGCTTGTCAATTATTATTATGGGATGATACCACAACTGTGGCCCTGTATCGAAACCGGAAGAAGGTGCCTAATGCACGAACGAAACTTAAAGTAGATCAAGATTCAAGTTTGAAACTGTGACGTTTATTATTAACACTGCTTTAATTATTTGATTAGTGATGTGAATTACAGTAGAGTCTACAACTTCTCCAGAGCGACAACCTCTACACAATGGTCGATATTAGCAGCTCCCAAAGGATTTTGCTCTACAGAGGTTGTCTTTCCAATTTACCTAAATTAAGTAACGTCACAAAAGCGAGGACGTTACGTCATAGGCCTACTTTATGACGTCATGTCGAATGACGTCGTTTGCATGGATACGTACAGCGGGACTTTTGCGTTGGGCACGTTAGAGCGATGATGGAATTTTAGGACTAAATCATAATGTCAAAAGGGTATAAAGGGGACAGCTTTCCGTACTTGTTGGTCGATGAAGGGCTCAACAAATGCCGAGCATCAGAAAGGTAAGCCTCTATGTTATCTAGAGCAATAGTTAGTTTCTTTTCATTTTTCTTCATTGTACTTCGCTCTGTTATCGAAATGGCGCGGTTGCATTTTTCTTTCGTTTTCTTGTGTTATCGGACCATTTGTTCAAATGTAACTATATATCACTGGCTTATAATGAGAAGATCGTAAGTACACACTCGGTATTTTTGAAGAAGACAAGAAAAAAAACTGTCCGAAATTTACTCTTCTTATGGAAAAACAAGCTTTTACAATTTCATTTTGGTCAACATGATAATTTTCGATTTTCATTTATGTAGGCTCATAAGAAGCGCCATATGATGCCGATTTTAAATATGTATCAGCCTTATAAGGTCGTAAGTAGGTCTAGCTACTACTTATCTCATTCTAAGCCAGCGGTATGCTAACTACATTTTGCCAAAATATAAACGGGTCTGGTAAATCTTCTGGATACGCGCATACAAAATGCCCCTCGTAAAATATCTTGTTTTTTCCTCTTTTTATTATGACTTTATTTAGAAGTGGTTGTTGTAATGCATCTTTTCGCCGAAACGAAATCTGGAAAAGCATGGAGTCACACATCCAAGATAATTTATACGTCAACATAATACACTCAACCGCTTTAAAAACGCACCACATATGAAATATCGGTTTTAGTGATGAAAACGCCTATCTATGGTTATTTATTTTCGGAATAATAATCTTCAGTTGTGTGATTTTCATATCATTATTGCGAGTTTAAAATAAGTTATGATTTAGATAACTCAGTGACCCATGAAAGTGAAAGTCACAATTTCAAAAGCAATTATAAGAGCCCGCTATATTGATACAGTCATGTACGTGATTTCTCCTCCTAAAAAATAACATTAATTACGTAATAGGACAGAATTATGTTCGAAGTGATGGTTCTAACCATCCAAGCAAAGCTTAACTTGAATTATAAATGTTATGTGGCTTTTGCTGTCTGGCTAATACCACACGACCGAGTGCGGTCCAGATATACGCATTATGTGAACCTAGGATGGATTCAAGCCTTATTTTAACTTGAAATCTTGGTTATGAGCATCAGACTCTCTGAATATTTCCCGTGGTGCTTATATGGCACCTCAAATCAACACTATGGAGGAGCTTGAAGACAAAAAATTGGGACATTCGGCTCCAAACGGGAGAAAACTCGTAAAAAAGTGTTCTAAAATGATTTTACTTTTTATTATATTATAAAATCCGTGTTTTGTCAAGGGCGTTTTTATTGACTGTTATGAAAAGAAAATTTATGAAAATGCAATAATGTACTTTTGGCTTGTTTATTGACATCCGACATTCTTTTGACACGGTGTGCAGCCATGCGGAACCAATTGCAGTGTCACAACCTGTGTCATGTTTCCTCATAGCTCGGGCTCAATACCTTTAGCTTGTTTCATTCAGGTCGGTCTTTGACTGTGTCATTCTGTAGGAATCGATGTTTTAAGTCCACAATCGTTGTGTGGAGGCATGGGAACCACCATGCTGAGGCACCAATGCCCTTTTCAGTTGAGAGCGAAGGCACAATCGTCCGAACAAATATTCGAGATATTCGCAGCATAAAAATACCATTAGCAAATACAGTTTCTGTTGTTTTTTTTTCGATGTGTAAACCAACAGCGTACAGTTTAAAGTCAATATTGACCAAATAGGTCGACGCGAGCAAAACATGCAAAATAAAAAAAGTTCTTTGGGCGGGGTATTCCGAATGAACATAAACTCGTTTAACTAAACAAACACTATAACCTATTAAATTTAGCAAAAGATGATTTTTGACAATTTTTTATTATTTTCAATAGTGGTGCGTTTTTAAAGCGGTTTAGTGTATGTTAAAAATTATTTACCAAAAAACAAATAACAATGTATCGAATGTCCTTTTAACTTAATAGAAATGACCCGTCTTCAAAGTTAGTGTTTTAGACTACTAGTTCCACCGGTCATCTCAGTAAGAGTGTGATATGTTTGCATCAGTCAGTTGCATCTACGCCTCCACTCCCTGTGATGGGCGGGGATTCTAACTTCTGGGTTGTTCCCCCGCGGGGTACAGCTAATGGTAAAATGTCCGGTATTTCCCCGACCCCTGACAACTAAATATTTTCCCCGAGTATTGGTTCGAAGATACCCCAACATTTCCCCGACAGTGCGTGTGGGAAGCTCGAAGGTAAAAAACACAACCATTTGCCCGGCTATCCACCGCCCATCCTCGGAGGTGGGATCGTGGTTGCAACTGACTGATGCGTTTAGGGACATACGAATCAAGCTCCATTGATTTCCAGTTAGAAGCACAACCATTTTTTTAATGGATACACCAATTCGTTCTAGGAAACTGCCAACTGTTTTTATAAATCGATAGATGGACTTCTCCACTGAAGCTTACGTGTCACGAACATGACCTCCAATATGACCATACTCTTATACATGTATAGAGAGTGTACATGTATAATACAATGTATATAGCGCTAGCTTAGAATGAGAATGTCGTACGTACAAAATCGATATTTACTTTTTTATTTTGAAAAAAAAAACACAAGAAAAAACTGTCCTAAAATTACTCTTTACTTATGGAAAAACTCTCTTTTTGGTCAATATGCCAAATTCCGATTTTCATGAAAATAGGCTCATAAGAAGCGCATTGCAATGTATGTTTAACATAAGCACGATTCTTAAAGGTCGTAAGTAGTACTTAAAGCTTATCATTCTAAGCAAGCGATATCTACATTTCTCGTATGAAGGGTGTTCGTTGTCCATCCCTTTGTGAGGTTGTTTTGCGAGGAATGGAGTCTGGTATGATACACGCTCAGAATGATGTGGCTCAGTGACCTTTATATAGAAATGACGTCGTGACTAATTAGAACTTTCCTAGTTGGTGTTACACGCGTAACCAGAGAACTAATTAACCACTGGCATAAGGAATTACACCTAAAATACAGGATTTGGATATTTCACATTTTTATGGACTGCTTTCTAGTTTTCTATCTTGTAATCGCTATTTCATCACCGCCAAGAAGCACCCGCCCATTTTCACAGAACTTGACGTCACACACAACTTTGCATCAAGGTAAATATTAATGACGAACACAAATTTCACAGGAACAATATTTCACGTCATATAACGCTTCAAAATCATGTTCAACTCAAGGTAAATAATCTAAATATTAATGACGAACAAAAAATTCACAGCAACAATATATCGCGCCAAACAGCACACCAATGTCATGTTCAATGTAGACACTCTTATTTCAAATTAAGGACGGATTCCTGGTTCGTCCAATGGTATTAATTTTGTGTTCTATCAATACCAAAGCTTCTCGGTAAACTAATTTCTCAAATGTGTTTGACTAATACATTACAAATGTAGTAGAAGTGCACCAGTCAGTTGCTTCCACGACCCCCATCCCAGGAATCCTCGTAGGGATGGTCGGGGAACGGGGACGGCCGTGTTTGTACCTTCCAGCTTCCCCCGCAGGACCGGGGAAATATTTCATTGCTTGGGGATCGGGGAAATAACTGAGAATTTACCATCAGCTGTCCCCGATAGGGCCGTCGAGGGCGAGAGGATTTACAACCCAAAAGTAAAAATCACGGCCCATCCCCGGGAGTGGGGGCGTGGATGCAATTGACTGGTGCACAATTTATCTCTAGATTTCATCCGTTTTTACAAATGTAAAGCCACGTTGTATTAGTGTCAAATAAAGAAACATACATACCAGGGTTGACAAACCAGGTGCCTAATAGTATTCTTTCTGGGCTGAGCGTTTGGGGGTAGTCTGGTAAAATTGGTCAACGAATAAAATACTTACGGTTGATTTTCCTGTTTTGTTGACAGTTTTCTTCATGTAGTCTTAGCAAACAATTACGTCACATACCACGTGGTATGTCCATGCTGCATAAGTCACTGTGGAAATACCACGTGTCATTTGGCTACAGTGCCAAGACGAAAATGTACTTCACTACGTAAACAAAAAGAAGTCAAAGGTACATTTTATTTGATTTCTATACATAAACCACACTGACGGAAATATGTAAGCTTTCAACGAATTGCTGGAACTCTATCTGCAGTTGTGCCGTTTTGTCCAGCACCCTATGAAACCTTGATAAACATATCGCTGGCTTTGAACCAGAAGGTCGTAACTACCAAATCGATATATTGAGAAAACAAGAGAAAACTGTCTGTAATTTAGTCTTTACCTTTGGGAAAGTACATTTTTAAAACTTCCTTTTGGTCAACATGACAGTTTCAGATTTTCATGAAAATAGGCTCATAAGAAGCGCCTTGTGAAGCAGATTTCAAATATGTATGGGTCTTATAAGGTCGTAAGTAGTAGTTACGACCTTCTGGTTCTAAGCCATCGATATGTTTAAAGCTGTAGACCGACAATCCAAACGTTTTACAGGTAGCAGGGCCTTATTCACCAATGTTGTAAGTCTAAAACTCAGACTTAGACTTTATATTGCCAAATGTTCTATTCGCTCTAATTTTGTGATATAAATTTTGATATAAAAGGTTTTACATGTTCAGTGGGTAACAGCGAACAATCAGATAAAATTTCACATGGTTAAATCAACTTGCAAAGAAATGGCAGTGATTATAAACATTGTCAATTTTAAGTCTAAGTCTGAATTTCAGTTTTACAATTTTGGTGAATAAGGCCCCTGGGTGGTTGCAAAATACGGTTCAATTATGGATAGAGATGCTATATGATACGAAAAGCTAGTAATTGTCGCTTAGCACGCCGTAAAAATGGCGAAGAAATAACATACTAAGGACAATTTTTGTTTTCGGTGTAAAGCGAATTCTGTCTTGGTACTGTAGCCAAAAGTCGCGTGGTATTACTACTCTATAAATATTTGAAGCAAGCTGACCCTCGTGACCATGGATACCAATATGAATGAGGTATCCAGAAAAAAAGTTTCACCCCCCCCCTTAAAACTAAGTGATTTAGACCACATTGCTATAAGGCAATAATTAGAAAAGGGTCGGACACTAACAATATCGATGGCTTAGAATTAGAAGGTCGTAACTACCAAATCGATATTTTGAGAAAACACGGAAAAACTGTCTGACATTTACTCTTTACTTATGGTAAAACAACTTTTACAACTTCATTTTGGTCAACATGACAAGTTCAGATTTTTATGAAAATGGGCTCATAAGAAGCGCCTTGTGATGCATATTCTAAATATGTATGAATCTTAAAGGTCGTAAGTGGCACTTACGACCTTCTAATTCTAAGCCATCGATATGTACCCGTTTTGTTGTCCACCGGTATTATAAGGGGAGTAACCCTTACATTGTTCAAGTCTCAATTTCTATCGCAGTTTTCTCTCTTTGTAGATTGCGCGAAATCACAATTTCTACCACAGTTTTCTCCCTTTGTATATTCCGCAAACGTCTTGGACGATATTATAATAGGGGAAGTAACTCTTACACAGATTAAGTCTCACTTTCTATCGCTGTTTTCTCCCTTTGTAGATTCCGCAAACTTCTGGCACAGAGGGTGAGTACGCGAGCGGAAATAGAGATGGATTATATCAGGAAACTACAAGATTGGATGAATGATCTGGACTTGCCGGTATCACAGACTGACAGTATTGGTAATACATACATATTATAATTCCAAAGTTGGCAAATCCATACATTTTGATTGGCTAAGACGTTTATATTTTTCACTCCCAGTTAACATTCGTTTTGTGACGTTAACACCTTTTTACACTTCAGTGAACGTCAACTAATGTTCGTTTAATCCTATAGTATTAATAGAAAATTAGCTTTCATATTGAAATCCCCCTTTATCCTCATGAATTAGTGGTTAGTCAAGTCCTCCATAGACTTTGTAGTTTCACATAAAAATACGCGGGACGTGGTTGTTGAATGAGAATGGCGCCTTCTGTTGTTTGACTAATAGTAATAGGCTTATTTGCATTCAAAAATACGTCATTAATCTGATTTTATTCAAGCCACTTAAATTATGTATTTTCATGATTTCCATTGAAAAATGAATTCGGACTAAAATATTTGCTTTTCTTTTCTTTTTCTTTAAAAAAATGTTTTTATATGATCACATACTGTTTTACCCTACGACTTTTGTGTTTTGTTGTTTGTGATTTTTCTTTTTGTGTGTCACTTTCTGTGCCATTTGTCTGTTTCTCTTGAATGCTGCTTGAGCCAATCTTGCTGATTTTCTTTTGTCTTTTTGTCTAAACTTATATATATTTTGTATCATTATTTTTAATATTGTACGAGTCTTTCGAGTTGTTATAGCTTTGACTTTTATGTATGAATATATTACAGGTTCTTGCTTTGAAAATATCAATTTCCGCAGCAAATCGTTCAAAATCGGTATTTTAGATTTGTGTTTTATTACATCTCTAGCGTCATCGGGATACTCACCGATTATGAAAACTTACAACCGGGATGATACATATGAACAATATAATAATATATCAGCTGTTAAATTATGCTAATTGGGAGATATGGTCATGGAAAATTCGTCAAGCTATACAATCAATGATTTGTCATTTCACAGACGCGTACCTAGGAAGCGAAATTATCAAGAAGATACTAGAATGTTTACGCCATGAGGCACAGACGACCGCCGAGTCACGACAAGAACTATATAACAGTCTGATGTCCGATAAGGGACCATACTTCAAACTTCAAGAGTAAGTACATGTATTCAGTGTGTAGAATCACGTGATCAAATAATTACCGTTTTACACTTAAAAAGATTGCGATTTCGTCTGCTAACGGTGAATTTTTTCTTGATTATAACGATCGTGCATTTAATAAAATGCAGTTTCCAACCGAGTGTAATAATTTGGTCGAGCATCAGCTAAAGATAGAGCAAACTCGGTACTTGCCGGGTATTTTTACATATACGGGATGTACTTTATGCTATATGATATAACCATATTAAATGCACGATCGTTATAATCAAGAAAAAAACTCACCGTTAGCAGACGAAATCGCAATAGTTTTGAGTGTCAAACGGTATTCATTTCAAATAATTTGATCACGTGATTCTACACACTGGTATTACTTTCACAAGACACATCTGTGGCACGGTCATGTGATAAGTTATTATCTAGAAATAATGAACCTGTAAGCCAATTACCTAAAATAGCATTATACACTTAGTCTACCTTAAATCCTGATTCTAGATTTATCAGCGTATTAACTGCTGGTTAATGATGTAGAGTACTAGTAATAGAAACATGCACAACATGCATATCAGTCTTCGGTCACAAAAAATGCACTTGTTATTTTACTAAAAAGTGTAACAAGTTACTATAGTAGCTACACATAGATCAGCCATTCAAGAAATACGTAGACAGATCAATTTCTTAGCTTGTTTTTAAGATAAATAAACATTTTGTCCTGTTGTAGCGCCACATTAATTCGCCAAAATCCTTAAGTTTAATAGAAATTGACCAATGGTTAAGTTAGGATCTCACTCATAGTGACCACGTCGTTGTTGATGTTACCAGTTTTGGTAACCTCACCACAATTTCTAAATGCTCACAAACTAACAAGTAAATATACATAAACAAGTATGAGAAAATCCGACAGGGAAGGTAGGACTCAATCTAACCAGCCGAGCACAGAAATCAGAAACACCACGACACAACTACCCTGAGCAATGCCTACACAAACCCATGCCAAAACGGCGACCAAATGAGACACAACAACTCCGAGGAGTGACCTAGTTTAAAACACTAAGGACAGTGACCTGTCGTTATAATAATTATATTAACAGTACGAAGTTTTCATTAATAGTAACAGTTACAAGTTACTATTTATAGTAACATTATTCAAAATTTCCTTGAATGTTCCTTTTAACAGGATGTCGGGGAGTACAAATCAGAACACGGTGAATGAAACAAGCGTTCATTTTTCTCAGCTGTTCAAGAGGCGGAATGATGTGGACTCAACGTACAAAAAGCACATCGAGGTAGGTGCAATATAATGGAATATGTATGAGGGATGATCGAAAAGTTTTGAGACATGTTTTATAAAATTGTGACATATGTCTTGCGGAACGATAAATATATACTGATGTATAAAATGACTATCACCTTTTACTTATGAAATGATTTACACAACATTGGCCTTGCATAATAAAAAAAGGTATGAGGAAATCAGTCAGGGAAGGTAGCACTCAACCTAACCAGCCGAGCACCACAACACATCTACACTGATCACGCACGTGCAAAACATACGGTATAATGGTGTCACGGTGGCGAAGTGGTTGACGCCTTAACATTCTCGACTACCTTTCCAGAGGTCCCTGTTTCAAATCTCCGGCCAGTTTTTCACAAACGCTTTTCTGTGTTTCCCACCTAACTACAAATAAAATTGGTAGTCTCGCGTGTATCGTAGCTAAACACTGGAATGTTAGAACAAACGAATCAATGTATACCATCCCGATTCCTAGCCCCATTTAGTCGCCGTTTTGGCATGGGCTTGTGTGGTTTGGTCGCAGTGCAGCGGGGCCTTAGGGAACTTGGTCGGGTCTTGGCTGTGCTTCATTCGGTCTCATGCAATAACCGTATTTCTATAATTTCTTTGTGAAATTGGGTCATCCTGCATTTTTTTCGGCGGGGACTTGGACTTTTATTTATTTCTTTGGATTATGTGTGGGCATTGCTTAGTGTAGTTGTGTTGTGGTGTTACTGATTTCTGTGCTTGGCTAGTTAGGTTGAGTGCTACCTTCCCTGTCTGATTTCCTCATACCCTTTTCCTAGTATCACATCACTTTTGAAAATTGTTACACAGGACAATGCATTTGTAACATATGCGTTTGTTTCTTTATTTGACCTCAATGCATGTATAGTTTATACTAATTTATTTAAGGTCGATTGTGAAACAAGTTTTTCCAACTTATATTAATCACTCTCGATACCTCATTCCTGAAGTTATCAATCGCCACGAGGGTATGAGAGAAGAGAAGCCAGTTTCCCTTATATGCTGAGCGTCTAGCAAGGGAATGTCTGGTACCATTTTTATTTCGTCTTTGGTATGACGAGGCCTGGGACCTCCCGCACTCGAAGCAAACGCTCAACCACTAGACTAAGAATCAATATTAAAGTGTATACTGTAGAGCTATATTGGAATATACTTTTTTGAAAAGTTTCAAAAACTGAAAAACAATTATGCTTTCATATCCATTAGATCATTTTCGCTTCAGTTTTAACCGAAACTCTCTCTGTGATGTATTGGACATGCAAACTGTCCATTTTCATACGAAAGTGTTCTAGAACACCCTATGAAACTATAAGAATCGTCTATTTTTCGACAAATGAATCAAAGTAAACGGAACCCATCCAAAGTTTTAATTTGCAATTAAGGTAGTTTAGTATCATACTAAAAACGATGCAAGTAATTATTCCAACATTGAATGACTGTTCGAATATAGCTCTATACACTTAACAATGGGAACATAAGGAGTATTAAGATTTGCACTCTTTATACATTCAGATGTCAGAGCACTTGCGTAATCAGATTGACGCGCTGGAGACCAAGCTGGCGAAGATTAGCCGGATAACGTCGGCAAAGCGACAAAATAGTTCCCGAAAAATTGACACAATGCGAGAAGAAGTTTCGGAGTTACGACAGAGATATAGCGAAGAGGAAGTGTTCCTAGCCAAGTCTGAAACAGAACTCAAGCAAATGGAATCATCTGCCCAACAGGTATGTCAAAAAATAAGCGGATAATTTTTGGTTAATTGACAGAAAAAATAATTCGCGGATTTTTGATTGTTTGGAGGTTTTGTTAATAGTTGGTTTGGTTGTTGGACCATTTCTGTTTGTCCCCGGTAAGTGCATTGCAATGCATAAACGCTGAGGTGATAAGAATGGCTTCTTTGCTGTTTGGTACGTACAATTTGTACTATAACCCTTGAAAACTTGACACTCTGGCCATTGGTACGCTATCATCAAGTCTTGCATAACAATCTCATTTAAATCAGACCCACATTATACTCTACTACTTTACACTGATATAGGATCTGATTACACTCCGTATGGCGGCATGTCGATGTGAACTTTAAATTATCCAATCAAATCGTTTCTTTCACAAACATGAAAGTGCAGATCTCTGCTGAACTACCTTATTTACACTGAGAGAAATGTTTAAACTTTATACATAGAGAGCTAAGCGTAAACTGACTTTAGTACATTCTATATACAAACAGGTGAATAGATATAATGCAACATGCCCTAGAGAGGTCATTTGAACGTGACCTCTTACAAAATGTTGTCAGATCTACATGTATAACAGTGTAAAGGAATGGAACAAATGTTATGATCTGATTTTAATGCGATTGTTTGTATAATGACTAGTGTTTTGACATAAGAAGTGAACTGTCTATGTTTATTCTTCTAGATGCTGGCAGACATGGAGAAGACATTACGAGATATTGAGATAACAAGGATACAAGCTCTGATAAACGAAATAAAGTCATACATAGAATATATACAGAAACATCAAAGGTTAGTGATGCTCTATACTAAAGGCTGGTTCACACTATGGACATGATTATCTGCATTGGCCAACTTCGCAAAAGTCTGAAAATAAGTTCCAACGTCGGTGAAATTACGCTCTCGAGGAACAATGTTTTACTCAAACCACGAACTTGGGGTACCCGTGGTTGATGTGTGCCTTTACTAACGTGACCTGTCTCTTAAACGCGTTTCGTTACATTTTCCTGTGTTGCACTCATTTTTATCAGCGAACTTTGTCAACACAGGTTATAGTTTGTGCAGCGACCCACAACTTAGTCCAATTTAGGCAAACCTAGTTACTTAACTTAATCAATGATTTAGGAACGTTAACAAACGTACACCAATGTATATTTACAAACGTTGAAGCTTTTGAATCTTAAACAAATCAACGGACTCGCGACACTTGTAGCGTTCGCCAGCGAACAATAACTTTTGAAAACGGAACTGTACCTTTTTAAGCGTTGGTAAACGTTGGTTCATAGGTCGTAATGTAAAACCAGCTTTAAAGAGATTAATTTTATCATCTAAGTTTACTCATTACTATAATGATATATATTATGACAGCCGAGTGGTTAATGCGCCCGAATTGGTAACACAATGTTTCAGAGGCGTATAGGCTCCTAGATGGATGGCAAGCACGACCCACCGGCGTAAGTGGCTCTGCTGTCAACAAACCCAGTCCATAGCTATAGTTTAAATAGCTTCACTGCCTTGTGGATGGTTCGGAGAGTCAAATGCTTTGGAAGTCAATCCAGACAGAAACTCCGGGTAAACCACCAGAATAAAGGTTTGGCGTTAAGTTAACAACTACACCCTGCATAAAGAAACCTTGTTACCGAAACTGCAAACCTGAAACAAACACAACAACCGGACAATAGTGGTGATCTCCTGACTCAAAATGGGCAAATGACTGCTGAAATCACGACTAGAACATCACTATTGCATCCAAAGCAATCTTGCTATATTGGAGCATGGAACGTGCGGACGATATACGAGATAGGAAAAGCGGCACAAGTAGAAAGAGAAATGGCTAAATACAATATTGAAATTCTAGGAGGAAGTGAAAGTAGATGGACAGGAAATGGGTATATAACAACAGTATCCAACGATACAATAATATACTCCGGTAGAGAAGCAACAAACATAGAGGTGTGGCAATCTTCATGAAACCAACGTCAAAGAAAAAAACTAACAGAATGGAAACCATTCAACCAAAGATAAATACAGCAATATACAATGAATGATTCACAAAAACAACTATTATACAATGTTATGCGCTAGCAACGACACATATGAAGAACAGAAAAATATATTCTACAAAAAGCCATCGATGAAACACCAACACACAATATTTTACTAGTAATTGGATACCTAAATGCCAAGGTTGAAACTTTAAATGAGGACAGAGAAAGAAATATGGGAATTCATGGATGTGGAGAAATGAACAACAATGGAGAGAGACGAGCAGAACTTATGTAACAAATAACCTTGTTATTGGTGGTACCATTTTCCCACACAAAGATAAACATAAGAAAACATGGGAGTCACCAAATGGAAGAAACCGTAACCAAATAGATCACATCATTGTCAATGGTCGATGGACACATTCCTCATTCCTAAGAAAATGTAGTGGTTCGACGAGTAGCGGATGGTGGTAGTGACCATCACCTACTATTTAGCTAAGACCAGACTAGACCTTAGAAAAGCTCCTTCGAAGCAGAAACAACCCAACCTATATTCACTACACCAATACTAAAAGACCCTGCAATAAACAAGAAGTTCGCCCTTGTGTTAAGGAATCGATTTCAGACATTTGGTGATATTGGAGAGGGATTTGACCAAGGTGTTAAAACCACATGAAGGACAATTACAACCATGTTTGCAAAACAGAACTTACAAGAAACAAGAAAGAAAAGTGTCAAGAATTGGATAAAAGTATCTGAACACTGATAGACGAAAAAAGTACTTTAAAAGAAAAAATGCAGAGAGCAAGATCAGAAAGACTAGTAGAACGATACAACAATGGATACTCTGAAGCCGATAAAGAAACAAAATGCAAATTTAGAAAGATAAGAGGGGAAATTATGACAATACAGCAAGCGAGACAGAAACAACAGCCAAAAGAGAAGAGATTAGTGTAGTTTATAGAATCACAAGAGAACTAACAGGTAAATTTGACTTTGGTACAGGAACAGTTAAGGATAAAGCAGGAAGTAAGGTCACTCTAGAATATGAACAAATGTGGGGATCGGTGGCCTAGAGGTAGGGCGCGCGCTTCGGGATCGAGAGGTCCTGGGTTCGATCCCCTTCTGGACCACTGGTTAATTTCTCTGAGCAAGACCCACAGCTCCACTCCACCATTGTGTAAAATGGTACCTGTGAGGGCAGTGTCTACTCCTGGGCGCCGCAGATCGATGTTGGCTGCCACACCAAAGGTGAAAAATAGTCTCCACAGGGAGACACGAGTGTAGGTTTCCATATGTAGCCCAATGACCAGGGGAAGTTGAAATGTCAAAGGGTGCTTGAGCGGCCTAACAGCTGAAAAGAGCCATAGAAAAATGGTAACTTAACTTTTTTTAACAGCTGAAGCGATGGGCCGAACATGAAGTAGACCCGAACCACCAGAAACAGCAAACATTGATGAACATCCAGGGGAACCATTTGACTTAAATTTTATTCCTCCTTCCAGAGCAAAAATAGTAAAGGCCAGCTCAAATGTAATAAAACACCAGGAATTGACAGTTAAATTTCGAGAGTGAAATACTAAAAGAAGATACAAAAGTGGCATCCGAACAACTGTATAAACTATTTACAAAGATATGGGCTTCAGAAACACTTCCTGATGATTGGTGCAAAGGCCTCATAGTAAAATTACCAAAGAAGGGTGACAAGATGGACCGTTCAAACTGGCGTGGAATTACACTACTGTCTACACCAAGTAAAGTATTCTGCAAAAGTATGTGCATGATACTCAGCAGCAATATTGATTGGACCCTAGGAAAAGAACAATCTGGATTTGATGCACTGATCGCATTTTTACACTTAGAAACATCAAGGAACAATGTATAGAGTGGAATAGTAAAGTTCACATAAACTTCAAAGATTGCGAAAGAGCGTTCGACAGTATCCACAGGAAAAATTCTTAAATAATACGGATGCACGGACAAATTTGTGAACTTAATCAAACGCTTATATAGTAACTTCTCATGTAGAGTCACCCACAACAATAAATTAAGCAACTGGTTTAACATCAACAGTGTGGTACGACAATGATGCATCATGTCCCCTATGGTTTCCCTTGTTGATATTGATTGGGTGATGAGAAATGACATAGGAAACAAGAACAGCGGAATCAGGTGGACACTGACATCAATACTAGAAAACATTGAATTCGCAGACGACTTGATCTTCTATCATGCAATGCTGGTCGTCTACAGAAGAATCTCAATATCTAGCTAAATACGTAAGTGACGTCGCGTTATCATGAATACGTGACGTCATATCAGCGGTTATAATATGTCACGTCTTTTTATGGTTAGTGATGTTGTTTTATCGTGAGTAAGTGACGTCCTTTTTCGTGAGTGAGTGACGTCGCGTTACCATGAATACGTGACGTCATGTTAGCGGGGATACCATGACGTATTGTAGCCCCTATATATATGGCAACGTTGCTTGTGTACCATCAGTTTAGATGGATGAAAATGTAAATGATTATAGCTTAGAAGTTGGTATATATTAGCTGGAGACTGACGATTTTGCTTAGAAATATGTTAAGATATACCTTGGACAAACGTATAACGTATGTTTGTAGAAATGTAAAAAAACGTTAGTATTTACATGGCCATATGGATTTCAGAGCTCTTAAAGGAACCAAGTCCATCTCACCACTTGAATGTTTAGAGTCAGCACAGAAACTTGTTAGATTGCACTGGATTGATGTACGCTCTCGAGCGAAGGAGGGTGACACACCTAAATTACAGGTGAGTGTCGATCATAAATACAAACGTATATGGAATACAGGTGACGACTTTCAGTGTTGAGTTACCATTCATTTCTACCTTTGATATGTGCCATTTAATTACTTCACCAAACGAATAAATTTGTTTCACAGTCGACTTAAAATCAAAATAATTATTCGTAATAAATTAGTTAACGAGGGTTGTCCCAGTAAATCGTGTACTTTGCTCATTACACAAAGAGTAGCAAAACATCCGCATCAAATTTTCACTGATGATTCATGAATATGTGCTTTAAAGGTTTACAGAGTTTCATGAGAATAAATCAAGAAATAGTTTGTCAATTTACATCACTAATACACATGGTATGCAAGTGCGGCGCACAGTGGCGTCAAAGTAAGAACGTCATACCGCAGAACATTTTTTCTCTGTATCTCCGTACCCTCATGGTTGAATAAAACCTAGCCCTAACATATCCTTTCTACCGTCAGAGGAGTGAAATGCCTGTAGTGCAAGGCACATTAGATAAGGATGATGTACAGCGCGCTTACGTCACAACTATTATTACAAATTCGTCGTCATTCATGTATACGTGTTATAGAAACATTAATGTATATCCGCCAGTATAGTTTAGAGTCTTAAAACTATTTTTCGACGGCATACCAACCAAAAATATAAGGTGTACTGTGATTCCTTTTCTTCTGACGTCACAATTATCGCACGTTTTTATTTTTAGTGTGTCTCTTCAAACATGCGTATTTCTAGCACAAATAATGACATTGATTTGTTATGTCATTAACCAGACAGTCCTTAATTTCGACGTGACAATTATGCGCAATAACGTATTGAAAATTTGAGAATTAGAACTTGATTGAACATACATTTAATGAATCACGGCGCGTTTTATGGGTTGCACCGCATTTGCGTACATATGGATGGTTTATCACCGATAATATGCATCAAACGCATATCCGTTCACTTTTTCCACTTGTTTTAGTTCAACAATGAGTTCATAAAGGTTATTACAAAGCATCAAAATCATGTGACGTCAAATAAGTAATTTATTAGCAAAGTACACGATTTACTGGGACAACCCTCGTACACTTGTTATTTTATCGGTGGTATGTTATTATCATAACATGATGTCATGCATGACGTTTTTTTATATTTATAGACAATGTTTGAAAGTTCTGCCCTGGATCCAAAGAAGAGTTTTGTATCTGCCAGGAACGTTTTTGAGTAAATATATTCTTTTTAATTTCAGATAAAAAGAACACTTTAAACAATTTATTAAATATTTTTAAATACTTTGCGTGAACAATGCTTATTATCAAGTTCGAAACTTTGTGGAAGGTAATAATTATAGAATAATACATGGCTGAGCAGTGCCTTTGAGTGATAATCGCCCCGGTAGGCTGATAATTGCCCGAGGGCTTTATCACTCAAAGCCACTGCTAAGCCATCTATTGTTCTGTATAATATTTATGTTGCAGCTTTTTCATTTAAAGAACACATAAAAACGTAACGTGTTCAGTAATTGGTAGATCATTTGCTATTGTAGAGAGTTTTCGTGTCACACTTGTATCTAGGCGCACAATGCACACATACAAGAGCTGTAGATCTAACACTAAAATGTTCGTAACTTTTTTATTATTGAACGGAAACCTATCATGTGGGTATTCATTTTCTTAATAAGATAATTTGCTACACGCCAGTAGTGTTTAGTTTAATGCAAAATTCTGAAAAAAGTGTTTTTCACATTTTCGGAGGAATATAAAAATATTGATCTCGTCTAGGAAACTCGTTATTTTGATCATAAATTAAAGGTCTAGTAAATAGGCCATGCATATTTCATCGAAGGTTGATACAAAATATATTTTAAATGTGCTAATTTGCTTCTCCAAAGCCAAAACCGTGTTTGCAAGTGATTCTGGTAGAAATAGGCCTACGCTCATTATTTTTGATAATCGCCCCGGTGGTTGCGTGGCGGGGCAAAAAGCTGATAATACTTTTGGAAGGCCGATAATGCTATTTTTCGAAGGCAAATTTGTTACTATATATAGTAACATAAGTATTATCTACATTTATCTCCAGCAATTTCATATTGTGGAAGGCCCAGTTTGAGTACAAGATGTCTGTCATAGTCGCTTAGACAGTAATAATATATCACCCTCGCTTGTTGCTCAGCATAGTCTATGTAATGTGTCTGCTGGTCCCAAGTTCACAAAGGATGAGTTTTGAAGATCAGGGTCAAGATCAAATTTGTATCATTTGAAATTTAGTAGAAATGTTAAGGTTAAGCTTGATATCTTTTATACATGCGTGTATATAAAAATATATCCTTCAAGTTCAAAGACATTAAAATATTTTTTATGGTTAGTTATAAAAATACTTACTTGATCCTCATTTTAAAAGTTGATCCTCATTTTTCAGGACCAGTTTCAGTACAATAATTAAGTTTTGCAACAGAAAAATGATGGTATGAATATGTTAACTTGAAGTAGACTAGGTATTCTCTACATGGCTATAAGTTGTTATTGCTAAAAGTTACCTGGCCCCGTGTTCACAAAGGATCAACTGATCTGCATCAAATTTGATCCTGAAAATAGTTTTCCATTTTTTGGAAGTTTTAAGTAACATTCGGCAATTACAACTTACAGCCATGTAGAGAATATCTAATATTCATCAAATTGACATGTTTAAACTATTCAGAACATAATTTTTCTGTTGCAAAAGTGATTTATTGTAGTTGAGACTGAAACTGATCCTGAAAAACGAGGATCAATTATTAAAGCGAGGATCAAGTCAGTTTTTTTATAACTGGCAATAAAACATATTTTAATGTCTTTGAAATTGAAGGATGAGTTTTTCGGTACCCACATGTATAAAAATAGCAAGCTTAAGCTTAACATATCTACTGACTTTCCAAGGATATATATTTGATCTTGATCCTGATCCTGATAGCTAATTCTTTGTGAACTTGGGGCCTGATGCCCACAATGTCAAGATGATATTTCGGATAGTACTCCGGGTGAGTTCGACTGAATTAATGTGTTACTTCTAACATATGTCTGTGTTTTTGTTGCAGAATGATTGGCTTTTGCTCTAGACAGGTTTTAATGTGTCATTAATTATTAGACATGTATTACATGTATGTTGATATTATCTCAGTCAGGTATTGGCAGGCTCTGAGGAAACAAAGGGGTTTGATAGGACTGACAGTTTATTGGCCCATTTCAACTCTCGCAAATCTGGTTCCGAGTCTTCTGTAGACGATGATATAGGAGCATCGGCAATGGGAGTTGTCGGTACCTTGGAATACAGGAGAGCCAAAAGACCTTCAAAGAAAGCTTCACAAGGTTTGTTTCTCTATTTCTTTTAACTTTTCTTCAAATTAATGGGATCGTTGAATTAATCGCCTCCTTTATAGCCTAGTAGCAGAACGTACTGTTCGTGTGCCAGAGGTTCCGGGTTCTACCCAAGGCATCGTCAAATGATGAAATAAAAATAGTGTTAGTTATTCCATTTCTAGACTTACTTACATTTCCTCCTCGTTACGCTCAACAACAAATGGAAGAAACTGATTTCTCTTCGTTCATTTAGCTGTTTGTGGCACCTGCTATACTTATACCAAACATAGCGACGCATTTTCGAGAGCTGTTTTCAACTGTTCAGCCACCCTTTGTCGTTTTAAATTCGCCTGGTCATTGGGCTTCCTAATAAAACCTACATTTCTCTCCTGTGGATGTGGCAGCCAACATCCATCTGGGGCGCTCAGGAATATACACTGCCCTAATAGGTAACAAATTAAACCTTGGTGGAGTGGAGCATGTGGGTTCTTTTTCCTCAGAGAAAGTAACAAGTGATACTGGCGAGGCTTTCGATATACCTCTGGTCCACCGCGTCTCACATCGCTCGATACTAGCCCATCATCCTATCGCCGGGACCGAACATACTGTTGGATGATTCTAACGTAAAGTGTAACATGCACTTTATTTTAGAGTCCATCGAGTCCTTGGTTCTACCACCAGAAGTGAGATGTACTGCTGAGATCACCAAACTTGAACCAAACAAACAATACGTGACCAGAATGAGGTTGGCCAAGAATGAACGGACATCGAGTCCTAGAGCACATATGACCGGTAGGTAACCCATTAATGTAAAATATTAGTAATTTCGGTGGATAACGTTTCGTTAATTTAGCGCATGAACTAGATATACGAGGGGTGATCAAAATATTCGAGGACTTTTTATCTAGCAATTTCAAATTGGCAGCAAGGCTTAATGCCAATTAACACCATAAGGAGTAAGATATCGGCGCGTGGCGTTGAATGTCACGCGACGTCATTCCAAGCGTCACCGTTGGAGCAACACATAACTTCTTTCTGGAATGATGTCCGGCCCCATGTATAATATTGTTTTTCTTCTTTCAATAATTTTTAAACCACAAATTTAAGAAGATGCCAAATAACCGTTTTACCAATATCCGCGAAATTTTAAATCCGTGAAAATTAATGATTTTTCAGAAAGCGAGTTTCAACGGGTTTTCCTGTCGAGACAAACCCACTGATGCAATGTATAGTTCAATGCACCACTGTCAAGGAGCATTCATTGTAGGCCATCGTTGGCCGGTTCCAAAGTTCCGTTAAGTGCTGTCTTCTCTGTCCGATTTTCACTTTTTGGCATGTACCATTTGTGCATTTTTGATTACAGAAAGCAGCAATACCCGATATTGTACATCGTCCCCTAAAGCTAGAGAAGATATATATTATCCCTGTTTGCAGCTAGAGACTATCGCATTATAATGCTTCATATACAGTAAAACTTTGTTATCTCGAGGAGAAATCGGGACAGCTAAAATGATCGAGATAAACGGGGTGCTCGAAATAACCAATGGGCATGTATTGATAATACAAGCTGGTACCGTTTAAACTTGCTCGAAAAAGGCCGGGTGCTCGTGATATTGATGCTCGTCATAACGAAGTTTTACTGTACTTGTTATATTCATTTCTGATTACAGAATACAGCAATATCCGCCAGTACACATCGTCACCTACAGCAAGTGAAGATGATGAAGATGATGATTGTGTGGCTAAGTTACATAATGTTCGTGTTGTTGCCATAGAAGACTGTGACCCTCCACCAGACGCCGGATTGTTGGCTTTTAGACAGGGTATGCATTTATCGTTATACATAGGAACCTTATTTAATTACTGTGTTCTAAGGCGGTTATAGATATCAATACAATTAATTACTAAGCGCTGAGATTGTTTACATATCAGCTGATTTAATTAATTTGCGATGAAACGGTTCTAAATAGTAATTATCAACTCAATTAATTACTGTATCATGAGACGGTAATAAATTACGACTCAATTTATATCTGTGTACTAAGACAGTTATAAATATCTAAACAATTACTTACTGTGTTATAAGATGGTAATACATATTAACACAATTAATTACTGTGTCTTGAGACGGTAATAAATATCAAATCAATTAATAACTGTGTACCGAGATGGTTATAAATATCAAATCAATTATTTACTGTGTACTGGGACGGTTATAAATACCAATCAATTAATTACTGTGTGTTTAAACGGTTATAAATAAATACGATGTACTCAATTAATAACTGTGAGCTGAGACTAAAATTAATTACTTTTTATTTACGATTGCAGGTCAAATTATTAAACAGAAGATTGGTGAAAATGAGAACGGATATTGTTACGGTTGGACCCGTGAGAACCGCATCGGCAAGAAACAATATGGTATCTACAAGAGCACGATGGTTAGATTATTCAAGAAAACAACAAACATATAGATAAAATACCCAAATATCTAAAACGCCGAATGTAAAGAAATAAAAGACGAGTGAGAAACTTTGTTTTTAAAGTATTTTTTTTTAGAGTATTTCCTGCAACTGTGTGTACATGGGTGTCCAAACTAAGGCTTTTCTAATTTTTCCGATCGGGAAAATATCCCGAAATTGCCTGATCGGGCTAAACAAGGAACCTTTATACATACCATAGAATAACTTACAAGTACATACAGTTATTTGATCTAGCGATAATCGGATCACACATGATAATATCTAAAGTCAAAGCGTTCATTTTTTCTTTGAATTGTCTCGATTCTAAGATATCTTGCCTTAAAATGTAACCTTGTCAGTCTAAATCAAGTATGTTAACTTGCCCGTTTTGGTAACTTTCTACTACTATAGTATCCAGAATATATTCATTTGTCTGATT
Organism: Spisula subtruncata; assembly: GCA_963678985.1. NCBI lineage: Eukaryota > Metazoa > Mollusca > Bivalvia > Venerida > Mactridae > Spisula > Spisula subtruncata. Next base: position 15,983,432 of record OY787674.1, read on the forward strand.
GTGAAATTTTAATTACCAAAACGTAAAAATGTACCAAATGCATCCAACTCCTCAAAATTTGACAGTTTAAACTATTTTTGAGCAGTACGATTTAAGAGAACCCCTTTGTGCAATCAGGTTATCTCCATGTTAAATAGCCCAATGTACAGGTTCAGGTTGCATTTAGTGTAAAAATGGGCATTCTATTGCCAGATCAGGTAGTTTTTGGAACAAATTTTCCCAATCGGGCAAGAATGAAACAACACGTAATGAACATAAACATTATGTGCTTCCTACTGTATATTTGTGAATATTTAAGTTAAGGTCAACGATTTAAAACAGAAGCCAGCCCGCAAAGGTAGTGTCCTGCGCGTCCAAAGCTTGAACATTGCAATTACTACCATCTGACCTTTTGAGAAATACTATATCGCCAGCAACTACTTTAGTAACAACTAAACCCGTGCCTTAAATTGTTGTATCAAAACCGAAACTATCAGTCGTTGCTCGTCCCCGGGGTTGGCCATTGACCATAATTTGTGCAGCATACCAATAGTTTGTGTTAACGACTGTCCAAGTAAATACGTATGTACCAGTCACCGGAACCACATAAATACCAGAGTTGGTATCAAATCCATCACCAACGTCAAGATCTTTTACAGCAAACACCAGTACGTCGTTATCATGTAAGCAACGATTGCCTAACGAATGGGCGTGGAACGCAGCGTTCTTTGAAACCACTGAAAAATATAAAAATGCATTTCTTTGCGACAGATAGTTTTCTTATTTTCTAGACATGATGCAAGTCAGATGAAGTGTTTTTACAATGACGCAGAAGTTTGTAATTTATGTCTTTGTGGTTGATTCAAATGCATGTAAAATGTTACGTATAAGGTGATTGCAAATCACAGATCGGGTCAACAAGTTACAGTGCAAAAAATAAAATGTTTGGAGAAAACATTATTGAAACACAAGAAGATACAGACCAGTGGAGATATTCCATCATTTTCAAGTATAAGAAAATTAGAAATACTATAAAAATTGAATTAATTGGCGGTCGATTAATGTGTACTAAGGTATATATTGGTTGGTAAGCAGACATTTGTGAAGAAGGCTACTCGTCACTATCTTAATTTACGAGGTATTAACAAACATGCTTACGGGATAAGTCCAGTCTGCGCTGTAGTTTGTCCTGGCGGTTAATTCGATGGTCATTCCGTAGAGTAGAAGAATATCGTCTTTCACGAATATCCGCACTCGCCGCTTGCTGGTCATCTTCAGTGTCTGGCTTGTTGCTCGTATCAGCGTCGTCATCGTCGACTCTATGTAACTGCTCTATCGCCTCCTCTAGAAACTCAACACGATGTTTGAGAATGTCATTTTCATTTTAAAAAGTTTCCAACTTATCACGCTGTTCACGAATTAAACTCTCATGTTGTGTCAACGTTTCAGACTGAAGGATTATAACTCGTTCTAATTCGTATAAACGTTCTTCAACAGTTATTCCATGCACAAATCCAACAAGAAAGACAAACAAAACGACAAAGGATGCTTTCGCCATGTTCTTTTAACTTGTGGAAAAGTTATATGTGGTTGTCACACTAAACACTTCAATGTTTCAATATAATATACAGGGGCTGTTCAATATATTCGTATATTATTTGGTAAGTGTTGGGTTAAGATCTCATTTTGCGCTTGACTGAGACATAAATGATGTATGACGAGCCATCCATTTCCTCAAAAATCAATAGTTAAAGCATGCCTCTGTACTCATTCGGCATTGAAACACACACACTTTGTACTGAATTTCGTGTATAATTAACTGTACTTATACAACAACACTATAAGATAAGAGCAGTAAATAAATGTCCCACGTAGTGACGTCATAAAAGGTTATCAACCTGACATGCGTTACATGTCAAAGAGCACGTGTCCTAAAAGAAACGAAGATATTACATTCAGAAAGTAAGGCACATTGTTATCTCGATAATGCACCAGTTCGTTGCATCCGCGCCCCCAACCTCTGGGAACGGGCCGGGGTTTTTATATTTGGGTTGTAAACCCACTCGCCCTTCATAGCCCTGCCGGGGACAGCTGATGGTAAAATCTCCGGTATTTCCTCGGCCTCTGACAACTATATATTGTCCCAAGGGTATTGATTCTGAGAATTGTTTTTCAACATTTCACCGGTAAGTTATAAGGTAAAGACACGACCGTTTCCCCACCGTCCAACGCCCATCCCTGGGGGTTGGGGGAGGGAGCGTGGATGCAACTGACTGATGCATAAAACGATCAAACTTAATGCGGAAAAAATGATCCGCATTCGTGTTTTAGTGACCCGTGCGCTGGGTTAGTTACCCGGTGATCCAGATTCGATTCCATTGATAATTTTATAACTGTCAGATTTTTTCAACGTTTGGAGAGTTACCGGTTTCTTGTGTGGAATGGTAAGTAAATACTGGTCAGTATAGATTAGTGCCGAGGATAACTGGTTAAGTCATTCGGGCACTGTACGAGCGTATAATATGGTCGATAAACCCAAATACATGTAAGTCGAGCCGAGCGTAGCCTTTATTTGCCAGTCAGTTTTCCATTCGGATTTGAAACCGCGTCGCCTGATTAGGTGACAAGCGCACTAACCGATAATCTACGGAGGTCACACGAAGCAAACGCGAACACATTTTATATTGACCGTACCCATTTTATGTATGTTACTGAAATTATTAAGCGACTGGTATTCAAGGTAGCCATCAGATGTGCATGAGCAAGTTCCCCTATAAAAGAAACTGGTTTCAAGAAACTTTTCATCCATCATCCATTACTGATATGCCATGATTATGAAATGTATGGGTTTCTAAATAAGCAACATAAATATTCCATATACAATGTATGTTACTCTACTAAGAAAGATAACACCATCCGATGCGTATTGTCTGCTTTAGCGTTTTAAAAGATTTGCGTCCCTTAATTCATTTTGATTCATTGATTGCTTTGCTTTAAATTTTCCCATTTACATAATGTACGTCGAAGTAAACTGGCAATTTCAGATTTACTCTTGTTAGTGTTTCCAATCCAACTAGAGTTGAAATAAAGTCAACTTTCATTATCTCGAATTTCTTGGGACTTTGGAAAATACTTCGAGAGAACGAAAATTCGAGATAGGTTCGAGAGCCATTTTCTGATAGTTCCCACGGATGTTCACACCTTTGCTACCATTCTTCTTTTGGTTATTGGATTCGTATATGTAATATCGAGTGATGATTTCCCATCACAAAAAGCAGAACCCTTCTTACGACAACTATTACTTAAATTCACCATAAAATGCAAATTACGAGATGTGCATCACTTATATTTGAACAGTGCTGAATGTCAGATATCTTGCTTTTAACCCGATATAAATGAAATATCAATTTTGAACAGTGACAAGTAATGTGTCAGGCATCATATAAAACCATTGTTTTGATACTTGCAATATGGTTCCAACTGAAATCGCAAATTCTGTAGAGGATGATGCTTTTGGCTTTTTGAAGGCCAACCACTCCCAACAAATTGCCAAGAAGAAGTAAAGGAGACATTAGTATGCCGTTTGTGTGAAGATAATCAGTAGTACTCGTCACTAGAAGAATAGTTTTTGTCATGTTGCTCCCATAAGTGAAATAACACAAACTATTAAAAAATGCCAAAAAGAGACATTTTTGTTTAATAATCGTACTGATTGGGTGTTTGGTGACTAGTACAAACCGAAGGTAACAGTATCATTGAAAACGAAATAAAAAAAAAATGAAATTGAAAAGTTGTTTCGAAATTTAGGTTAAATGGGATTTTTCTTTCAATTTCATTTTTTAAATTTCTTTTTCAATTATACTGTTACCTGTGGTACCCACAAAATAACTAAAGATGGTTTTCAATGAAGTTAGGAATATCCTTTGTAACTACCAAAAAAAGGAATTTGGCAAGTATTAGATGCCAAACTCCGAAAATATCGGTGCTCACAAACGCAAAAACAAAACGAAAATAAAAGGGAGACAACCGTCTTTAACCACCATAAATACTACAACTTAACGGTTATATCGATAACTTTGTCACCTATGATAAGACAATACATGTACATTATCATTGGAATATTTACGGTACAAGAGCAGACTGCTATTTGAGAAATCTCTACGAATCTACCAAAAAGTTGACATTGATTTAACAACATGAGTTAGCAGTCTGTTAATTACATGTGATGTTGTTTGTCATAACTAGTAAAATGGAACTGATATTTATTCTACAAAGTGAAAAATCAGCGTACGAAAATATGCCATGTATGTTAAAAACGTCTTTGGACATTTATTACACTCGATACATGTTTACAACATTAGTGGGATTTTTTCAGTCATAAAAAAGCTCGAAAAGATGCCCTTACAAAAATATGAATTTTTGGTTCTAACTTTATTCCAATACAAAAACAACGAATGTATAAGTAAATTAACACATTGATGTATACGGTGGAATAAACACCTCTTGTTGTAATTTACCAACACTTTCCTGTTGTTATATCATGGATATTTTGCCTTAAAAAGACAGACAAAAACAACATCGTCTCCTAAAATGTTTGAAGCTCTAACCAGATTGCTTAACACATGTTGTATAACTCTAACGCAATAATCTGCAATGACAATATAAACAGAAATCACTGACCATTACGTCGATTTAGGGGAGCAGAACACCACTGAGCTATTTTATCAGACAAAATGAATGATCACTTTTATTCACCAAGTAAATTCAAATTATAGTACGCATTGAAAAAAAGATAATACTTTTTCCAATAGTCTTGTGTTTTATACTTGGTTTACCTGTTTACTTAAAGTGAAACATGTCCCAATACCGCGTTAGAGTTATACCTAACACATTTTCAAACATGGTTAAAAAGCAATATGAAGTTTGTATCAAGCTAGCATGGTATAATCCACGTTCTGTTCAATTATTAGTTGAACACCTCTCGTACTAGATCTAAATGTAAGTACAAATTCACATATTGATTTTGCTAATTCAAGAAGAATGTAACACAATACTTAATAAATAGATAACATAACATAACATTATACTTCATACTGAATTCTGCATACTGCATATTAACATTCAATTTCATGTCAATAATTTAAAACAGTAACCAGCCCGCGAAGCTCGTATCCAGTGCATCATAAGCATGAACATGGCAATCACTACCTTCCGATCTTTTGATAAATACTTGGTCACCAGCAACTACTTCAGTAACAACTAAACCAGTGGCTTGAACCAACATGTCACCACCGTAACTATCAGCCGTTGCTCGTCCCCGGGGTTGGCCATTGACCATAATTTGTGCGGCATAATAATAGTCCGTCATAATGGCTGTCCAGGTAAATACGTATGTGCCAGTCACCGGAACCACGTAAACTCCGGTCCTCTTATTATATCCATCACCAACATCAAGATCTTTAACAGCAAACACCAGTACGTCGTTATCATGTAAGCAACGATTGGCTAACGAATGGGCGTGGAACGCAACGTTCTTTGACACCACTGAAAATATAAAAATGCATTTCTTTGCGACAAATTGTTTTCTTATTTTATTAACATGACGCAAATCAGATCAAGTGTTTTAACAATGACCCAGAAGGTGGCCATTTGTGTCTTTGCTTTGGTTAAAATATATATTTATGTATAAGGCTCAGAATGTGGATCAAATATTGAATCAAATATTTACAATGTAATAATAAGATATTGGAAAAAACATTGTCGGAACACCAAGTGGAGACATTCGCCATCTTTGACATACAAAAACAAGACATTAATTTGAATTACTATGAAAATGAAATACAATGGATGTCGATTTTCTTATATACATCTTGGTTCGAAAATATACTTTTTTCATAGACTATTCGTCTCCATCTTTATGTATACAAATAAATGCTTACGAGGTAAGGCCAATCTGCGCTGTGGTTTGTCTTGAAGATTAATCCGATGGTTATATCGTTGAATAGAAGAATCTCGGCTTTCACGAATATCCGCACTCACCGCTTGCTGGTCATCTTCAGTGTCCGGCTTGTTGCTCGTAACCGCGTCGTCATCGCCGACTCTATGCAGCTGCTCTATCGCGTCCTCTAGGAACTCAACACGGGTTTTGAGAATGTCATTTTCATTTTGAAAAGTTTCCAACTTATCGCGCTGTTCTCGAATCAAACTCTCGTGTTGTGACAACGTTTCAGACTGTAGGAAAATTACTCGTTCTAATTCACTCAAACGCTCTTCAACAGTTATTCCACGCACAAATCCAACGATAAAGAAACACAAAACAGTAAAGCAAGATTTCGCCATTTTATTTTAGCTTGCAGAAAAGTGATGTTCGGTAGTCGGTGGTGATTTGCCATATATTTATATAATATACATGGGTTGTTCAAAATATTTGTAGATTAATTGTTGTTCTTATATGATACGTATTTAGTTAAGATAGTTTTGGTGTTTGGCTGAGGCAGACGTTATGTGTAGTCGCTTGATTATAGTCGTTCCTAACTGGCCAATCACATTCGGCATCGAGGGAAGAGATGCAAGTTAAAAGTATACATGGTACACGAAATGTGTATGTACTATCCTAGCCTGTCCTGCTCATCTCTCGTAAGGGGGTCACCAGATGTTTTTTATACAATTTCAGTGGTTTCAAAGAACGTTGCGTTCCACGCCCATTCGTTAGACAATCGTTGCTTACATGATAACGACGTACTGGTGTTTGCTGTTAAAGATATTGACGTTGGTGATGGATATAATAAGAGGACTGGAGTTTACGTGGTTCCGGTGGCGGGTAAACTCCGGTGCAATTGTTAACAGATTATCTACATTAAATATGATCGTGTTCCAGAATATTTCCACATAACTGAGTAACGTAGACACACCGTTGCTTACACCAAAACATACATGTAATTACGAGTGAGAAATATTAAACTTTAAGTCTTATCACATCGTGGAAAAACTCATAACCAAATATGAATGCTGTTACCGAAGTTCAAATGAGTAAGTAAGGTTAACATGTCGTTGAAATAGCTTAAATGAAGGACTGAAAGGCACTTCTTACTAAGAAAGGCACATATCGGGTCCTTTAATGATTCATGCAGTAATTGCAGGTATTTTTAAAACATCCCTCGTTTGTCCCCGATAAAGAATTGTTATGAAAGTTTATCACCATGACATGCGTTTCATGTCGAAGATCATATCGTTCCTTTGGTGCTACAAGGTTGAATCTAACTAAAGATAATATAGTGAGAAACGACCTTGTTGCAGCAAAGAGCATGTATTGCAGTACAAAACAAAATATTCCATTCACAGAGTAAGGCACCTAGTTAACTGCATTTATAAAAGGATTAAATGTAATGCTAACAAATTGCCGCGATCGTATTTTAGTGACACTTGCGCTGGGTTAGTAACTAGGTGATCCAATTAACGATCATAGCAGGTTATATCCTTCCAAATGACCATTTGAAGGGTCAATTAGTTCTGGTTAGGGTACAGTCCCGAGAAACTGGTCAGGTGAATCGGGTTCTGTATATGACTGAAAAGAATAGCTAAAACCGGGGTTAAAGGAACTCAACTCCAGTTGGTAAATTGCAAGATTTATCAAAAGTTATCTTAAAATCGCATTTTTTTGGCTTGACCAACATAATACATTTATATAAAAATCTGGACTTATTCATCTAGAAGAAAAATAATAGCATAACGTCGGTGTGTTACATTTTCAACCCATAAACTCTATTGTGTGACTAACGCAATAAGATCTACAATTCATATTGGAGTGTATAAATGCTGAGAAAAGCCTAAACGAACGGTAAAACATGTTCGACAGTTTTCATCGTTGATCGTAATGTAAGTTGTAAGAATACTTAATGCATTTTTAAAAATAGTTTGAGATTATGATATAATTATGTACAAAACGTGTGTTTATCATCAAAATGGAGTTTAGTCCCTTTAAAACCGAATAAAGAGAACATAAAAGTACGACCAATAGGTACCGTACTACTGCAGTCATCTTATATTACGTAACCTTTATAGTAGTAGGGCTATGTTTGATTTAAAAAATAACTGGTACTCGATGTACATGTAAGCAGCGCATACTCGCTCATAAAGAAACTTTATTTTATTTAAATTTTTATTTTAATTCCAAAGAAATAGGATTGGACAACAGGCATAGCCTATATTAGCCCTTTCATGAAAAGAAACGTTAATAAAGAAACTGGTTTCAGAATACTTTTATACATGTACATCTTTTATCAATGATATGCCATGTATATGAATGAAATGTATCAGTTTCTAAACTAAATAGGCACAAAAATAAACATTCCATGAATTCTAAAAAGAAAGACAACTACACGAGATACGAATCGTATACTAAAAGCGTTTAAAAAAATTTGCGCCCCTTAATACTTTTTGTGTCATTTTCCATTTACATATTGTATACCACAGGACCCTTGTTCTATTGTATATAAAAGTGAATTATTGTACTTGAGACTAAAACAGATCCTGAAAAATAAGGATAAATTTTAAAAACCAGAATTCAATATTGTACTCTTACATCGATGCCATTCCATGAGTCGGTTAGTAAGAAACAACTTTCATACTACCTTACTGCTATAGTTTGGCAATAATTTCTGGCAACGTACTATGTCCTAAATACCGGCGTATAATTGGTGAACACACCATACATTTCGTGTCGATTTGCTGGTTGTCTCCGAATTCGGTATTGTGTAGATGTAAATGTTTACGTCGTCCTAGTGTGCGTGCGTGATGGTTCGTAATACCTGATTTATTTTTCATGTCGACAACGGCTTTGTAAGTGAATCATGTGGCTTGCTTGTGCGTGTTTGATATTTGTCACGCTAACACCACAGTTGACACATTACGAAGATATATTCTTGACAACCGCTATTTTTTATTTTTTATTAATGGAACTTCAACCGCTAATCAGCATTTTTATTTCTCACATTAGTTTTCATAGGAAAAAGTAAAAAATAACACCACCCTTTGTGCATGCAATTGGATGTGGTTGTATCACGTTGGCGATCTTTCAGTCTGGGGATGGGCGGGAGACGACGGGGGACACGGCCATGTTTTTACCTTCCATTTCACCCACACTACCGGGGAAATGTTGAAAAAATATTCTTCGTACCAATACTCCGGGGACAATATTTAGTTGTCAGTGGGCCAGGGAAAGACCAGAGATTTTACTATAAGCTGTCCCCGGCAGGAACGTAAAGGGCAAGGGGAGTTACAACCCCAAAGTAAAAATCCCGGCCCGTCTCCGGGGTGGGGCGTGGATGCAACTGACTGGTGCATTATCGAGTTAACAATATGCCTTACTTTCTGAATGTAATATTTTGGATTATTTTAAGACACGTGCTCGTTGACATGTAACGCAGGTCAGGTTGACAACCTTTTATTACTGAATAAGAACAGTAATCTACGAAATATTGAACGACCCTGTATAATTTATTGAAACATTGTAATGTTAAGTCTCACAATTAAATAAATTACTTTTCCACAAGTTAAAAGTTAAAATGCTGAAATCTCCATTGACTCTTTCTAAGGATGAAGTACGTAGATTGTAGCGAGGTACAACAATAACTGTATGGTAATTTCCATGCTGATCTGATTTAAAACAAAAAAGTCAACGTACGTTTGGATAACCCCACAGGTGTGCGTGCATGACAGTCTGTAATACCTGTGGTATTGTTCATGTCTATAGCGGCTCTGTAAGTGAATAATTGGGCTTGCATGTGCGTGTTTGGTTTTTGTCAAGCCAACACCTTAGTAACTACTTAACAAAGACAATTTCTACACAACCATCAGTTGTGCTTAATGGACCCCCTAATCAGAACTCATGGGCACTGTTTTATCAAAGCATTTACGCTAGCGTAAACCTAAGTTTTCCTAAAATATTGCGTACGTCGATAATATTTGCGTATATGCGTTTTACAAAGATATTTTAGTTCACTTTCTGCCGTAAGTTTTGGCTTATTTCTACGCCAAGGCTGGGCAACCCTAAATGGCAAATATGAACGTAAGTGAAGAGATTCTAACACGCACTGTTGACTTTTGACCATCGCATGTTAGTTTAGACCGTCGTTTGTTGTTCTAGACCGTCACTTGTTGTTTTAGACTGTGAGTAATCATAAAATATTAACGACCGTTTATGTATATTCATTCATTCTGGTCCTCGTTATATTGGTTATATTGTCCCGACTTGCGTTCAATCTTCAATATGTGTGCGTAAATGTATGCAAGTACTTGCGATCGTTTAGTAAAACACACTAAAGAATATGCGTAAGGTTGTTATCTATGCGAAAAAATTACGCGACATTTACGCATTGTTAGTAAAACAGTGCCCCGTTTCTTACATTAGTTTTCTTACAACTTTTGTATGCAAGCTAGCAGTAGTTTTAGAAATCTACTGATCGAACGTGTCTTGAAAACGATAAAAACGATGATTAAATCAGGAATATGGGACATAAAGCCAAATTACATTAGTTTAAATTTCTAGAACGTGACGAATAACGAGAGTTTACCATTTATTTTGGACATGTCATGTTTTTGCCCATCTCGCATTATTTTTATTCCTTTAGCAGCGTTGCTTAGCAGCTAGTCTAATCTATTTTATCAAGTTTCTTGGTGATTGGACTGCATGGTTGAAGCACGAACACGAAGTGCAAAGACGCACAATAACTCTACATGAATTCCTGTGTATGAAACAGTTTGAATCAACTGAAACACTTTCAAGGAGGACTGTTTAAATAATGGAGTATGACCAATGCTAGCTTATATCACAGGTAACTGTATCGTTGAAAACGAAAAAAAAAGGATTTTTTTAAAAATTTATATTTTTCTATGAAAGAAAAACATAAACTTTCGAAAAAATGTTTTCGTTTATTTTTTCGTTTTCAACGATTCAGTTACCTGTGGCTTATATAAGCTAATATCACAACGACTGACAGAGCCTTTATGCAGTATATTGGCATCATCACACATTACTCATCTCTGAAACCAGTAGAAAGTATTCGCTGTGAAAGATTCCCAGGTCGTATTCGATGTTATAACGCTCCGAACACCGCATAACACCGTCATAATAAGGGAAAAGGCGATCAGGTGTGTTTTGTTGGACAGTCAGAAATGATGCCACCAGAACATTGAATGGCACATGTACACATTTTATTTAAGTTAATTTAAAGCGTAGTCACTCACCGGACTTGATTTAACTTTGATTTCCACCGAGGTTGCGCTGTTCTAAGCTGTACCAGAAATAAACACTTCATTTTCCTTTAGTAAATAGTTACATCCCTTACATTTCCCAAGCGTGCCTAATGTCTAAAATTTTAAGAGAGTGTATGCAAAATTAAGAGATTGTTAAGGCATTATGTCTGAATTATCTTCCTGCTAAGACTTGGTCACGGTATATGTCTTCCTGTTGAGACAATGATAATTACCGGGACATCCCATGGATGGACCGGAAGTGTTTGTCTGGTTACATGAAAATAAATAGCCATGTCTGATGTGAGACTATACTTGTCCTTAACGAATACGAGTAGTTCTAGCATGCATTCTGAACATTAATTGAATATTTCAGAGAGAAACTCATGGCTGTTGCTTCTTACTAAAATGCATAATGAAACTACATATCGCGGGCTTAGAATGAGAAGGCCGTAAGTACGAAGTCGATAATTTGAGTAAACAAGTAAAAACTCTCTGAAAATTACTCTTAACTTTATGGAAAAACAACAAGCCTTTTCAACTTCAGTTTGGTCAACATGACAAGTTCCAAATTTCATGGAAATGGGCTGACAAAAAGTGCATTATCATGCAGGTTTCAAATATTTATAAGTCTTATAAGGTCTTCTCATTCTAAGCCAGTGATATGAGAACTTGATTTGTGACATTACACTGACCCGAAGAGAAGTCTGTACCGTTCTTTATGGTGGCGATATCGTTAAGGAATAAAGGAATCAGTTGGTCACCCATTATCGCCGTTCCGCGAAATTATAGAATAATATTTTGTTTGCGTTCAGAGTGTTTTGGCATTGAATTTAACCAGATATTTCACTTTGTTACTGTTTCAGAGATGACTGGAGTAATGAAGCCAAAATAAGCTTTGATGTGGTACATTTGAGCAAGAATGGTGTACGTTATGCATAAATGATACATTAATGTATTTCTAGCATATTTTCGTCCGAATTGTATTATCTTAACCTTCAGTAAACAAGGATTAGAATCTAAGGCGTTTCATAGCTTGGTAGTCATAATAAAAGACGAAATACATGGCTTTGTAATACTCAGTACAAGTGTACTAGTATTTGTATTTTAAGCATCCATTACATCCGCCGAACAACTTAATTACTGAATATTATATTGCCAAGCAACGCTTCCGAAATTGAACAACAAAAATTGACCGTCATCTCTAAGATTGCAGTGAGAGAAATCGTATTTCGTAACATCCTGCAAATTGAAACTAATGTAATTTGGCATCACATGTTTGAGATTTTCGAATCGATCGTGTTTTATCGTTTTGCCTCCCGATATTGGATAAATGAATTTCTCAAACTATTACTAGCGCGCATATAAAATTCTTATTGCGACGTATAAGATTTTGAGTAAAATTAAAAGTCGGTAATTTGCACTCAGTGTTATAATCATCGTTTGCATCTGTAAAATTAGTGTATATTGCATGATTTTATGCTTTCCAAAGGATTAATGCAAAGTGTCTTCAATGCCACTTTTGGTAACAAAATTGTCAGTTTTGGTCTGGTCGAAAAGATGCTGGAGAATCTATATAAATTGTTGCAAATGTGACCTTCCAATATAAAAATCGCGACAATAAAGGCATGAGAAAATCCGACAGGGAAGGTAGCACTCAACCTAACCAGCCGAGCACAGACAGGTAATAAAGCCGCATCTAAATACTTGCAGAAAGTGTTGTATTATTAATTTATTCGTTTGTTGTACGAAAACTAATGTAGGAAGTAGGGATGCTGATAAGCTGTTCTAATGTTCCATTAACAATAACTGACGGTTGTGGAGAAAATGTCTTCGTAAAGTGACTACTGTGGTGTTGGCGTGACAAAAACCAAATACATATACAAAATTGACAAAAATCCCCATGATCCACTTACAAAGCCTCGGTCGACATAACTAATAAATCAAAAATCAAAAACATTCATGCACGTACACTTGTCCGACGTAAACAAGTTTCAAATATCACGATAAGGAATTCATGCGACAATGAGTAATTATTTTGGAAGTCTGTTGTTGTGTTCAAAAAATATAAGGAGTAATAAAAGAGCCTATTTGACTTATCAATGGAGTTTTTGTTGCACTAGAACGATACGCAGTGATCAATGTTACTTTGCGAAGACCAAACACCACATAAATGTAATTCTCACGTAAGGCTGGAATAGAAAATACACGTGTGATTCATGTTACTGATCTACACACAAGGCGTTTCAGAACGACAGTCATTTTTTTATCATTGTCAGAAGAACAAAAATGTTTTGTTTTTAATACGTAACAGCTCATGGCAAATAAATTTAGTTCACACGAAAAAGGGAAGAGTCCAAACGTGTTGACTTTCGCTGGAACTAGAGGATGCACAGAGCATACATGTAAGCCATAGATTGTATTTAAGAACTGTGTACCAATAAAAACTTTTTCTAAATAGTCACAAATGTTCACTTACATACTTTCCGCAATAGCAAACAAACGTTCTGAACATTTGTTACGAATGATTGCCATGAACATATGCCTAAATACAGTCTATGTCTTTGTTATAGAGGATGGCTATCTAAAATTAAGAACGACACATTTTGGAATGTCAACAATCCCGCCCATTTGCAATAAATATATAGATAGATGTCATTTATTAAATTAAATATATTATGTATGTAACATTAACGGCCTATCTGCAAACAATTATTTTCGACACGAAATGATGGCCGGCCAAAATGTAGAACGACCCATACTGGAATAACTACATCAACATCAATTTGCAAAAACGGATATGTCTGTCTAGTTAAATGCAGACAAATGATAACAGGTTGTGCTTAATGTGCCTAACTGTCTGATGTCTTCTAAAACTGCGGACATTAATGGGTTATTTTTTAGACACATAACACATCAGTGGCAATTTAGAATATTACATTCATCTTACAAAATTATTAAGACGATTGTGGAAATTTCATTAAGTGACAATGTTTTAATCGAATTTTCTGTCAACATTATCGAAGATTTAACATGATGTACGTTATGCATAAATGATACATAAATGTATTTCTAGCATATTTTTGTCCAAATTGTATTATCTTTACATTCAGCAAACACGAATTAGAATCTAAGGCGTTTCATAGCTTGGTAGTCATAATAAAAGACGAAATAAATGGCTTTGTAATACTCAGTGCTACTAGTAGTATTTTAAGCACTCATTCAATCCGCCGAACAACTTAATTACTGAATATTATATTGCCAAGCAACGCTTCCGAAATTGAACAACAAAAATTGACCGTCATCTCTAAGATTGCAATGAAAGAAATCGTATTTCGTAACATCCTGCAAATTGAAACTAATGTAATTTGGCATCACATGTTTGAGATTTTCGAATCGATCGTGTTTTATCGTTTTGCCTCCTGATATTGGATAAATGAATTTCTCAAACTATTACTAGCGCGCATATAAAATTCTTATTGCGACGTATAAGATTTTGAGTAAAATTAAAAGTCGGTAATTTGCACTCAGTGTTATAATCATCGTTTGCATCTGTAAAATTAGTGTATATTGCATGATTTTATGCTTTCCAAAGGATTAATGCAAAGTGTCTTCAATGCCACTTTTGGTAACAAAATTGTCAGTTTTGGTCTGGTCGAAAAGATGCTGGAGAATCTATATAAATTGTTGCAAATGTGACCTTCCAATAAAAAAATCGCGACAATAAAGGCATGAGAAAATCCGACAGGGAAGGTAGCACTCAACCTAACCAGCCGAGCACAGACAGGTAATAAAGCCGCATCTAAATACTTGCAGAAAGGGTGGTATTATTAATCTACACTTGTTAAATATTATAAGTACACCAACATGTAATGCGTATATCTTTTTTATTATGCAAGATATCATGTTCATTTTTTGCATGTCTTCATGCGAGTAGCATATCAGCAATATCCGATAATTCGATGATTATTATTCGCACGCTGCGAGCAGTGAACCGTGAATTTTCAAATTATGCAAAAGGCACGGGCAAAACAACTGATTTTCACAACAACTCTTAAAATGTTGCACAGACATTGTCCATCAATACCCACACCAGGAAAACACAAATCCGGAAGAATTACGATAACAAACCGTACAAGAGAGGTTTGTGAAGCATACACGTCTCATGACAGTAAATAGCCTAGTGTAGCTAAGGTCGCCATGACCTTGACCTTTGACCTATTGACCTCAAAATTAGTAGGAGCCTTCATCAGATGATAAGCAATCTCTCTGTAAAGTTTTAAGATCTTAGGTCCTATATTTCTTATGGTGCGGACCAGTGGGTGTTGTGTGTTCAAAGGTTATGGTGAGTTTGACCTTTGATCCAAATGACCTTGAAATTGAGTCGGGCCATCTTTGGAGGATGAATAATCTCCGCCTAAAATTTAAGAATCATAGGTCCAATCGTTTTGGAGTTATTATTAAAAACCATTCGGCATGTCGACCGACCGACTTTTTTCACTGTAACGCTATGTACTGTGTTGGTGTACTTATAACATTTAATGAGTGTATTATTGACGTTCGTTGTACGAAAACTAATGTAGGAAGTAGGGATGCTGATAAGCTGTTCTAATGTTCCATTAACAATAACTGACGGTTGTGGAGAAAATGTTTTCGTAAAGTGACTACTGTGGTGTTGGCGTGACAAAAACCAAACACATATACAAAATTGACAAAAAAGCCCCATGATCCACTTACAAAGCCGCGGTCGACATAACTAATAAATCAAGACTTAAAAAACATTCGTGCACGTACACTTGTCCGACGTAAACAACTGCTATTTTAGACAGCACGATAAGGAATTCGGAAGACAACAAGTATTTATCAAAGTTCCAGTCAGGTCCCTGGAGTTTTTGTCGCACTAAAACGATATGCAGTAATCAGGGTTATTTTGCAAAGACCAAACTCACCACATAAATATAATTCTCACGTAAGGCTGGAACAGAAAATGCAGTTACTGATCTACACACTTTTTGCATTTTGTGTAGAACAAAAATGTTTTATTTTTGATAAGTAACTACTCAAATAATTTTAGTGCATGCGTAAACAAAAGAAAAGAGCCTAAACGTGTTTTGCTGGAACTAGCCGATGCACAGCGCATACATCTAAGCCATAAAATTGCACTTAAGATAATTGTTGTCCATTGTAATTTTTTTCTATGTAGTCACACACGTTCACTTATACGTTTTTCACAATAGCCAATAAACGTTCTGAAAATTTTGTTACGAATGGTTGCTATGAACAAAAACCTTAAATACAGTCTACGCCTTTATCATACACTGTAGAGGATGGAACGACCAATTTTGGAATATTTACATCCCAACCGATTTGCAATAAATATATAGATTAATGTCACTTATAAAATTAAATGTGTTATGTATGTAACATTAATGGCGTATCTGCAAACACTAATTTTCGATACAAAATGATGGTTGTCCAAAATGTAGAACGACCCATACTGGAATAACTACATCAGCACCCATTTGTAATAACGGAAATCTCTGTCCAGTCATATGAAGACAGATGATAACGGCGGGTTGTGTCTAATGATCCTAACTGTCTGCTTTCCTCTCCCATTGTGGACATTAATGGGTTATTTCTAAGACACATAACAAATCATTGAGATTGAGAATTTGGAGTGGTACGACAGTAAGGGAACTGCATTCATCTTCACAAGTTCATTAAGACAGAAGTGGAGATGTCATCAAGTGCCAATGTTGTTATCGAATAATCAGTCTGCATTGCGAAAGTGTTTTTTCATTTTTTCTTTATTAAAGTTGCACTAAGTCTCGACAAAACATTTAGCGTAATTGCTAGTATGTCTTCCATCGTCATGTAATTTCTCTAAACTCATACATTGGATACCGTGTTTTACTTAGATAACTTCTGTAAATCCTTACCTTAGGTCCAAATCTAAATTATTTAACATACAAATGTAATTCTTACTACTTAAAGTTATGGGCGGGTATAGTTTGAAGAAGCTCATTATTTGAATCATTATTAATATTGCATATGTATTTACCGCACTTTGTAGTTGTAAAAGAATTGTGTAAATCTAATTTAAATCGGAGCGTGTGTTTTGGGTTTTGTGTTTTGATAAACAAAGACTATGTTAAGTGTACATGAACTTCGGTACCAGCCGAGGCATATCGCATATTATGTGAGCGATAAAATGAACTTTGTCCATATTTTTACTAGGTTAAATAGCTTTTCACAATATCAAAAATGTTTTGAAAATGTATTGTGATTATTGTTATGAAGTATAAAAAGGTACATGTATAGATAAATGTCAGTTAATTAATTATATGGATACTTAACCATACTGCATCAGTATCAGTCTCAAAGTATGTCTTTCATGCGAAATGATGACTATCCAAAATCTAGAACGATCCAGTTTGGACTAACTATATCTACATCAATTTGCAATAACAGAAATGTCTGTCAAGTCATAAGAAGACAAACGATAACGGGTTGTGCATAATGATCCTAACTGTGTCTGATTTCCTCTCACATTGCAGACATTAATGGGCTATTTAACAAATCATTGGGAATTCGGAATGCTAAGACAGTAAGTGAACTGCATTCATCTCCTCAAGTTCATTAAGACAGAAGTGGATATTTCATCAAGTGCCAATGTTGTTATCGATTAATCAGTCAACATTATTGAAGATTCAACATTAGCTGACCAAACACAATGTGCCGATCACCTGCAATCATTCTGCTGCAATAACATAATAGCGCAATACCTATTTATTATTTCCTGGCAACTGCTTTGGCAATAGCAAAAGATGTACAAGAAAAAATAATATCACTTTGGTGAAGACTATTTGTATAAAAATGGCAATACTCTAAACAAATTATCTTCTGATACTAACAAACATATTCTACGATCAAAAGAAGCATTAAATGATGGACTGCAACCATATCTATTACATTATTTCACCAAATTCAGAACAAGGAATAATTCATTACCTATTGAAACGGGTAACTAGACTAGAATACTAATAAATAAACAACTTGTAATTTTTGTAGAAACAATTCCGTGATTGAATTTCATTAGTTATTTGAATGTGACCAATTATCAAACGCAAGAAGACACTTTATTAAACCATAGACATACAAGTATATTAATCTCGAGAAACCTGAGAGGGCAAACAGCATATCGGAATTTCTGAAACTCAGTAAATTTGTAACATTTTTTTATATAAAATGTCTTAACTAACCTTCAACTTTCGAATAAGATATTCGTGGCACTAGTATGCCATGTATTCGTTGATTATGATAAAACTTTGTATGTATATACTTAATCGTATTATTTTACTAACCCGGTATACCCACGTTGGTACGATGATGCCGTCTGTGTCATTCAAAGGTTCAATCAACATACAATATTGACGATAATTACACATAAGGGTAAGCCATTCTTTTAGTATAAGTCGCCAATCGGACAATAAATATAAACGATGTATAAGCAAACCATTGTCAACTATGGTTAGAAACTAGGTGAGGTCGATAAAGAAAACTTTGACGAAGTTGGAACAGTGGAAAGGTAAAGTTATAATTGTAAAAAATGAAAAGAAAATCGGGGAGTAGTGAAGTCATTTCAAACAATTTAATCACACATTTGTGGAAGGTCGTCAAACGATTCAGTTGTTTCAAAGAAGAACCACCGTTGAAGCATTATATAATTGACAATGTCAAAGCTCTGCCTAAATAATAAGTTGATAATATTGACGTCTTCGTTTGCTCTCGGTATTCTTTTTTGAAGGATATTTGGTTTGTGATGGAATATGTAATTCATTATTGCGCTGTAAGTCCCCCGTTAGCTCTATTCTGTCTTAATCAAACATGGTCGACCAGACAAATTGAGGCTGCAAATGTATTTGTTTTCTAGATAAAGTTCATTTATTTTCTTTACAGAACTGATTCGTTTCAATCGGTCTTTGTTATTCATGTATAAATTTATCTTGAAGAAGAAGTTCATTTGTAATTTGTGAAATTGAGAATATGTAATGAAAAGAAGTTGCAAGGAAACGCATTTTGTTCACGTCCGATGATAAGCGTGGACGTTTGGAAGGCAATTTATGTTGTCTACAATCAAATTTATTAATGTAAGTCAGCCAAGCAGGGTACCAAGGAATATTGTACAGAAATATTGATACTGTCTCATTAGGAGTGCACCTCGAGCTAAGTGCAGACGAGGATCTTTAAATGGTTAAAAAGCACTAGGCTATATTTCACTCAAACTTTCAGTTCATCAAAGCCTCATAAAATCTTAGAATGGCAACTACAAACTCTATTCTTAAAGAATGACGTTACATTGTATGCGTATGGATGGTGTACTATATGTACTTGTATAATAACCAACAATGATATATAATAAATACCCACGGCAAACCCACCACATTTGGAAGAAATTATCGAGCTCTTTAAAAAGATTCATTTAAAACATATTTTTGCCGCAGCCTGATTTCGGGCCTGCAAACAACTCTTAGTAAAACATATCAGAGTCATTCAAAAATACGTTGAAAAAATCATTTATAGACAGCATTAATATAATACTCCCTATAGAGTTGAATGTATTTCAGAAATAAGTCAAAATATAAATGGGGTTTGTTGAGACAACAATAATTAATTGCATTTAGATGTCCCTAATTGATAAAGAGCGGTGCGCAGAATGTTTGACCAATCCCGCTTGTTTCCATAAATATTCTCATTTCCTCTGGACTACAAATAACAATGCAACCAATTTATGTTTTCATAATGTTTTGGGACAAAAATCAATTATCAAACAAAACGAATATGGTTCATAAAAGATAAAAAAAAATGCAAATCTTTATCTACAAACAATGTTGCAGTTTCGCGCAGAGTAATTAACCATGAGAGATTGAGACAGTAGTTATGGGAGAATATACTGCGTAATTATGTATGATACTCCAAATAATATATCTGCCAAGAAGAGCATGCCACATAAAAGGGTTGCAGACAACAAACGTATGTGCCAATATGCATTTGTAAAGACTGTACTTTGATATGGTAAATGGCGACTAACTTCTGCATGTTCTCCTTAACGTTATGAATTATCATTATTTTCACAATTCCGCAAAAAATATTCCACCTTCCACGAATGCCTGGCTATTCAAATTCAAATGATCAAGAGTCTACTTACGATCATCACAGTTGCACGACTTCTACTTCACGATCTTACTCCTTCAAATTTACGATAGTTTCATTTTTCCCAAGCGTGCCTTATCTCTTAAAATGCCTATACAGACATGTTCAAAGCGTATGTCTAAAATATCTTCCTGCTGAGACACGATCACGGCATATGTCCTCCTGATCAAGCAATGTTAATTATCGGGACACCCAATGGATAGACAGGAAGTGCTTGTCTATTTATATGTAGAAACATTAACCTTATTTACATTATGATGCTAAACATAGCTTTATTTAAACGAATACAAAACGTTAGTTGTCCCAAATGTAGAACGACCAATACTGGAATAACTACATCAACATCAATTTACAATAACGGAAATGTCTGTCCAGTAATATGAAGACAAATGTCAACGGGTTGTGCTTAATGTGCCTAACTGTGTGATTTCTTCTAGAACTGTGGACATTAATGGGTTATTTCAAAGACACATAACAAATCAGTGGTAATTTAGAATATTACATTCATATTCCCAAGTTTATTAAGACGATTGTGGAAATTTCCTTAAGTACCAGTGTTTTTATCGATTTTTCTGTCAGCATTAACGAAGATTCAACATTCTTTGACCGAAACAACCCGCCGATTACCTGCAATCATTTTTGCTGCAATAACACACTCGTAACTCTATGTCGTCAAAACAAGTCAGCATTATAAAGAAGAACCAACAAAGAAGTCTTATGTCATTGACAATATCAAAGTAATGTTTCAATACTAGATATATATACCATTGACGTCTTGGCTTGCTCTTGGTATTTGTCTTTGAAGGATATATTGGTTTGTGGTGGAATATGTAATTCATTATTACGCTGTAAATCCCCCACAATCTCTGTTCTGTCATAATCAATCATGGTCGACCAGACAGAATGAGGCTGCAAATGTATTTTTTTCTAGATGAAGTTCATTTATATTCTTTATTAAACGGACTCGTTTCAATCGGTCTTTGTTATTCATGTATAGATTTATCTTGAAGAAGAAATTCGTTTGTAGTTTGTGAAATTGAGAATATCTAATGAAAAGAAGTTGCAAGAAAACGCATTTTGTTCACGTTGATAACACAGCGCCGGTCCGATGATAAGCGTGGACGTTTCGAAAACAATTTATGTTGTCTACAATTAAATGCATTTATCTAAGTCAGCGAAGAAGAGGACCAGGAATATTGTATTAAAATATTGATATTGTTTTATTCTGTCTCATTTAGAGTGCACATCGAGCTAGGTACTGATGAGGATCTTAAAATAATTCAACACTTGAGTTCGGGTTATATTTTACTCCAGCTTTCAGTTCCATGACACATCATAAAACTCACAATGGTAACTGCAAATACCGATCTTAAAGACTGACCTTGTGCGTATGAATGGAAAATAGAGATCTTTTCAAGTATCGTTTTAAACCGTCTTTATGCCTGGTTTCGAATCTGTGAAGAGCTCTAAGTATAATCTATATTAAACTAAACTAGTACCTAGTGTAAATGCCACAGATGCATGCTTATGGTCAGTCTTAGGAAAATAACGATATACATACCCACATAATTGTGCTTAATATTCTTCAACGTTTTCCAGTTATTGGATGACTCAAATAAATGAGCAGTAATTTATTGATTTAGTTAAAAATAAGTCGAATTTGTTATTAAGATGCTGTGGTAGTGCAGAGAACATTGCCTTTCACGCGATCAATTTCTGGGAAATAAACTCTGTAATAATTTGTTTTACGATCATTGTAAAATATTTATGAGATAACTAATACGATTAATTCTCTCTGAAATGTTCTGGAAATCATTAATTGTAAGGGTATTAAAATACACTTTGTTTGTATCTGTGAATAATTTGAACAGCTAGTATGAGAATTCTTAGTAGTTTGAGTTGGGACGAAATTACGCAGAAAGTTTAGTTTTGGTAGGTTTAACTGCGCACCATCACGGTGCATTTTAAAAGAAACAGAACATGAAAACAGCACTGTTTCGAAATTGAAATTTAGTGACAAACCACGTATATTCAGTACATGCTCCCTATAGTCTGACTTGAAGTGGGTGACTGTGTGTATCGCACTAGTAAGTAACGCACATTTTCAAGTTCTGACAGCGTACCATCTCCGTGCGATGGTCTGGCTATTGAATGGGGACCTTACTCGCACGTTATGCCCACGTGCGTTGCGCATACGTATTAAATTGGCAGTAGAAGGTACGCATCGGTCGTATGCAGATAGCACGCAGCGAAGTTTTTCATACTGCGTCGAGTCTGCATGCTCTCCACAACGTACAGAGGCGATTCTCACCACGTACCTCACTGGCGCGTTTGAACGCAAACACCACGTACTTGCATGCACGCCCAAATTGTGACCGTCGCTTTAAGTATATTGGCTTGCTTGAAATTTTTGGGGATAGTTATGGATTGTCGTTCTGCGTTTTGACTCTTGTATGAGTGGCTAGGCGACGTCGCTGTTTCTGTGTGGCATTGGGTTATCTGTGCGTCATTTATACATCCGTGTTTAACATCTTAGACAACCATAAACATAATATCATGTGTTTTTAAGTTAATTTGTCGATTTGTTGCCAAAGAGAAGTTATGTACAACCTCAACTGTTAAGAAAAGACATATTAGCATGGAATGCTAAGATAAGATAAGATAAGATAATCTTTATTTAACGTTGGTAATGTTTAAACATGTTAACATAAACTTGAAGCTTGTATCCGACATAAACATTGACTATCCAATAACAAACAAACAAACAATCTATAAAATAAACTAAGATTAAACATATTAAAGACAGTATCACATTCAAACGCTCATTATAATATAGAAAGGTAAAATATTTGAATACTCCAGGAAAGACGTGGGTACAAACTAAAACTAAGACATGTATATTAAAGAATATAACACAAATTGAGCAGATTAATAGAAACAATGGAAACCAAATCTAGATAAACAGCAAGATTATTGGAACAAAAGTACATAAAAAACAGTCACAAAAATTAAAAACTGTATTTATAAAAAGATCATGACTAAAATAAATAGCAAAGAAAGACATGTTCAATGGAATAGACATTAAGTGGCTAAAAAAGAAGTACAGAATGGCATACAAAATGGCATGCATAATGACATACAGAAATGGCATACATAGTTGCAATCATATAATTAAAAAGAATTCAATAAATAATCCATGCAGTTTTATGTTTAAAGCAACATGATATACGTCACAGACTGTACATGTACATGCAAAGTTAGGCAAATAAACGAACATAAAACGAACCAAAAAACGTATACAACCAGTGTCAATCGAGTGGATGCAATACATCCTAAAAATTAATTAAAAGGGGGAAAAATAAGAAACTGAGAGGAAACGTGAAGCAAAAGCCGACGATTAAGATAGTGCTAAGAAGGCGTATCACCTCATATCAGATATGAAATGAACAGATTGACACTGCTTGTATACGGGTAATATCAACAGTAAGTGAAGCAATAATAAGTACATACGAGCTAGTCAGCAGTGTTTTAGCACATGATTATAGCATCACTGTGTTATAAAGTAACATAGATATCTATATCTTTGCTTCACGTTTCCTCTCAGTTTCTTATTTCTTACTATATTTAGTGCTTTTGACTGTTGGCACTACAAGAGTGTTTGTGTTCCTGAAATTATAGTTTTTAGATTTAACATTTATAAGTTCTTGTATGTATACAGGTGAGATGTCATTTAAACCTTTAAAGACTTCAATGGCTATTTGTCGTAGACGACTTATATGTAAAGTTGGCATATTTACTCTATCCAGGAGTGATTCATAGTCAGATTCAAAATCGTTAAATACTAGTTTAAATGCTCTGAATTGTAGTTTTTCAAGTTTGTTGGTGTTTTTCTTACTGCAGAAATGCCAGACTATAGGACAGTAGTTAAAATTAGACCTGACAAAGCATTTGTAGATAAGAAGTTTAGTTTCTTTAGTTAGACATTTACTAAGTCTGTACAGGACATTTAGTTGTCTTGCTGCTTTAATACAGATATTTGTAACATGTAACTCAAAATTTAAAAGGGAATCAATTTCTATGCCAAGTAGCTTTACATGAGAATCACATTTAATATCTATGCCACTGACTGAAAAAGACTGGATATTTTCAGCAGTATGTTTACCAATACAAATGGCTTGGAATTTGTCTGGGTTAGCCTGCATATGATTATCCTCAAACCATTTTATCATAAGTTCGCTTTCGCTTTCAAGTGTAGATTTAAGGTTATGAAGATTGGTACTGTTAAAAGAGAGAGTATTGTCATCAGCGTAGTTATATGTTGTTCATTTGTTAATGAAGTAAAAAATGTCATTTATGAATATATTGAAGATCAAAGGGCCTAAGATAGAGCCTTGGGGAACTCCTTTGCTAACATTCATCCATGTGCTGTAAGAGTCCCCAAGTCTCAACTGTTGTTTACGGTCAGAGAGATAATTTAACATCAGGCCAGCCGCAGAGTCACTAAGACCGTAGGCTTGTAATTTAAGGACACTCAAATTATGAGGTAGGCAGTCGAAAGCTTTGGATAGGTCCATAAGTATAGCAGCAGCATACTCATGCTTGTCTAGAGCACTCTTCCAATCCTCCATCAATCTAATTAGAGTAGTTTGACATCCAAATTAAGGTCTAAATGCTGATAAAAAAATATGAAAAATATTAGAAAAATAAGATGAAAGTTGGTCATTTATAGATTGTTCGAAGATCTTAGATAGTGTTGGTAGGATGCTTACAGGCCTATAATTCTTTTTCTGGAAAGGATCATCCTTTTTATAAATAGGGGTAACTTGTGCCATTTTAAGTCTATCTGGGAAATGAGCAGTTTGGAAACTTTTGTTGATAATGTTAGCAAGAGGCGTAGCTAGAGAGCCTGCCCCTGCCTTAATAATACGTGGCGGTAAATTATCTAGTCCGGTGGCTTTTTTGGGGTTTACTTTAGAGAGGAGTTTATTTACATAATTTGGATTAACAGGTTTGAAATCAAAGGTTTCTAGTGATGGGTTGTTTTCATGTATACTTTTTATGCTGGGATGGGATTGGTCAATTTTGGCTGAACTATTTATTCCTATATCTCTGGCTATGTTAACGTAAAAATCATTAAGGATGTTACATACTTTATCTTGAGATGTCAATATATTACTATTTTCATTTAGAATGACTTTAGCATCATATTTACTTGTACATTTACTGGATAGGAAGGGTTTATGCTATCAATTAAATACCACTCTACACCAATGGAGTTGAATCAACATAAACCAGTTGGCTATTCTAGTTCATTCGTAAAATAGACACACAATTTAGTGTATGCGGAACTTTTGATATATACAATGCCTTACAAAGTTACAGAATTGTTCCACACTTTAACCTCCCGATAAGATAGTATTTTTATAACATCAAGTTAAACTTAAGGTAATATGATTCTGAACGAGTTTACATTTGTAACTAGAAATTCCCGCAGTGGGAATTTGAATAAATTGTATTTCCTACAATAATGTTAAATAAGTGTTTTCTGAAACTACCGGTATTTGTCATTCCAAATAGTTAAGAATGCGATTCGATTAAATGTTGTTATAGTTCTTGTTCTAACAAAGTATCAGGAAATTCAAAACAAGAAAAATAAGCATCCCTCATTATGAGTTCCTTGGAATTGTCATGCTATCATAAAAGATAATAGTAAATACTAACATTCCTATTATCAAAACATCTAATTGCACCGATTCATTCTTGTTTTGCAACTATGACAGAGGAATGCATGTTTATTGCAACTATCAATTTGTATTGCAACTATCACCGACAAAACGTATATTTAAGCTTGGCTGAAATTTGTGAATAAGGACTGGTAAGAATTTCAATATAATAGTGCATGGATATATAAACGTAATCGCCGTTGATCGAATAGTCGATATCAACCTTAATGCACATTGGCATCCCCACTTTCATCTTCATGAACTGGTGAAGATGCATCTATTGTTATAGCCATTGCAGATCTCCCATTGAAGTGTCATTTGACTTAAAAAAAGTCCATTAGTGTCAACAAAGCGAGAGAAAAACAGGTATTTAGGATCATTAGTCACAATCTATTGTCATTGGTCTTAATGTGGCGAGTCAGGCATTTCCGTTATTCCAAATGGGTGATTAGCAATTATTCTAGATCAACAGTTCTACATTCTGGATAGCCACCATTGCAAATGGGTAGCAGACAACTGTCCAATAATAGATTTAAACAACACATTACTGTATCCGGTACGGCTCCAACTGTCAGGTTCCTTAACAGACATTTTATCAATCACGCTGTAATTAACTTGCGCCAGTATCGATCAGGTACTTATTTTACTCAAAGGATATACCGCTGAAGGTCATAAGTACAATATCGATATTTTGAGAAAACAAACAAAACTGTCCGAAAATTACATTTTACTAATCGTAAACTAAGCTGTTTTACAGTTAGATTTACATGAAAGCATAAGAAGCACATTGTGATGCTGATTTTAAACATGTATCTCGCAAACAACTTTATGACGTCATCAACGCTGGACAGAAGGTTACCTGTAATTCCTTTTAACTCCTTACATAATCAACCATAGTTTGGATAAAACATAACATATCTAGTACACAGCGGAAAAGCAATGTCCAAATGAGCATTCTTCTTGTGTATGTAATAACTAGCATAGTCATGATTTTACTTCCTTAGTCCGAAAATGCACACCAGTCGTCAATTGATTTCAATAACGCACTTATAATAATGAGTATTTCAATTGTAGTAGTTTTTGACTATTTCTGGTATCATAATTTCGTCTAGCCAAGCTATTTCGTACTATCCTAATTGTCTCCTTGTAGGACGTTAATAACGAGATAATTTCCCAAGTCTTTGAAAACTGTTTAGATATTGTCGACAGGTTCACACTTAAAGCACCAATGTCATTGTGTGACATCACGTTAAGTACATTCGATTCGGTGCTTAAAATGAGACACTAAGTACGCTTATGCAGACTCGCTGGCTTAGAATGAGAAGGTCGAACAAAGTCGATATTTTCAGAAAACAAGAAAAAACTGTCGGAAAAATACACTTACTTATGGTAAAAGAAGCAGTTTCAATGTCTTTTAGGTCAACATGACAAGTTCCGATTTTCATGAAGGTAGGCTCAAAAAGAAGCGCTGTGTGATGCTGATGTTAAATATGTATCGGTCTGATATATACACCCTTCGCATTCTAAGCCAGCGATATTACCCAATTTACATTTATAACAACCGACAAAATATTTCGGCACCAATCTGATGTAGTCCAGTTTTAATTTATGTCTAAATTGCGTGTTATATAATGGAACACACCGTGTGCCTACTAGATGCTCAATTCTTATTGCGTAAATTTATTGATTGAAAACTCAGAGAATGTATTTATATATGTCTAGCATAGAATAAAATAACCATTTGTTTTCAATCTGCCTGTCCTCTTGGGCTTACACATTTGATTTTTTCTGCACAGGAAATGTCATTTCAATTAGGTGTACAATTCTAACTCAAACATTTCCTGTGAAACAAAAAACAAATGCAGCATCTAATCGTATTATATTCTGAACAAGTTTGAATAAAAAACTTTATTGTCAGAAATACAATTTATTCTAACCCCCAGTAGGCGATATACGTAACGATTCAAATCTGGAAGCGTTCAGAAATTATATCATATAATCATAGTTTCAAATACTCAGTAGACATTATGAAGAAATTATGTTATCAAATGATTAAATCGTCGAATTAATCTCTTACTTTGTCTATCATTTTACACCTGGTAGACATATTGCTGGCGTAGAATGAGAAGGCCGTAACTACAAAATCAAAAGTTAGAGAAAACAAGACAACTGCCTGACAATCACTCTCTACTTATGGTTAAACACGCTTTTCAACATCAGTTTGGTCGACATGTCAAATCCCATTTTTCATAAAAAGGCCCATAAGATGCACCTGATGATGTACATGTCAAATATGCATAGGTCTTATTAGGTCGTAAGTGGCACTTATGCCCTTCTCATTCCAAGACAGCGATTTGCAAATCCAGTTATTACATCTTATCTATTATGTTTGATTCGATAATAATATAACCAACTCAAAAATACTTGCACAAAGGGTTGTCTTATTTTTGACGTTTTTGTGCCAAAACTAATGTAGGAAGTAGGGTGCTGATTAGGGGTTGTAATGTTCCATTGACAATAACTGACGGTTGTGAAGTGTATGTCTTCGTAAAGTGGCTACTATGGTGTTGGCGTGACGAATACCAAACATACATAACAAACCACATGATTCACTTAGAAAGCCGCGGTCGACAAGAACAATAAATCATGTACTACAGACCATCAACACCATGCACGAACGACGTACACAACATTATTTAATACAATTCAAAATGGGTTGGCCAATGTTGTGTGTCAAATACCAAACACGCACAACAAAAGGAAATTATTTACTTACAAGATAATGAGAAAATCAGACAAGGAAAGCAGCACTCAACCTAACCTGCTGAGTAGAGAAGACAACAACAACACAACAGATCCACACGGAGCGGTGCCCACACCCAACTTAACAAGGAAACAACAACAAAAACGGTGATCCCAAGTGACCGAACGAAATGCAGCCAAGACACGACACAGTTTTACAAACGGATGTCAAAACGGTGACCCAAGCGACTAAACGAGACATAATTGCACAGTGACCTCATTTAATAAGTTCACAGGACTGGTATACACAAACCACAAATAAGTTATTACGGACGTTCATGCACGTAGATCCAAAATGTATTGACTTTCGCATTTAAAAAATCTCAGATCGATTACCTATCAGAAAACAGTTATTAAAGAATAGTATGTTATCCATACACAATGATGGCTATCCAAAATCTAGAATGATTCATATCGGAATAACCACATCAGCGTCCATTTGCAATAACGGAAATGACTGTGCAGTCATATGAAGACAAATGATAACGGGTTGTGCTTCATGTTCATAACTGTGTGCTTTCGTCTAGGATTGCGGACATTAATGGGTTATTTCTAAGAAATGTAACAAATCATTGGAAATTTGGAAATCATACGACAGTAGGAGCATTATATTCATCTTAACAAGTTCATTAGGACGATAGTGGAGATGTCAACAAGTGCAGCAATGTTGTTATCTATTATTACTAAAGGGTATAATTTATATAAGGTTTTAAATTATCCTGACTTACCAATATGCGTGTAACTAACATTTCTTCAACAGTAACATAATTTCTCAATTCTCATTGATTGACTCCTGGGTATTATGAACTCATTTATTAAGGAAATCCTTAACTTAGGTTTAGCTTTAAATCTTTTATACAAATGTAATTCTCACTAATTAAAGGTATGGGCGTGTATATTTTGAAGAAGCTCATTACTTGAATCAAAATTAGTATTGCATATGTATTTACCGCAAAACAATTGTATAATATAATTTAAATCGGAGTTTATGTTCTTTAGGCATAAAACATTTCGTTACAAGGCGTGCGTGTATTGCAACCCATCTTTAAAATAGCAATTATTAACGAAGACATTTGGAACATTCTTCAAACCATAAACACCCATCCCGGGACAATCATTATTGAAAGCTTCGTAAATCTAGAAAACGACTACCAACTAATATCAAGGCTTTTGTTTATAATACAACACAAGGGTTCATCAATGTGGTTGTCTTTCATAAAGTAAATGGGTTATATTGTAGACAACATTAATAAACTACTCCCTATAGAGTTGGATGTATTTCATAAATAAGTCAATCAATAAATGGGGTTTGTTGTAGACAACAATAATTAATAGGCTTTAGATGTCCCTGATTTATAAACATCAATGCGAAGAATGTTTGACCGGTTCCGCCTGTTTCCATAAATTGTCTCATTTCCTGGACTACTTATCAAATGTACAATGCATCCAAGTTAATCTTCAAAATATGTTGGGACAAAAATCAATTATCAAATCAGAAGAATATGTTTCATAAAGTAGATGAGAAAAATGCACAACTTTATCTTCAAATAATGTTGCAGTTTCACACAGAGTAGTAAATCATGATATATTGAGTCAGTAGTTATAGGAGAATATACTGCCTTATAATGTATGATACTTCAAATAACATATCTGCCAGGAAGAGCATGCCACTTAAAATGATTGCAGACAACAAACGGATGTACCAATATGCAGTTGTAAAGACTGCACTTTGATATGGTAAATTTATGGCAAGTTACTTCTACATTTTCCCCTTAACATTATAAATTATGATTATTGTCACGATTGTCCAGGAAATATTCCACCTTCAACGAATGCCTGGTTATTCATATTCAACATTTCAAGTGTCTACGTACGATCATCACAGTTGTACGACTTCTACATCACGATTTTACTCCTTCAAATTTACGATAGTTTCATTTTTCCCAAGCGTGCCTTATCTCTTAAAATGCCTATACAGACATGTCCAATGCGTATGTCTAAAATATCTTCCTGCTGAGACACGGTCACGGCATATGACCTCCTGATCAAGCAATGTTAATTATCGGGACACCCAATGGATAGACAGGAAGTGCTTGTCTATTTATATGAAGAAACATTAGCCTTGTGTACAGTATGACGCTAGACAATGCTTTTCTTAAACTAATACGAAACGATGGTTGTCCAAAATGTAGAACGATCCATACTGGAATAACTACATCAACATCAATTTGCGATAACGGAAATGTCTGTCCAGTCAAATGAAGACGAATGATAACGGGTTGTGCTTTATGTGCTTAACTGTCTGATTTTTTCTAGAATTGCGGACATTAATGGGCTATTTATAAGACACATAACAAATTAGTGGTAATTTAGAATATTACATTCATCTTCCCAAGCTCATTAACGACGATTAAGACGATTGTAGAAATTTCATAAAGTGCCAGTGTTTTTATAGATTTTTCTGTCAACATTATCGTAGATTCAACATTCTGAGACCGAAACAACAACACGCTGATCACCTGCAATCATTTTATGCTGCAATAACATACTCGTAACTCTATATCGTCAAAACAAGTCAGCATTATAAAGAAGAACCAACGTAGAAATCTGATGCCATTGCCAATATCAAAGTTCTGTTTCAATAATAAATATATAGCATTGACGTCTTCGTTTGCTCTCAGTTTTTTTGAAGGATATATTGGTTTGTGGTGGAATATGTAATTCATTATTACGCAGTAAATCCCCCACAATTTCTGTTGTGTCTTAATCAATCATGATCGACCAGACAGAATGAGGAGGGAAATGTATTTGTTTTCTAGATAAAGTGGATTTATTTTCTTTATTAAACGGATTCGTTTCAATCTGTCTTTGTTATTCATGAATAGATTCATATTGAAGAAGGAATTATTTTGTATATTTATAAGGCAACTTATATTGTCTTAAGTTAAATCCATTTATAAAAGTCAGCCAAGAAGAGGACCATGGGATACAGTATAAAATATTTATATTTTTTCTTTCTTGTTTCGGGTACACAGTGAATCAATTATTTTTATATATTTAATATAATTCAACATCTTATTTCTCGTCTATATTCGAGGGGTGTTCGAAAAGAAATTGATCATTATACGTACATATCGTTGTAGTTGCGATATTTTTGTAGGTCAAATTTATTATAACTAGGTCACGGTGCATGGTGTTTGTAAACTAGGTCAAGTTGCAGTTATGCCTCGTTTTGGCGGTAAATATTTGGCATAAAAATAATAAAGTTAACAACATTGGTATCCAATGGATACTATGCTTATTACGTGATGTCCAAAACGTCATCTTACTTTACATGCAAACAATTAAAGTTACACCCTAAAACTTTGAAACGATGTTTTAACTTAGTTTAACAGAGGGTGAAACACAGACTCACTATCATTAACCAAGACTGAAGCAGAAATATCATATACTAGTGTGCGCTATCCAACAATACAAGTATGCTACAAAGGCGAATCTTAAGGACTGACGTCATGCGTATGAAGAGGTTACTATAATAACCAACAATAATGACGACAAACCAGCCACATCCGGAATCAAAAATAGAGACCTTAACCACGATAACTAAACAACGTTGGTATACAGCATCCTGATAACGAACCTGCGAACAGTACGATATGTAATACACTACATGTAGTACAAAATGTAAATAACATGATTAGGAATAGCGATTCAAACAATCACATAGTTGAGCATAATATTCCTAAACGTTTCACAGTTTTAGATGACTGACATAAGTTAGAAATTAGTCGAATTTGTTATTAACATGCGGCTGTACTGCAGCGAATGTTGTTTTTCACGCGATCAATTTCTGGGAAAATAAAATTTGCAATAATTTGTTTTACGATCATTGTAAAATATTTATGAGATAACTAATACGATAAATGCTCTCTGAAATGTTCTGGAAATCATTAATTGTAAGGGTATTAAAAGACACTTTTTTGGTGTCTGTGAATAATTTGAACAGCTAGTACGGGAATTCTTAGTAGTTTGAATTGGGACGAAATTGCGCCGAAAGTTTAGTTTTGTTGGGTTTTACTGCGCACCATCACGGTGCATTTTATAAGTAACATAGCATGAAAACGGTACTGTTTCGCAATATAATTTTATTCACAAACCACGTATATTCAGTACATGGTCCCAATATTATGACTTGAAGTGGGTGACTTTGTGTATCGCACTAGTTAGTTGCGCACATATCAAGTAAGTTATGAAAGCGCACCATCTATGTGCGATTGTCTGGCTATCGTATGATGGAATCTTACTCGCACGTTATGTCCACGTGCGTTGTAACAGTATATAGTACGCGCATCGGTCGTATGGAGACGAACACAAAGACCGAATGCATTTAACACGCAGCGAAGTTTTTCATACTGCGTCGAGTCTGCATGCTCCCCAATACGTACAGAGGCGATGCTCACCACGTACCTCACTAGCGCGTTTGAACGCAATCACCACGTACTTGCACGTACACCTAAATTGTGACCGTCGATTTAAGTAGAATGGCTTGCATGAAATTTTGGGGGATAGTTATGGATTGTCGTTCTGCATTTTGACTCTTGTGTGAGTGGCTAGGCGATGTCGCTGTTTCTGTATGGCATTGGGTTATCTGTGCGTCATTTATACATCCGTGTTTGACATCTTAGACAATCATTAACACCATCACATGTGTTAAGTTAATTTTTCGCTTTGTGGTCAAAGAGAGGTTATGTACATCCTAAACTGTTAAGAAAAATCATATCGTCATGGAATGCTATCAATTAAATATCACTCTACACCAATGGAGTTGAATCAACATAAACCAGTTGGCGATTCTAATACATTCGTAAAATACACACAAAATTTAGTGTTTGCGGAACTTTTGACGCTCAGTAGATACAATTCCTAACAAAGTTAGAAAATTGTTCCACACTTTAATCTCCTGATAAGATAATATCTTTATAATATCAAGTGAGTTGTTAAACTTAAGATAATACAATTTCTGAACGAGTTTACATTTGTAACTAGAAATTCCCGCAGTGGAAATTTGAATAAATTGTATTTCCTACAATAAAGTTAAACAGTGTTTTCTACAACTATTTGCCATTCAAAATCGTATAGAATGTAATACGATTAAGTGTTGTAATAGTTCTTGTCTAACAAAGTATCAGGAAATTCAAAACAAGAAAAAAAATCTTCCATCATTTTGAGTTTCTTGATATTGTCGTGCTACTATAAAAGATAATAGTGAATACTAACATTCCTATTATCAAACTATCTAATTGACCCGATTCATTCTTGTTTTGCAACTATAACAGAGAAATTCATGTTTATTGCAACTATCAATTTGTATTGTAACTATCAACGACAAAACGTATATTTAAGCTCGGCTGAAATGTGTGAATAAGGACATGTAAGAATTTCAATACAAAAATGCCCGGATATATAAACGTTATCGTCGTTGATCGAATAGTCGATATCAACCTTTATACACATCCCCACTTTCGTCTTAATGAACTGGTGAAGATAAATCTATTGTTCTAGCCATTTCAGGTCTCCCATTGAAGTGTCATTTGACTTAGAAAAAGTCCATTAGTGTCAACAAAGCGAAAGGAAAACAGGTAATTAGGAACATTAATCACACTCCATTGTCATTGGTCTTAATGTGACTGGACAACCATTTCCGTTATTCCTAATGGGCGCTGAGCAATTAATTTAGATCAACCGTTGTATATTCCGGATGGCCACCATTGCAAATTGGTCGTAGACAACTGTCCAATTGTTGATTTATTTAAGAAACCCATTGCTGCATCCGCTATCGGCTAATATTGTCGGGGTTTACTTTTCTGATATTTGTATAAATCAGGTTGAACTCTGCTTGCACCAATAGAAATCAAATTCTTACTTTTCCCGACAATAAAACTCTGAATTATTTAATTTTTACATGTTAAGACTTTTGGAAACATAAGCAAACGTTTCTTGATCATCTCCACCTAATACACTGTTAAACTATTTAAATATATTTAGGCTTTCTCGGTATCTGAAATGACGCCACATAATTTATCAGGTTACACATACCACAACGCATGGTTACACCGCAACATTGGTTGCTATGTCCCATTAACAATAACTGACGGTTGTGAAGTGTATGTCTACGTAAAGTGGATACTGTGGTGTTTGCGTGACGGATACCAAACCTACATAACAAACCACATGATTCACTTACAAAGCCGCAGTTGACATGAACAATAAATCACGTACTACAGACCATCACCACCATGCACGAACGACGTAAACAACTTTATTTCAAACAATGCAAAATGGGTTGTAAAGTGGCCAGTGTTGTGTGTCAAATACCAAACACGCTCAACAAAAGCACATCATTTACTTACAAAAAATGAGGAAATCGGACAAGGAAAGCAGCACTCAACCTAACCAGCTGAGTACAGAAGTCAAAAACAACACAACAGATCCACACGGAGCAATGCCCAAACCCAATTTTACAAGGAAACAGCAACAAAAAACGGTGATCCGAAGTGACCGAACGAAACGCAGCCTAGACACGACACAGTTTCACAAATGAATGTCAAAACGGTGACCCAAGCGACATAACGAGACATAATTGCACAGTGACCTCATTTAATAAGTTATCGGAATAACTACATCAGCGTCCATTTGCAATAACGGAGAAGGCTGTGCAGTCATATGAAGACAAATGATAACGGGTTGTGCTTCATGTTCATAACTGTCTTCTTTCCGCTAGAATTGCGGACATTAATGGGTTATTTCTAAGAAATGTTACAAAGCATTGGAAATTTGAAATGCTACGACAGTAAGGGCAATGCATTCATCTTCACAAGTTTATTAAGACAGAAGTGGATATTTCATCAAGTGCCATAACGTTGTTATCGATTAATCAGTCAACATTATTGAAGCTTCAACATTAGCTGACCAAAAACAATGTGCAGATCACCTGCAATCCTTTTACTGAAATATCATACTCGTAACTATATGTCGTCAAAACAATTCAGCCTAACAAAAGCACAGCAACATAGAAGTGTTATGTCATTGACGATATCAAAGTTTTTCCTTAATAATAAATCTATAACATTGACATCTTCGTTTGCTCTCAGTATCTTTTTAGAAGGATATATTGGTTTGTGGTGGAATATGTAATTTGTTATTGCGCCATAAATCCTCCGTAAGCTCTATTTTGTCTTTATCAATCATGATCGACCAGGCAGAATGATGCTGAAAATGTAGTTGTCTTCCAGATAAAGTTAGTTTATTTTCCTTATTAAACGGATTTGTTTCAATTTGTCTTTGGTTTGCCATGTTGAAGAAGGCTTTGTTTTGTCATCTTGAAGAAGTCAATACATATTGGCATATTGACATATATATTGTTATTTGTGAGAATGAGAATATATCTAAGTAATGAAACTAAGTTGCAAGGAAACGCATTTTGCACGTTGACCACACAGCGCTGTTTATAAACGTGGACATTTCGAAGGCAATTTATGTTGTCAGCCAAGAAAAGGCCGATGGAATATCGCATAAAATATTGATACTGTTTTATTCTGACTCGTTTAGAGTGCACATCAAGCTAAATACTGACTAGGATCTTAAAATGGTTAAACACAACATTTCACCCAAACTTTCAGTTCTATGAAACATCATGCATCTCACAATGGGTACTACAAACCCATTTTTAAAGACAGACGTTATGGGTATGGATGGTGTACTACGTGTACTTGTATAATAACCAACAATGAGATGTCATGAATACCCACGGCCATTTAACCAAACACATTTGGAATAAAATAAAGATATTTTACAATTCTTCATTCTTCATATTAAAACGTCTGTATGCCGCAGTCTGATTTTGAACCTGCGAACAGCTCTAAGTATAATCTGTATTAAACTAAACTAATACCTAGTGTAAATGTCACAGATGCATGCTTATGGTATGCACATGTATTAGGAAAGTGCCGATATACATACCCACATAATTGTGCTTAATATTCTTCAACGTTTTCCAGTTATTGGATGACTGAAATAAATGAGCAGTAATTTATTGATTTAGTTAAAAATTAGTCGAATTTGCTATTAACATGCTGCGGTAGTGCAGAGAACATTGCTTTTCACGCAATAAATTCCTGGGAAATAAACTCGGTAATAATTTATTTTACGATCATTGTAAAATATTTATGAGATAACTAATGCGATTAGTTCTCTCTCAAATTTTGAGGAAATCATTAATTGTAAGGGTATTAAACAACACTTTGTTGGTATCTGTGAATAATTTGAACAGCTAATATGGGAATTCTTATTAGTTTGAATTGGGACGAAATTGCGCTGAAAGTTTAGTTTTGTTGGGTTATACTGCGCACCATCACGGTGCATTTTAAAAGTAGCATAGCATGGAAACAGTACTGTTAGCAAGTGAATGTTAATGACAAACCACGTATATTCATTACATGACCCCTATATTCTGACTTAAAGTGGGTAACTGCTTGCATCATACTCAACAAAAACATGTTTTGACACGAGTAAATAGATTGGCTGAAAAGTTGTTGTTGTCTTACTTCGGAACATTTAGAAAACTTGTTTTGATAGTCATTGATATGACAAAATGATTAAACGAATTTAAAGTTTTAGTTGATATTTTAGTCGTGTCGAGCCCCTTTGATTACGACCTCTTATTGTTTGTTGTCAAAGAGAGGTATTTTGTTACCTCCCCATACACTGTATTATTATAAGTAGTATATCGTCATGTGTAAGTTTGAATCGTCGGGTTGTGTCACTCGCAATATTATAATTATAAATCAATACATTTTTTAAAATCGACAACTTTCATGGATTGATATCAATTAAATATCACTCTGCACCAATGAAGTTGAATCAATATAAACGAGTTGGCGATGCTAATACATTCGTATAATAGACGCACAATTTAGTGTTTGCGGAACTTGGACGCTCCGTATATACAATGCCAATACAAAGTTAGAGAATTGTTCCACACTTTAATCTCCTGATAAGATAGTATCTTTATAATATTTAGTGAGTTGTTAAACTTAAGATAATACAATTTCTGATCGAGTTTACATTTGTAACTAGAAATTCCCGCAGTGGGAATTTGAATAAATTGTATTTTCTACACTGAAGTTAAACAGTGTTTTCTACGACTATTTGTCATTCAAAATCGTTTAGAATGTAATGCGATTAAGTGTTGTAAGAGTCCTTGTTCTAACAAAGTATCAGGAAATTCAAAACAAGAAAAAAATAAGCTTCCATCATTTTGAGTTCCTTGATATTGTCATGTTATTATAAAAGATAATAGTGAATACTAACATTCCCATTTTCAAAATATCTAATTGCACCGATTCATTCTTGTTTTGCAACTATCACAGAGGAGTTCATGTTTATTGCAAATATCAATCTGTATTGCAACTATCACCGACAAGACGTATATTTAAGCTCGGCTGATATTTGTGGATAAGGACTGGTAAGAAGTACAATACAATAGTGCCCATATATATAAACGTAATCGCCGTTCATCGAATAGTTGATATCAACCTTAATACACATCCCCACTTTCGTCTTAATGAACTGGTGAAGATGAATCTATTGTTCTAGCCATTGCAGTTATCCCATTGAAGTGTCATTTGACTTAGAAAAAGTCCATTAGTGTCAACAAAGCGAGAGGAAAACAGGTAGTTAGGAGCAACATTAATCACACTCCATTGTCATTGGTCTTAATGTGACTGGACAACCATTTCCGTTATTCCTAATGGGTGAGAGCGATTAATCTAGATCAGCCGTTGTATATTCCGGATGGCCACCATTGCAAATGTGTCGAAGACAACTGTCCAATAATTGATTTATTTAAGCAACACATTGCTGCATCCGCTATCGGCTAATATTGTCTGATACTTTTCTGATATTTGTATAATTCAGGTTGAAATCTGCTTGCACCAATAGAAATCAAATTCTTACTTTTCCCGATATACTGACTATAAAACTCTGATTTTTTTAATTTTACATGTTAAGACTTTTGGAAACATAAGCAAACGTTTCTTGATCATCTTCACCTAGTACACTGTTAAACTATTTAAAGCTACACTTAACCGCTTTAAAAACGCAATAGTTGGTTTTGAAACATTTAAGTCAGTTAGGATGCTTCAATTTTATTGAAATTTGGCCCTATATGAATTCAATACATGCAGTAGCGTATGTGCAAATTTGACTGTAATCAATGTTTGAGAAGTCACCGAACCGAACCTCGCAATGTAGTGACCGAAAAAGTAAAAGTAATAAAATTGTTAATTTATTGGTAAGTTTCAATCTGCTGTACAAAACATGCATCTGTTGGAAAATAGAGGTCATTTGAATGTTATTATACACATTTACAATGAAAATACGTAACTCCCTAAACGCTCTACAGTTTCTGGTTAATGAGGCCCTTCTTGGTGGCCATCGGAGTCTGCCTTCAGATGTAGCTTCATCAGTAAAAATGCAGTGATATCCACAGTCGTAACATGGGCTGTCAATAATTTTGCCTGTCTATCATACGCGGCATTGTGTCCGATGGCTACGATTAAACCTTTCCTATGTCTATGACATCTTAAATCCATGACCGGAAGTCGATAAAGAAATATATTCGGGTGAATATTAAGAAAACAGAAGCAATGAAGATATTTTCATAATGGACCACAATAAACTTTAATTAAAATGTTACGGAATGTATATTTTAGCAAAATTTCTTAATCGTACGCTTCATTGAATTCAAGGTATAGGCATAACAGAACATTATGTTGACCGGAAGAGGTATCTTCAAATAAACATGGGTATGGTGCCACCATGTTTACATGCTTTTATCGTCAGTTTATCTCACACAGACAATCGTAGGTGTAAACTGCTTCTTCAAAAATACTGCACAGGTCGTAATATCGTCAAAAAACGATAATTAAACTACTTTGCCACGAAAAAACGTCACATATCAGTTTAAAGTACTTCAATCGCACAAGGATGTTCTGTATCCTAAAAGAGTGGAAACATATGCAACAAACTTCAAGCCTTATTTTATTGCATTTCGGTCGGGATATCGTTTGCCGTCAATTTGTCGGTCAAAACGTCACACCCAGTGGATCCGTTTTGGCGTCACATGAAAATCATCAAAATGACGTCAATATGGAGTAATGGGTTAAATTGAAATATGTATATGTAAAATCATACCAGGCATAAGACTATCATCCCATTCATTAATTTATCATCCATCAAAATAAACAATAATAAGCTTTACAAGAAATTAGGACCCTCAAAAACGTTGCGTTTCTTAAGCGGTTAAGTGTATTCAGGCTTTCTTGGTATCTGAAATGACGCCACATAATTTATCAGGTGACACATACCTCAAGCATGGTTACACCGAAACATATACGATATACTTTAGTATAATGTTTGCCCGCTAAGTAATTCGTTTTTGTACACTCCATTGCCGAAGTCGCTACTTCACATAATTCAATGGTGTTGTATGTTCGTATAAGCTTAATTCTCGTAAACAACTATATGACGTCATCAACGCTCGTGTTAGAATATTCACCGAAAATCCTTACATAATCAAACAAAGTGTAGTTTGTAGCAAGATTTGTTGTTTCAATTTTTTGGAACAGATAGGAACCACGATAAAACATTTGTAGATCTAGTGCCCAACCGACAATAAGCACCAAAC